>OY390707.1:12390102-12990102 GCA_959613345.1 Tolmerus cingulatus | reverse complement strand
ACCTCCTAATCGAAACTAAGCTGAGGATAAGTAGCAAATTTAAGCAGCCCTTAGGCCACTACCCAACGTTCCAGGACTGAACCGCGCGGAGGATAAAAGTCCTTAGCTCACATTCGGTGCTGCGGAGGGCTCAGAATGGGCACATCGTGTGTCCGTGCTCCGGCGTGCCGTGACGTACGACTCCCATTCCCCAGTTAATTTCTATTCATTTTTTACGAAATTCATTTGTAAACGGGCAGAAAAATGCTTCGTCATTTCTGCAATGGACAAAAAGCTGAGAACAATTTATTGCTCGAGTTTTTCACGAGCAGGATAAGTTAGCCGGAGTTCTTCCTGCCTTTCGCAAAGTCTCGCCCTTGCATGCCGCTCCGAACTCCGCGACGCGGGAACGATGGCCGCGGCACGGGAACGGGAACGGGAACAGCGCTCAAATATAGTTGGGCTTAATTAATTTGTGCCATGGACTCCTTTGAACACTGCAGCACGTTTTTTACAGCAGTAAGTGGATGCAGGAAGACCGCCCCGCCCGACCCGCCCGGGCGGCGCTCCTTCCTTCCTTTAGCATGTTTTACTTTGTTGCGGCACTCGAGAGCACGGGGCCACTGATTCGCAAGGAGTTTAATTTCGCAATCAGCACAATAACACCCGTGTCCTCCACTATCCCCCGGGAACTGCACGGCTCATTGGACTTACCTGGGTCCGGGCGGCTGTTTCCGGGTGCGCACTCCACGGCCGGCCCGGGGGAGGAAAACTTCCCTGCAGCGAGTGCACCCTGGAAGCACCGCGGCAACGTGGCCAATTGTCCTAAGACTGAGCTGTTGAATTAGGACGCGGTCGACTTTGGAAGTAAGTCATTAAACACTTGTTCCTGCCGGCGCACCAAATTTGTACCACGCAAACAATGCTCTTCCGTCTTGACTATCGCTTACGGGTACGCTCCGGGGCAAGTGCAGGACTTCTTTGCAGAAAGCTTGACAATGAAAGCAATAAGGACGAACATTTTCGGAAAGAAAGCAAGTGCAAGTAATTGCGTCGGTTTTTCTTAAAGACGATGTCTTGCATAAGCAGGTTAAGCTATGCTGTCTAGATTGCAGCCAGCACCTTTAAGTACTATGTTAAGTTGATGTCCCGTGGTTTGCATACGATTAGTGACTAGACTATCCTAAAAAATAACTAAAAAGCAATAGGAAGATGGATGCTTTAAAGATTCACGATTTCCCTCATTTGGATTGAAAAGGAAACAAATATGTATATTATATAAATTATTAGAAATTCGACTATTTCATTTCTACCATTATATAATAATATATAATTCGCTCGATGGCGACTATGTATCACTTTTTCGTTTTTTCGATTAGACGATAAAGATCAAGTAAAAAACAAATATTTTATAATTAATATCTAATAATAATAGACGATTTTATTTGTATTAAATAAAACACAAAAGGCTTCAAATATTCGTTTGCTTTCAGTGTTGGGTCCAAAGTCATTCGATGAAACCATGCGTACTCATTTGGACGTGAAGATCATAGGTATAGTTTTCCAAAATAATAAGATATAATCCATCTGATGTAAAACAACTAGAACGAATGAATCCGCTTCTTCTATTTAGTCTAATTATACTACAATCTACTTCGATATGATCGATAGGAACTTTAAAAATACGACATTTTAAAAATATTGACCTTCAATTAATTTCTTTAAAACAATATAAACTTGAAAATTTCTCCGGTTTTGGTTTCTTAAAAGTGTTTGTTTTACGAGCAATTTGTAATACGTAATTCATCATTATTTTGACAGAACTGAATCGAAGTTTCGAGAAGTAGAACTTTATTCAAGAATCACAAAATAATATCTGTCAATATTCTTAAAATACAGTAATAATATTAAAACGTTTTAAAGCAAAAGTAGGGAATAAAGCATTCAATTTTATGACTAATCGCCTGATGAGATAAAACGCATACCATTTAGTAACAAAATAATCATAAATTTTGAATATTCTAAAATGTTTTCTCCTAAATTGCAAAATAAATTGTAGCCCGCTTTATTATAAATCCATACAAAATAAATCTTTAATATTCCTATCGATCTAAATTACATTCCGCACAAAATGCAACAATCCACGTAATTCTTAATTATTCGGTTCAAATTGGTGTAAAACAACACGAAATGCGCCGATTGTTCTGATGGGATTTATTATCTCACTGACATTCGCTTGACCTACCAATTATGCTAGCGGGTTTGTGGGTTCCACGAACGAAAATAGCATATTTAGTATAAATCAATTAGGAAATGAAATGTGGCTTGATATGAAAATAAAACGAGATATGTATACAGGTAACTCGATACCGCGGTCCTTTCATAACGCGGTTCAATATAATGTGGTTTACAAATTGTGAGAAATTTTTGGTTAACGCGGAATTTTATAAAACGGATACTAATGCAACATTTAATTTTACTTCGGAAAATTCGAAAGCTGGAGAATAATTCGATAACAATTTAACAAATTGAATACGTATTTGAAAATTGCGCAACTGGTATGTATATATGTATATATCTAAGTAAATTAGTCTGTCATTTCTTAAAAATGAAAGCACCATGAGCTGCACGTCCAACAACCATAACTTTATAGCAGGACAAAAAATATACCAAAAATAACTTCATCTAATTACGTTTTCCGTCTATAGAATAACTCAATCTATGAAGACTGAATCAAATAATTACAACAAATGTACATATTATGTATATTTTTTATGCTATATATCTTAAGTGAAAAAGCAAAAATTAGCAATGCTATATGAGTTTCGAAAAACGCAAATTGTATGTCAAGGATTTTTTGTAGAACACAAATTTTGTATGTTTTATGCTCTTCTTATAGCCTTTACTAACTTCACTATGTCCGAAAAAGTTACACCCAAGTGTAATTTTCAGATTCTGCAGAAAAAACAAAACTCTATCAAATGATTATAATAAAATTTGAAAAAAAAATCCTTAATTAACTTGACTTCATGATTTCAATTTTATATATCTCTTCGTAGGAATAATAATAGCTGTATATACCCAGTAAAATTTCATTCCGTCATTTTTTAATAAACTGTCATTTTGAGTAAAAGGACATAAATTTTTAAATTTATTGACATCTTGTTGAATTATTTTAATTTTGGACTAAATTTTTCAATTATTTTTTGTTAAAAAACGATCTTTTTAAAATTTTAAGTTCAAACACCAAATAATATTGCAGAATAAACATATTCAAAATTTCAGTGCCATTGATAAAGAACTTTCTGAAAAAAAGTGTTTTTGGGAGAAACGCTTTTAAAGTTAGGTTAAATGAAATTCCAAAGCAAACTCAATTTCCCCCAAAATGTGAATATTAAAACGATTGTCAAAAAACTGTCCCGACCGTCACCGTAGAATGAATGACCCATTATTTAAAATCTGCGACATTGTATTCATAAACGCGCCTGCCAAATTTAATGCCCATTCGAAAACCGTAGACAGAAGGCGCATTAATCGGGTTAAACGCGATTAACTGCTTGTTACTTTATTGTGCGTGCCTACCTACGCCTGCGGCCACGCCAGCCATTCATTCATAAAGTTAAAATTGATACTGATGGCCCCTATATTTTTGCATAATGCGAATGCGATTTCCCTTCACTAAAGGGCAGCCGCCACTCAGCTGTGCCTGGACCAGGACCTCCAAAATGTAAATTGGGGCTCCGTTTTCTTTGGTATTTGGAGGACCTGCCACACACACATGCGCGGGGCTGCTGGGGCAAGTCCGCTCTGCTTAGACATTCTCATTATTTTAATTAATTTGTGCCAATTCCAGCCGGAGGCCCTTTTACCCGTGAACGAGTTCATCGCAGGGCCGCTCGTCCGTTTATTCAAAGTCACGAGCCCTGAATAATTGTCGCCCTCAGCCCGGGGGTCGCGGGGATGCTGTTTGCACTGAGGGATGCAATAGAGCCGCACTCCGGGTGAATGAATCTATTTAGTCGTGGCCGGGATCTGTGAAAAATGCCTCCTCCGGGGGTCCCAGTGGCGCTTAAGACCGGCCGCGGCGGGGGGCGACCCAGTTAAATGACAAATTTATGAGCCGCACCAGGAAGATGGTCAATTCGATTCAGCAAAAAGTCCATAAATAAATCATGCACGGGAACATTGATTGACACGACTCAAATTTTGTGGTCTAATTGGTGTAATGAATATTCAGCTCGTCATCATCGCAGCAAGGATTGACGTACGCCCCGTGTCCTGTTCGTTGCTCGGAGCATTCCCCGAGCAGTTCCAGGACGCCGCCGCCCGCTGGTGCCGGAGCCGGGACGGAGTCCTCGCCCGGGTACCTCGTATGCGGCATGCAAATTTCGTTGATTTTGCACTGTGTGAACCGGGCGAGGAAAGGATTTGCATGCGGCTGTGATCATAATTGAGTTTAATATGTGAATTTTAAAACTCCATCGCCATGTTAACTCGCATCTTTAGCAGGGGATAATAAAGAGGCGGTTAATGCTCAATTGCTGCACGATTCATATGGTAATCCTCTCCGCGCACGTGATGACCTTAATTACCTCTCCGGGACCCGGGCCTTGATCCTCTTTTGGTGTCTGCAGCGGCGCTCGACGAGTCAAGGCTCTGCTCTGCGGGCCAGGGATGCTCGCGGCTGGATGCTGGATCCCAACTGCATCCACGCAGGGGCTCCTCGTCCTCGCTAAGGAGCCCATCTGAATTCATCTGACGGAATAAATTCATAAGCGGCCGGCAAGGAAAACGCACTCGTCCAATCGCTTTATTGATCCTGGTTTATCCTTCGCTGGTTGCTTGACTAAAAGTTGCTCCTCTGCGGCGGGCAGGGGCAATTTGAGGCAGTAAGCTTGCAAGCAGATGCAGGATTGTTTAAGGGGTCGCGCTCAATTAAGAAGTAAAAGTCGTTGCTTAAAGGGGTTTGTTTTCTAAAATTAGAATAACTTTTTAAAAAAATCGATTATGTTTCAAATAGAACTTGAATTACTCATGCACTAAAGACCAAAATAAAAATCAATTTATAGATAACTATTGTACTAGGATACGGCAATCATAGTAAAAAAATTATGATTGATTTTTACTAGAAGATATCATCATCTACACAATAATAAAAATTTACACATCTGAGCAGTAGTTTCGCCAATGTTTGTATATTGAAACTTACAAATAAACAACAAAGTAAAATGAATAATTTCGGTACTCTATACTAATTATAAAATAAAAATTGCACACAATATGTATTTACAACCTTAATATTTAATGTTTGTATATTCAGTGAAGTGAAAGTCCTACCCATGTTATATACTTTTTGAAATTCAAGCATACACTAAAATTGTTCGTGCAGTTGTGCATATATGTAAATAATATTCCACATTTTCATTAACAGATTGTTCATTATTTGTTATTCCGAAAAACCAACTCTATTCATGAATCGGATGGAATTTAAATCCATTCAAAACGAAAGAAATTTAACAGCAAGTTGGAAAATATTAGTATATTTTTCAAGTGTTGAAAACTCTCAGGATTTCTGATTGCGTATAAGTCCCGAATGACTTTGTAAATTCCATATAAATTTTGAGCACTCTTTAAAATTTTCCTAACCATATGAATAATTTTACAAACATTGATTGAATTCATTTACAAAGTTAAACTTACGCGTAACAACCCCGCGAAAATAAGAAAGCCTTGATCCATATGTTCGAATATGACATTCTTATGTTAAATTATACATTCATCACGACTATGCCAATAAAAAAATTCGTATACCTTCAAATTTTTTACTTACGACCTATTAGCAGACCTTAAACTAAATCTCCCTAAAATTAAACAAAACTATCGGCTATTGGATATCTTCTAACCCCTCACCACACAGTGGTTAATAAAGAGAAATCGAAACAAACTACAATTTTATACTCTGGAAAAATTATAGAATACATGTATGTATCTATGGATTAAGAGAATAAATAAAAACAAAAAATTATAAACAAAGAAAGGGTTTTTTAATAAAATTAAAGTATCACATTTAACTACTACATCTCGACTTTAACTCCAACGGAAAAACCAGAAGCATAATTCTTGTGGATGTTTATTTTCAATGCACATACATATGTATACACAGGGGGAGATTAAGAGGGTCAAGGTCAACTAAGTATTTTAAAAAACATATAAATCAAATTACTGGGACAATTCTCTGCTCACCAGGAAAGAAATAATTTTAAAGTTATGATTTGAAAAGTCAAGATATTTATGAGCGCGACATATTCTGCTGCATATTACTTTAACCATGCAGCATGTAACAATTTAAATTATTAATGGTTACCTACTTTTAATTTGAAAGTAAAACATGGATTTTCTTTTTGTACAGGGTACGATGAATACTAATGATGCAGCTTCCTTTTTCACGCACTAACCCCTCTGAGCATGGTGTTTGAATTTTCAAACAAGGTTTTATGTGAGAATAGAACCCACACTCTCGGGATGGAATACTCTTAGTCAACTATAACACCTGAGCCCTCCGAAATCTTTTAAGATAAAATACATTTTACGAAATAATATGTTAAGACTATAGCATTTTTCAGTTTTTACTGATGAAAATAGTTGTAATAATGACTAACTTTTTTTCTATGTAATTTAAAAAGCAAAATCATAACTTTTCCCTAACTATATATTACGTAAACGTGATTGTTCTCCACAAAATGGGAATTGGTTTATCCTAATAGGGGTTTTCATACAAACATAAAAGAAATAGTCCGGATTGAATTCAATCCCCTTTAGAAGTTGATTAATAAATAGCTATCTGCACCGCGGATGCACAGTGCCGATTTAATGCAACACAATCGCGACAACTCACTAATTTGGACTCGTATTAGCGGCTGGAAGAGCCTCTCATTAGCCCCAATCAAATGAGCCTCACCCACTTGGAGGTGCCGCCGTCGAGTCCCGTCGATTCCCATCGATTCGGCAGCGGGGCGTTGTATCAGGTAATTTCGACCCTCGGGAAGCCGCGAGGTAATTTCGTATTCGTCACTTGTCAGCGAAATCTGGCTGAAACGAGCTGCAATTATCACCACGCACTTGGGGCGTTTTCCGCGAGCACATTGTCTCATTAGTAGCGGGGCAAACAATCGGGATGAGTCTGAATCGCGATCTCCCCCCGGGAGGGCCATTTGCAACTATTATTCTTAATTAATGTCGAATAATCTTAATAGCGCAGCGGGTGCTCCCATAAATCCCTCCTCGAGACCTTTATCTCGCGCAGCGCAAACTTTCCAACTTTCCGAGAGGAACTTTTCATCCCTGGCAAGTTGGAGCCGCGATGGAGCACACAGCCCCCGCCCTAGAAGAACCCTTTCGGCTGCAATCTTTCCAACTTCTCCAATGTATCATAAAATCAATTACCGACTAGTTGGCATTTTTCAGTCAGCCGATGGTGGTGTTTGCAATCCCTAAAAGGATTCATCCGCGACTGGATCGGGACCCGCCGCGGCGCCGTTCGGCAGCCCCAGTAACAAATGGCCCGGGGAAGCTCCTTTTGGACAGCACTTAATATAAGTTCGCTCCTTTCGTAAGGAGGACGTGGACGGCTTTGTGGCGCTGAAAGGAGCACATCAGCCCGGTCCGGCCTGTGACAGATTGATCTATAACCCTTTTCAGAGCTCACGTTGTGACACAGATCCGGGTAATGTATTACGCCCGGCTAAGGGTTTAAAACCACCCGGCTGGGGCGGGACGGCGGCGTGCTCTACCCGGGCGGCACGTTGCCGGGGAGGTGTGCACATATCCAAACACTCCCCGGCACCAGCCACTTCCTACGGTGATGGATTCTAAAAATATTTCAAAACAATTTTAGGCAGGTCCGCGGCTGAGGTTGAGCTTAAAGAATCCTGCCCTTTGCCTTATTACATGAAAATGCCCGAGCCTCCCGCTTTAAGGGAAGGAGCCCGAGCTGGGGATGAGCCCTGGATCAATAATGCGATTGGAAGAGTGCGTTCTCCTTTCAAGGGAATGTCGACTTTTGTTCATTTCAGAAATTTTTACCTCTAGTAATCTCTGTTCCCATTAAAAGGAAACTCAACAAAAATGACACGCACGTTTGTTAGTCCTTTTCAGTATCGTCATGAAAATATGAAACTTTATTACTCCACATGTAATAACAAAAACCTGTATACATTTTTGTACATAGATTTTCAAGCTCATTTTCGGAAGCTAATTTTTTAAGGCTTAAATTTAAACGGACTTCAATTAAAATAATTGTAAATAAAAAATATTTCATATATACTTTTATTTGCAGAAACAAAAATTGGAAGAAAAAAAATGTGTCCTCAATTATCTTTCGATATGCAATTCCATTTTTATATTTCCTTACTTTTTACCAAAAAATCTGGTAGAAATAATACCCTGAAAACGAATAATCGATTAAAATCAAAATAGTCAATAAATTGGTAAAAATGGCCTCATGAGTAATGAACTATAACACATTCTATAACATAAGTATAAATGCGTATATTGTCAAATAGGATAAATAAATAAATTCTAATTCATTTGGACTTGATAGAGAGAATGTTGTGAAATGAAATACTTTTGAATAAATACTAAAAATAAATTTAAAATCAAACCTAACTCGATTATTGGAACGATTTTATTAAATAAATAAAGGGTATGTCCTCCTTTGTCGTAGTATAACGTACAATTTGGAGGACATTAAAATAAACAAATTTTGACTGTTGAAATAATGACTACATAATTGGTTAATAACCTACACGCAGTTCAAAAACATGTTTGTTTCCGCATAAGTCACAGATAATTTTTATTCAAATTGTCGGAGAAGTGTGAGTATTTTGTACTTGCTATATACAAGTGTATATGAAATAAAAATTTATAACATTGTATTAAACGGACACAATAATTATATTTAGTGACTTAAATATATGGATTTTATAATATTTTCCACAGATTATGAATTGTTAACAAATTCCCGATGCCCAAGTTAACGATTTGGTCGAATTTATGGAGACGCATTTTATAACTGAATATATTCGCCATACTTAATAAATAATTAATTTGATCACTAACTTCGAAAATAAGTTTGTTAGCATCAAATCTGCATCATTAAACAAACCATTATTTATCTGTGAACCAAAGGAATTTTAGCTTTATTTGAAATGTCATCACAATATTTGATGAAACTTTTTATAATATTCATATGGGATACAAAGGTGATGAATATGAGAAAACAATTTGCCGATCGGTTATACATATTTTCTTTCATATTTAACTTTTAAATTTAGTTTACTGTCGCAATTTATGCTCCCACTAGTTTTAGGTTTAAATTTTGGACCTTAGATTTGAAATGTTTCCCAAGGATTTACGAAAAAAACTATAAAAATTTTCGCATCGCATGGTATTATTTCCCATTATTCAGAATATATGTATGCATAGATTTGGCTTTCGCTTCACTTATTTCAGTACCAAAAAATACCCCAAATTTTTAATATCGGTACTGGTGAAAGCAAACAATATCACATAAATATAGCAACATTGCAATAGTTTCAGAAATTGAAATAATGCCTTACGTTAGGAAGAATATATTGCGTTTGTGTACTAGAAGCCAGTAAAAATCCATTTTTTTTTTCAATTCTCGTAATGAATTTGTAGATTGAGAGCATCTTTCAATTAATTAATAATCAAGTGCAGTGAAATATTTTTGTGTAAGTTCGAGTACAACTGCTACGGACTCTATATTATATGTACATCAGTTCATACATTTTAGTCTTCTTTAGATATTTTCTAATTAACTAAATTGAAGATAGTCGTATACGAACTGCCATTCCAGGTATATAAAGTTGAGATATTAAGTCAAGTAATAAATTACCCATTTCATCCTTCTGAAGGCGTTTTGAAATTTTAAGGACAGTTTAAAAAGATATTTTTTCCAGCATAAATGAAATAATTTGGTGGGTGGTTGAGGTATTTTCGCGTATTTTAAAATGCCTTTTTACCCAATTCATTGCTTTTTGAATGCGACAGCACTAAAAGCTGGCACTAAAAGAGGGAAATGTACCATTTGGTCGAATTATGTTGGCCTACTAAGGAGAGTTCTTCCCGCTAATTGTTCACGCTGCAGGCAATTCTGGCTTCTTGAATTTTACTTTTATTGGCAGTTGGAAGCCCGAGGTGATCTCATTCGCCATCTGCGGGTTTTCGGCGGTCAAACCAGGCCTAGCCTTTTGTTCCCCACCCCTACTGCATCCTGGCTTTGCGTCACGACGGCAACAAAGTGACCACCAACTCAGCTCTCGGGTCGTAAGCGTTAATAGGATACCGCGGGCCTGAACGCTGCCGACCCTCATCATGGAAGTTTTTAATTAGGAAAGGGTATCTTGAGCGCTTCTTCTTCTCGGGAAATCACCCCGGTGTGGTAAAAATAAACCCTTATGGTGCCTCTCTGAACTTAATTTGACACATTTTTTCTGCCACTCGACCTTCACGAAAAAGCTAAAAAGTTAATAGACGGCTCTGACATAAAACGGACATAAAGTAAAATGCAGGGGAACCCAATTGATTTCCCCACCCCCACCCCTACTCGCACCCTCGTTTGCCAATCACCAAAACCATCGACGAACGCGCTTTTAATTTACCAAGCTTCATGCGGGGTGGAAAGGGGACGAGGGGCGGGGACTCGGTAGAAGCACAAGGAGCCTCCCAGGACCCATCTCCTTTAATTACCCCGTACAGCTTTTGGCTGCTATTGACTGTCTCGATTGTGGAGCTATGCATAATCTCCGGTGACAGGTGTGTTTACCGTTAGCCTAGGCTTCGGCAGCGGTGTAACCATCCCGGTGATGGGGGGCCGGCGACTGCGAACAACCATAAACAGCCAATTGTGGTTAATTTGTCGAAATAATTACGTTCGATTAAACTCGTAATTAATAAACAGCTTGACCTCAATGAAACTGAATTACATATTTGAGGGATTTGCAGTTGGCTGCGTGTGGGGGCCCCATGGTCAACTCTGTGCAAATATGTGCGGCGAGTGGTACTCGTCCCTGCGACCCCATTTTGTGGAGTCCCGTTACATCTGTTGAGGTGTTGCACCACTTAAAGCCCCACCGTTAAGAACCCACCCACCCGCTATCGGTTAACGCCAGCGGTTTGACCCTTGCTTTTTATCCCACATTTCAAAGTAATGTTTTTGTTTCATCAGACTTTCGTGTTTTTTTAGCTCCGCTATTAATTATAAAACACCTGGACCAATTTTAACAGTCTTCAGGTCACTGTATTGCTTCGAGAATACGGGCGTCGCTAAATATCGAATTTAATATTATATTTTTTTAATCTTTTATAAATAATTGTTTATTTTTATTAAATTGGACATTATTAATTTCGTTTAAACCTTCTCTAAGGAAGTGATGTGTTCATTTCACCGTAATTAAATTGGACCGGAACATTTCAATTACATCCTTAAACACACCCTCAGAATCCCAAATTTCCTCGGTCAAAATATTTTTATTTAATTATATATTAAAACAAAAAAAACCGTACAGAAGTTTTAGTTGACAATATCTCGAAAAATAATAGCTTTACAAAATTAATGTACTTCCCGCAACAGTTTTCAGTCAAGTTACATTTCATTTGTATTTATAAAATTATTAATTCAAATTCAATTGAAATGATTATTCATCTTAAAGATGACAAGATATTTTTTTTTATTATACTAAAAGTTTGAGTATACTAAAAGTAAATTTTTCTTCTGCAATTAAGGAACTAGAAAAACTAGGAGCTCAACTCCAGTTGCGTTTCACTGCACTAGCCAAATTAATTATATTTTGTTTTTAAATTGTAAGTATGTATGTGTAACAACTTTATAAAAATCTCTATGAATCTTCAAAAAATACGAAATGTAATTGAAAAGCGCATATCACGCCTGTTCATAACCATTGCTTTTATGCGTTGCATAACTTACGTACATAAGTAATATTTATTTTTAAAAAGAAAAACCAAATAATTTGATGCGTGCATACGTGTATCTACTTCATATGTCTGATTTTGGCTAAAATTTAATATGAATTTTTTTAAAATATGTTCAAAATTACAGACATAATGCAGCACAAAAAAAAATCAGCGTACATGCTTGCACGCGGCCAATTTCTAGAGGCAGCTGAGGGCAACCAAATACTAAATAAATCGAAATATTTAAAATACCTTCCTGCGCTAATTAAATAAGTAGCATAATTATTAAAATAAATATTGATTCCTGCGGTTGGATACTACATGCAATTATGTATCATATGTATAGTGGTCTTCAACTGCAAGCACCAAAACAATTACATATTTGAAATTATATTCAATTGAAATTCAAAGAGTTCCCGAAAAATCCATTGTCAATTTTTACGATATTTCAATTAGCAAAAACTTATGGAAAACACCATTTTTCCATAAAAATTTGCAACTCTTTTGCTACTAATCTCACGGAAATAATTTAAAATTTTTCCATCATTCCGCAGAATCACACAAAATAATTCAACCTGAACCATTCGCTGGGCGTTTACATTACATACATACATAATTAGTTTTTAGTGTACTTAAAAATTCCTGGTACAAATTTAAAACTACGCGAATGTTTGCTGGACTTTAAAGAAATAGTAATACGCAGTTAATAAATGCATTAATAATAGGCTAATAAACGTATGATTTCAATATGCTCTAATTACATATTCTATGATATAATAATTAATAAGTACATGAAAATTGTTCCAATATTTGAAAGTTTACGCGTCACTGTATTTGTAGCATTGAATTGCTGTGTCTGATTCGCAAAATTTAAGAAAAGATAAGGAATTTCATGCTTGTAAAATAGAAGCATCATTGTACGAAGCTTCTGACTACCAAGTTTTCGCCTTTGGATCCATATAATTCTTCATTATTCTTAATCAGCATAAAATGTAACTTTCCATATAATGTTATTATGTTTCGTCCTTGTAAAATTTTTTATTCATAAAATTAAAATATTAATGATATATTATTTTATGGTTCATTTCATAAAAACGGAAAACAAAATATTTATGATATTCCGCTGTGGAATCGATTACCTACTTTGTGGACAGCCTTTCAACTCAACCCGTGTACATAAATTATAATTTTTTTTATACTACCGACGTGGAATATTAAAGCATAATGCGAGCATTAACTTCTTTAATAGCTTTTGAGACGTTTTATGAAAACTCTGAAATATTTCAACCATATTTACTGACGTTCAAGATTATTAATCAACTATGGCAGTAAAATTTACTGAAAGTTTACTTTAAAAAAAGAACGCATTTCCTGATAAAAATGCGCAACAATATGTAAGTAATATAAAATATTAGTAAATTAGTATGAATTCAATTTTATGTATCAGTAGTTTTTATTATGAATACGTTTTGTTCTCTAATTTTAGTTTGGTTTTCTTCATAAAATCCAAACGTGGTAAAATAGTTACACTTGATATTTTTGTTATTTCATTAAAATGTTCATACTAACCAAGAGGGAACACTCAAATTATGTACTTAAGTAAAATCAATTGTTGCAGCAACACAATTTTTGAAAACGCCATTTTTTGTACAGTTATTTTTAATTTTAGTTCGTTTTTGAGTCTTCACACTTTATCTTTTATTTAGCAATTCAGGAATGAAAAAAGGAGTTGATTCTGATACGCTTGCACATGTATATAAAATCCTTCAATACCTCATATTTCCAAGGTTTTTAAAAGTACATTTACCTTTACTTTCAACTAATTTATTTTGAAACCGTCACAACGTCTCTGTTTTCAAATATTAACCTTGTAAATGAAAAACTTAATTCAAGTCAAAAGCCTTTTACTTATGTTCGATTGCGTTCTGATAAAATCTAAAACAAATGGGAATAGAAATAAAACGAAATGAGTTCCGAACTGTCATGCAATTTAACACGCAAATGTAAAATAACTTATGTAAGAGATTTCACCTAAAAGCTTGTACATTTTAAATGAACATGTACCTATAAGAGTTACTGCTTTTAACCAGGAGTCACGGAAGCTCAGAACTCTGAAGAAGAGAAATGTAATTCATAACACATCAGTATAAGAATATATCAAAAATTCACTTTGAATTGCATTTCCTTCAAAAACGTAGATATCTCCAACCCGAAAGCTTATATTACTCAGGCCTTCGAGTTATTAGTAATTTATTAGCTACTCTCAAACTAGTGAATAAATTTTACTATGCATAATACTCTTAGTAGTTTGGATTAAATATCAAAGTTAGCGTATTGTTCATGCATGCATAAATAAATAAATAGTAGCTTGTCGCATAAATCAAATATTCAAATTATTGACTTCTCGTTGAACATTTGATTTTCTTCTGATTTGTCTGATATCTGTGTTAGTAAGCATTAGTTGACGAAAAATTTTTTGTATTATCGATTACCATTCAAAGTATATTATGTTGTGTTTACTAATAACGACCCAAATGATGAACAATCGTTTGCACCAGATTATTTAATGTCATTAATACAGAATTTTGTAATTATATTAAAGTACTAAATAAACAAGGTTTTGATTACTTCTCTTAGGATGTAATATTACAAAAAAATTTCGAAAAATATTGTAGAAAAAAAATATCTCAAAATTGAAAAAAATTCTCATTATAGGTATTTATGGTAACTCCTTAATTTAGTTAACAATTGTCTTTGAAGTCAGTGTAAACTGTAAAATTACCTCCTTTGTGAGGCACTTGTTTTGCACTATATATAAAATATCATATAATTTATTATTTTCCAATAAAATAACTAATTTTTTATTCTACGAAATTTACAGATTGGTTCTAAAAGTCCAGGAATCATAATTAAAAATTACTACCTCTCTTACCTTAAAACTACACGCTACATATTTGTATACTCATGTAGATATGTAACATAATTCATTTGCTAAATTGAAGAATATTCTTACTGAAAAGAATTGTTACGAGTATATACATGGTTTAATAATTCTTTTCCAGTAAATAGCGAATATAGTAAATTTAAATGCATTTTAAATTGTGAAATAATTCTGCAAGAACTGTTACAGTAAAACAAAATTTCAGAGTGCAGCCTATTGCAATTATTGCAAAGGCAAACCCATTTTTAACCTTTTACATCCCGAACTATACTCCACCCAGTGGAGTGCAACGGAGTCCTTTAAATAATTCCGAAAATCATTGGGAGCCCCAGCCTCAAGGGACTCCTTCAATCATCAGAACGTAGGAGAACTCATCAATGACTCAGGGTGGACGACCAAATGTCCTGGACGATAGTGGGAGAAGGTCCATCCTTGGAGCAGATCAAGCACTGCAGCCACATGGCACATTAATGAGCCTCCGCTCGGGCGGATGGAAGTAATCTCCGGCAATCGTCAGCCATCATTTGTCCATATTTGATGAAAGCGACTACTTTGCACCAGGGATCCCAGATCCATCGCTCCTCCTTTATTATCCTAGTTATGCTAAAAAAGCAATGAGGTTCTTGGGTTTATTCTAAACATTTATCTCTTTAAGTTACCTGCGAACGTGTACAACGAGGATGAGGTCGGGGAAAAGGACGGGTTCGGGGCACATGTTGCCTTCCCGTCGAAATCAGAGGCTCCGGCTGAGGCTGAGGATTCGACTTTGGCTCCGAACGGCACCGAGCGCCAAGTGCTCCAGACTGAGTCCCAGTCCCCGTCCCGGTCCCGGGGCGCCCGTGTGGACGGGTGGCCGGGTGCCCTGGTGCCGGGTGTACTGTATCACTGTGTAAAATGAGTAACCGACGTATCGGCATCGGCACGTTTGTGTAGCTGTGCACTTGATACACGTCCGTGCAGACCCACAGAGCTGCTGTGCTCAAGAAAATCCCAAAGGAGTCTTAAAAATCCATTAAACGGCAATTTGTAATAAGGACACGTTCCTGGTATATCATGAAAACTATTATGTCGTATCACAAGTGGCTTTTGAACCGGGTAATTTGTAAAACAAAATGTCGGGATTTTGGCGATGGGTCGACGGTCCTCGCTGCAAGGTAATAGGAAAAACGTCGCCATATTTTATGAACCTAATAGAGTCACTCCGATGCCGGGGGGTGCTATTTGGATGGTATCGGCAGGACGTGGGAACGGGGCGAGATAAAATCTATGACGCACACATTTCTGGCCTGTGAAAAGGTTACTGAATGCTAAACAGGAGATAAATCCCCGCCTGACGAACGAGCGGAGCCCCAGACCCCATCCACCCTCCAGGCTCTTAGCTCACGGGCGCTAAACTTAATTATGACTTAATGAACAGCTCCCGTGGCACATCTAATTTATGAACTGGCACAACTCGGGCACCTTCGCCCCACTTAGCTGCCAATTATCAAACGATAAGCATCACTGCGTTTTTCCAACCTGGATGCAACTTTTTTCCTTACAAGCTGAGCTCCTTCCAGGCAGGATCAAGCAAAGAGCTGCAGTTATGATAGGAGCAAACCTACACATAAACCTCAGACTCCAGATTAAAGGTGTTAAGATATTCAAGCTAGTTTGGTTTATTAAGCAACCATCTGAAAGCTTTTAGAAATTTCAAGTCCTTTTAACTGAACTTGTTTATTTTGGAAATATCCAAATAAGCATCTAAAATCAACGAGAAGAGCACGTTATTAGTGCAAGATAACTCGCTTTCAGGTGGGAGGGTTGTTTTTAGTCGAGTACGCAAACCCTGCCAAATTATCAGTGGCTGATTAATATTTTGGAGGCCGCAAGCATAAAAACAGAATTTTCGAGGGCTCCCAGCTTCTTGAATTATTGAGGTAAAAAATAACAGCATTTAATAAAATTAAAATTAATTATTACAATGATTAAAAAAAAATGAAAAGGCGTAATTAAAATATTTTCAAGATTTTTTGATAATGCGTTCTTTGATTTCATGACAAATATTATTGCCAAAGAATTAAGTCTCTCTGCGCCATAAAATGACATCCAACCTTTTTCTTAAATATTTTTTTTGATAAAATTTGATGCAAATCTTTTTGTATCTTTTTAGAGCGCAGGTTTCTGATCTAAAATCAAATTTTCAAAATTCATAACACCGATGTTAAATTTTAGCTAAAAATTTATAATTTTCAGTAAAAAATGCATTCGTTTTAGTAATTTTAAAACGTTTTTACTCTTCTTATTGTTTAAACATTTAGGATAACAATATTTTGGCTCTAAAACTACATATTAAAATATTGTCGGTCGAATACTTTGAAATACCAGAAATACTTCGAAACAATTTATAGATGACAAGGGTTCAAAACGATGATTGAAAACAATTTTTCAAGTACAAGTGCATTCCATATTGTCTTGGGAATAATCGAGCAATGCAAATATTTAGATGAATTACTATGTGGCCTGAATATTGCAAGTACGATACTTTGTGCATATGAGTACATTATGTAGTAAAAAATAAACTGCATTTTTCCTAGGATGACGAAGCGGCAATAAAACAGAGAATTAAGTTAGGTTTTTGACCTCAAGATGAGAAGATAACGATATCCAAAGACGATATTTGTCTTCACGTGAAAAATCGAATTTTAATGATACATATCTTCGAGAAGAAATACAGAAATAAAAGATTAAACTGAATACTCGGACATGACTTGTCTAATTGATTCCTGTAAAAAAGGTTTAAAAATGCTATACTTATTAGTAAATGTATATACATAGCACCTTCATATTTACTAGTACAGGGTGTTTTAGACATTAATTTCAGCTGAATAGAAATACATATTTACGAAATCTACGTAATACAGAATCAGTCATAACTCACAAATTATTCGCGGTCACTTTGTAAAGTTCTAATATGTAAATTATTTGATTCCAGGAATTGTTCTATCACCTATGCACTAAACATACGACCAAAACCCAAATTGACTTATCTAAATATTTATAATGTTTTCTTGGTCGAAATAACTATTAAAATGAAATAATGCACATAGTTAAAAGCACTCTTTTCAACCCAATCGATTTTATTGATAAGCGTCTTCCGATAAAATGTCACAAGAGAACAGCACTATTTAATAAGCAATTGCTCTAAATACATACATACAATGTCTTATTTCAATCGACCCAAATCAGCTCTCAGAAATGAAGATATTTAATTTACCCCTCTCCTCTAATTTCCTTAACATAACGCATCAACAATTAAACCCTTTGTAGCTTCCGATCATTAACCATAGACTGCTACTTGAGAACAAAATGCTTTCAATTTAAGAAGATTTCGAATTTTAATAACAAATCAAATGAACAAATATAATTTGTTATCAGACTGAATGTTTGCATGCGTATTGTGGTTGTAAATTATGCGAGAGCTCCTCTGAGATTTTGCATAGTTAATTACTCGGGCTTAAAATGGTATTTTGAAAATATTTCGTAAACTTTTTTACAAAAAGGAAAACATATGTATGACTCAGCTTTTAGCTGCGATAATTTTCATAAACTGTGAACATTTTGACAAAAATATTTATTACAAAATGTATAGACAATCTATTGTATTAAAAAGTTTTTGTCGTAAATAATAAAGCAATTTTTTGGTTTCACACATTTGTGAAATGAGTTCAGCGAAATCTTTAATTTAATTACAATGTAACAAAATTCGCAAACAAATGCAAAGAATTTTTTAAACTTTAATTGTACAATATTCTGCTTATGTATCTGTATTAAAATTATATGAGCACTATTATTAAAATACATAACCCTATTCTCATTTTATTAAAATGTAATTTGAGTGGATGATTGCAAAACAAATATTTATCCTTAAAAACTTTTATCCGCGAATGCGTCTCTAAATATCGTTAAACGAAGAATAACAGTAGGAGAAAAACGAATTGTAATTCAAACGACCTCAAGTTGTATTCCCAATTTCCAACCTATAATAGTCAACCATGAAAAATAAATGGTATATCTAACTCATTCAAAAGTTATAGACTTTTCTCTGGAATCTTCCACCTACTGACCTTTGTTCACTGAGATAGATCCATCTCGCCGAATGGACGTACCTTGAGGATTTAGCGACTGGAATAACCGGGACGTGAAGTGATTTGCTGCCGGCACGAATCACAAAGTTTCTTGGTTTGGAGTCCTCGCCCCGGGTGCGGGATCACCCGGGCAGTCCGGCAATTGCCCAATTTAAAATGTACCGCAATCAATTCGGCGCTGGCAGAGTTGGATCCTGTTTTACATTAAATTAAATCCGCCCTACACTCGCTACTAAATTGCTTGATTCAATTCCCTCGATGAAAAATAAGCAGAGGTCTGGAAAATCCCGAAATCCCCTTTCATTCGCTGAATGGCTGGAAACGGAGCCGTGCTGGGGCCTACCCCCGCAAGGGGGAGAAATCGACCTCCCCATCCCGACCGGGAGCACCGCGCACGGCAAGATTAGAGGAATATAATCAGAGCCTAGATATGGTTTCTGCGTATAAATCTTCAATTACGCAGATCGTTAGGTTCTTATTCAGCGCGCGAATAATTAACGACGCAGGATGAGGACATGGGTATAACTCATTCAGAGGTAGACAGATAGATAAAGCGCCAAAGGATTCACACAGTAGTCCCGGACGCGCTCGCAAGACACGACGGGCACGGACCCGGCACCAGCCAGGACGCAGCCATCGGTTACTGCAATGACTGAAGGCTTTACATGATTGATTATAATTTGATCTGTCGCAATCAATTCGAGTTGAAATTAATTCAACAGCCACAGATACAACCCTGGGGATTAGCGTCATTAGGCGGGCGCTGAGTGCTGCTGCTCCTGCTCCTGCTCCAGAGTCCTGCTAACCTCCGGGCGGATCTCTGTCTTCCCTTCCGTTCAATGGGCGAAATCCTACGCCGGCATACTTCAGGGCAAACATTATCGAAAGTGCAATGTCCTGGGCGGGATTGCCGGAAATAAGATTCTTTTTCTAAAGAAACTCAATTCTCTAGCCTCTAGCTCCCTAGCCGCTCATGCCAGGAGTGCTTGCGACGTGATGTGCGATGCACCACTTGATAAAATTGAGATGAAGATAGACTTTCCCTTTAAAAGAAGCACGTATCCAGAGAAAGAGTCCAGGCAGTCCATGCATCTTCCCAAGAGCACTTGCAACTTCATTAAATGAATGATTTTTCTCAGATAATTGCTAGAGGGAAAAAATCAAAATAATATTATTATACAAATTACGTTAATGCTATATTAGATGCCGAACCACAATCACAATTTTATTATTTTTAATCATACTAAACTACTACTACTAAACAATTGGGCTTGAGTAAGACACACAACAATATGATTTTTAAAATTCTTGTCTATTTTTCAATCTGATTAAAACGCTGTTTAAACACACCTCACTCCAAGACTAATGAATTTAAGTTACCAGAAAAATAAATCGATAAATGATTGAATTATTCTTTCCGATTCATTGAATCGATACAAATTCGTTCGTAAAGATTTGATGATTTGATTTGTTTTTGATGCAGGAGAAAGAAAAGGCGGAAGCTTGTAAAATTCGTGCATTTTTTAGATTTTTCGCATACAGTGTGCCTATTCTATAAATAATACATATATGTTAACCGATTTCGGAAAAAAATATTTTTAAACGACAAGTAGAAAAATAATTAGGAGTTGTCTGCATTTGCTAAATTTTTATTTTTCTGTTTTGCGATGATAGGTGATCTTAAGCAGATTTTATAGCACACCAGAATACTTGTACTTGTATATACATATGTTATTATTTAATTTAAAAAAAATATCTTTTAATAAATATAAACTTTTTTCATATAACTCAAAGATTTTACATTTAAAATATTTTTAAGACAATTATCCGTAGTTCAACGAATATATACATGCTTGGACTACACTAACTAAAATCTTAAATAATTAATACTGATGGATACCTAAACAATTAGAAGTTGTAGTCTATAAGTCCCATAAGCTCTCGTCGTTTCTTAAGGTATATCCTTCAACATGGCACAGGCGGAAATAACTACAGCCAGTGGAACAAATCTCGTTTTCCCATAAGGCAATTTAAATGCATAAATTGCCCAAATTCAACATGATGCATAATAATTCCAAAATTCATACTGCGATGACTGTATAAGAGACTAGCTCGACTTGGACGAAATTAACGTTTTACTACCACCAGCACAATTCCAGGACTAGAATCCTATTGAGCATGCATGGGAGTGGATTTCAAAGAAGTATTCAACAAGATTTGTCATCAGTTTTGTCGACAACGGATTAATATGATTTTATTCGGTGTAATTTTATTCAAGAGTCTCATATCATATGAGTTACATGACAATTTAATTCTTTCAATGTCTAGAAAGTGCTGTCTTATCTGCTAGCAAATGACACAACTAATATGATGATTTAAACAAATGTTCAAATGGTAAATAATACAATTAAATACTAAAATATACTAAAATTATAGGAACACCCGAAAAAATAGTCAAAACAACTATTAATATTTTAATAAACTTTCTTCAGTTATTTGAAATGGAAAGTAAACCGCAACTATAATTTCATTTGATTAGAACCACAAAAATGTTTCGATACGATATGAAAGAGGAAACCATTTTTTCTCTTTAATGATAATTATTCTTCCTATAACTATGTATTAGGAAATGAGCCATTTATTTTGAAATTGGCGTAAGGCAATTAGTTTTTTTAAAAAATCCTTTTAATGAAACGACTCTTAAAAGCAATCCATTTCAAATTAATTAAAAAGTATATCAATCGTTAGAACAGTCAAGATTATTCATTTGGAAGGAGAATAACAAGAAAAGTAAGCAAATTGAAAAGCTAAAAGTTCAGTGAAGCAACAAAACTTTCTATGTACAGTCAAAATTTATATTTCAACTATATGATTTATTATCGTCTCAACCAGTACTACCGTGTTGCTTCAATAAAATTTACGGTGAATAACAGATTGTTTTATATTTTTTAACTAGAGTTTACTGATCAAGCTTTAATAATCTTGTTAGGTGCAAATCAAAAAGAAAATTAGTTAAATGAACCACAAAATTAGTTGTTTGATGAAGAAAGTTTTAAAGATGTAAAAAAGAAATCCATACTTTTCACTTTCTGGGAGTTATTGAAGAAAAAGCTTTGTGTATTTTTAATAAAGTTCGTTTTTACCGGAATAACTTTTTAAACATGTTTACTTAATCCTTCGCAGGTCGGTACCTTAAAACTGACATTTACAAAGAGCGAGTTTTGAAAGAACTTTAGGGTTGTTGGTTTGGGTGGCTTCGCAGCAACTAATCCGTCCTTTGGTGTATTTTCGATGTCTAAGCCTCTGCACCAAGGGAATTTTGCATAGTCTCAACTGCCTCTGCATGGGCCCCGCAAATTTGCATCAGGCTCATAAATGACTTTGGGCAAGCCCCGAGCAGCCCCTGCAGCAATGTACTCGAAAAATGCAAACGAACTTCAACTTCATAATAAATGAGCGCTAGCATCCCCCACGCTGCAGTCAAAGTGGTTATAAATGCACACGCACAGGCCTCGTTCGGGAAGTTCGCCCCAACAAAGCGGAAGCGGAGCGCTTCTAATTAAGCAGGGCTCTGAATTAATCCGCATTTGCACTCAAATTTGTTAATAAGGACCTGCGGTGAGCGGGGCGGCGCGGTGATGCGGCCAGGTATGAGATGAGGTGGATGCAGCGCAGAGATACACAAGGACATCTGCTTCAGGTGATATGCGACCTCACACATTCAATTTAAAATGGCGAAGGTACTGCGAAGTCGGCAGGAGTCCCCCTCCCAAGACTAAAAACACCCACTAACGACTTTGTCATTATATTTATTAAGTAGACTGTAGCCTAGAACAGCAAATTTTATAAATATTATATACTCGTAACTTTTAAAGTAAGTTGTGGATACAAAAGTATTCCGAATATTTATATGCAATATTTTACATAGAACTAAAACAACCTCTACACATTACCTATAATACATAGAATTATTACGAAACAAATTTTCGAACAATTAGAGAAATTTTATATTTTATGATTGGATTTTTCCTTAATTCGTTAGGTATTCATTTTAAAGAATGGAAAAAATATGAAATGGAAGACATCTTAACCAGGTACTTACTTATAAGAAGCATATATTGAAAAATCGCGAATTTTGGGGTGCATTGAAATTTATTTAATATATTTACATCTATTTCGATTTAGCATGAAACTCTAAAATAATATCAGAGTATTTTGATCAATTTTCTGTGTGACCAAAGATGTACGAAATAAGTTTAGAAAATTTCAGACACTTATAAGCTAATTATTTACACTGTATAGATAATTAATGTTACGATACAACAACAATAAATTGAATTGAAAATTCTGTGTGATAATCACGACAAAACTGAGTATTTTAACAATACCTATCTAACCATGACAATTATCCAGTGGTGTTACGTCAAGACCTATCAAGTGAAATGTTTTTGGCTTGAAACCAGCTTTTCACCTTCTAAAACATGTGATGTATATAGCAGCATTGTCCTGTTGAAATTTATAGTCAGGTTCAATTATATTCGTTACATTTTCGTTAAACAAGGATCCAGAAACTCCGTATATTTGGCGGAATATATTTTTTCCTTACTAAAGGAAGCTTTTCAAGAAACTAAAATGCAGAAGAAGATCATAAGCGACCCTTCACCAAAGTTGCGACAATATTTCATGACCTTGTCATTTCTCAGATCACGCCAATATTGATTCATGCCATCGTGTCATCAAAATAAATTTTTTTTCGTCCCTAAAAATGGCACTCTTTCATCACTATTCCATAAATGATATTACGTAAGTACTTCACATTTTTCAGCAAAATTTCATTTCACTTGCGGTGGCGTTGAAGCAGTTTAGGTTTATTCAAAAGTGTTTTCCTTATTTATTGCCTATGGTTTCCTGCCACATCATTTTATTTTATTATAACTTTTCATCCAAATTTACGTAATATTTGACAATACCCGTGGACCTGTAATAACAGTAAAATCTAATAATTATTTTATATCTTAAATCTCAAATAAAGAAGTCAAGTGAAAAATTCCCGAACCTTGTTTGTAAGTGTTAATGAAAAGAAAACGATTTTATTTTTTATAATTATTCTAAGTTTTTAAGAGAAGTAAAATTTTAATTATGAAAAAATTCAACGCGATCATAATTCGTTGATCAGCCACTGGATGTAACCGATAACTTCGAGGTTCCGAGACGTACCAATCATAAAAACTACTACTGATTTCAGTTTTATATTGTGCAATTTTAGGAAACGATTTTTTTTTTAAAGTATTTCTGGAGCTGAGGGAGGGTTTGGAGGGTTCACAGGGTAGGGTCACCCCAAGTTGCGCCATCGCTCCAAGGCAGCAAACATTATTGAAAGTGCAATGTCCTGGTCAGGGCGGCGAAGCGGAGGAACAGGTGACATTTCCTCTTCCGCAGTCGACGGCCGGGTCCGGGCCCGGTCGGGGCCGAACTATGGGAAGTTTCTGTGAATTCTGGAGGCCCCGACGAAATTACGGGCTCTAATGAATGCCACCGAAATGCGCCCACAATGAATACATTACTAGCTAATAAAAGCCCGACAAAAGTTTTGCACTCGAGGGAAAAGTTTGTGTACTCCTCTAGACGCTCCCAAGCAGGAACTGTTCCCGATCCCCGGGCCAAGCCGGGTGCGCTACCCGGGGACGTGTGGGAGGGTTCGCCCCCTCGCTATGGTATTGAACGACGTCGGCGACAACGGCCCTAATAAGTTTTGGGGCCTCATTATTACCGAGGTAATTCCTCTCGGGACTATAATGCAAATTTAAAATAATTAAGAGTACTTAGACATTGTTTTCTTGGCGCAACAAAGCGCAGCTCGACCGCCCGGGCGCCCTACCCGTCGCCGCCCGGGGGCACTTGCGCGCCAGGACCCAGAGTCCCGACACTTTCTTACAATTTATGTCACATTACTTCTGCTCATTTGTTCTGGCGCTCCGGCGGGGGTGCGCTGAAGTGGCTGCCGCTGCATGTGCCGCCGCCGCCGCCGCCGCCGTCGCCATTCGGCGTGGCTTATCGCTCCTTGCAATTTGCTCTGCAGCGCGCGACCCCCGCTCCCTCAGGCGGGCGTTTTCTGGAACTTGTGCATTTGTTTGCCCTGTGCCAATGTTGCGGGGGTGTGCCTGGTTCCCGGCCACAGGAATAAGCTGTTTGAACTCGCAGTGGCTTGCTTGCTCATCTCTCGGGGCGCGGGTGCTCCGCTGGCTGATACAAGATGGTTTGGTTTCGAGTAAAATGTTACATCCGCAGGAGCCCCACAGCTCCGTGGCGCTCCTCGGGCACGGGATCCAGCTCGCCATCCTTCACGCCACCGTTCCCGACGGCCGGAAACATTGAATTAAGTGAACTTAACTAATTTAACTTGAGCTTTAAGCAGAGATAACGCGAATTTCGCGAGCCATGAATCCATGATTTATGCTCCTCCCTGCGGGTATTTTCTGTCTGTGCCTGCGTTCCGGGATGCGGCATAATCTCTGCTTCGGCATCTCCCGAGCCAAAGTGGGGTCTGGAGGCATCGTCAAGTCTTATTTTTGTCGGCTGCGCCAGCGTCTCGTGGCATTGGGGAGCATAAATATGGACTAGGATTGCTCGGATTGCGGTGGAGCCCTGAACTGAGAATCCGCTTAATTCCGGCTCCTCGCGATTCTAACATGACCGACTTTGGAGCTCAGCTGCTTGCGATCGCCCCGTGAATAAAAATAAAAAAACAAAAAAGGACGATGGTGGAGCTCTGTTTGAATTTGCTCACGGGTCGTTTCACTTAATGAGCCTTTTTAGGGTAGAATTTGAAATTTTAGCGCCCTAAGCTTGAATCGTATAGCTTTTTTATGGACTACACTCTGTTGAAAATTTATAAAACCACTGAGGGGGATGGATGTTTTTTTCTATTTATCCACAAAATTTTGAAATACAGGTAATATCCTATAACTTGATAGATATATTTACATATGTAGATTCATTGAAATCGCAGTGTTATGTGAAACCATGATAGGGATATACATTGCAAAAGCTTTTTGAAACTTCACTCTAAATCTGTATTTCCCAATGCGTGGTATAGGAACCCCCTGCGGGCCGGAAAATGTTTGATGGGAATACACGCTGCACCGGACCTTGGATGCGCTTAGTGCAACAAACAGTATACTATTGTTCGATTACAAACGTAGACAAAAAATAAAAAATTTCGTTACGTTTTTTGCGTATGTATGGTTTTGTGTTGACGCGTTACCAAAATTATAGAAGGGAAATATTGCTCTAAACAATTACTTTTCTATAAATATTATTAAGTTTTCACTTTGGCATCACTAAAAAATCATTTTAAGCATCTAGTAAAATTAATTTTACTAGAAATGTATTCAACCCAATTAACGAATAAGATTTAGATCATATACCTACTTTAATCTGGAAATCCATCATAAAGACAAAAACATATTTTTTAGCAATAATTAAAGACTGTCCAGATAAGGCTGTTGACATTACGAGTATATAAGGAGAAATTCCCGGGACGCGAAAGTGCTATTTTTCTATGCAAGACTGCTTGTAACTAAATTAAAAGACGGACTTATTTGAGCAAAGCAGAAGAGATTTACGGAGTTGACTAAATCGCTCCTTTGTGATATAAACGAAAAACAGATTTGACGAAGGAAGAAAGTGATAAGGTTTAAAATGGGATCCTAAATTGTACTAAGAATTCACAGAATTCAGTTCGAGATGATAAGGGTTTTGGGTAATTAACGTCACGTTTGACGTCGTAACTTCAAAATTAAGTATAGTGGATCGACATTTTTCTATTATATACCTACTATACGTATATGTACATAGATAAACATATATTGCATATGAACCGTTCACTAGTTAAATCGATTTGCAAGTTTCTGAATCTTAAACTAAAACCCCTGACATTAGCTTAATGTTTAATTTTTTAAATGAATTAATTATATTAATAATATTACGTAAAAGTAATTCAGCTTTAAGCATACTTTATTTTATTAAATATTTTCAACAGAGTTCTCCAATTTTTCCCTATGGAGTTAGTGGTGCCCACTGAATCATATTTCGATTCTGCCTCATTTCACAATATGATATTAAAATAGGGGAAATTATCGGTGCACAAATTTGCCTGATTGTAAATCCAATATTATTAATTGTGTATGTTTCATAAATGCTTCATTAGTGAAAACAGGATTGAAGAAATGGATAAATTTATTTTAAATACACCTATGTACATATGATGAAAGAGATATTACAATAAAATGTTTTTCGAGTAATACTTATGTACAATTATCCAATATTACTTTATTCCACTTATTTATAACTACACTTACTCGAAAATCTTTCGAAAAATGAATTTTCTCCGCCATTTTAATGTACTATGTAGCAAGATTGTTCAGAAAATGTTATTGTTGGGGAGTGATAACAAAATGTGAATGTGAGCGTGATAGTGCACATTCGCTTTTTCAAGTCATCTAAAATCCTTCAAGGACCAAGATCCATCCAAAGGCAGCGACGTGAAAGTAGGGCGGGTCACGGGCGATTGAGGGGCCATCATTTAGGTAATACATTCAGGCTCCCTGCGGGCGAAGGGCAACCATTAAACCCAGACCACTGCTCGGAGGTCCTTTTTTTACCGAAGCAAGTGATATATTCCCCGCGATATGAACACTTTAGCATCTGCATATTAAAATACTACACGCTGGCCTGCCCTAGCATTGGCGCGTTGGCTTCTCGGCACGGCAGAGAAGACCTTTTTAAAATTCCATTTATTATCAGGGAACCTTGAAGCTCCCATAGTCCGAAAAACATTCTCCTTAAGATTTTTAGCACTTTATCCCCAAGAGCGGCACTACCTAGCGACTTTCTACATCGCTCGCAGCCCCATAATTTTACCTTTTAAATATAACGACGTGTTTATCCGCGGAATGACAACTTTTGTTATCCTTCGTGGGCACCCTGTGTGCAGTTATTAACGTAGCGGGAAACAATCTCGCACTTGGTAGACACCCTGTTTGAGGCTTGCGTTTACAAAGGAGTATTGCATTTTCGAAAAATACGAGGTAAAAGGGGGGCGGGTTTGCGGGGTTCGTGGGCAGGTGCGGGCTGGGCGTTAACATAAAGCACCTGGCGACACTGTTCCAAGGAAATGGAGAGAATTCCGCGAGGTGGATATAATCAGCGAAAGTTGAGAGTGATACAGGTGTTTTACGCCGTAAATGTGCGTCGTTAAATCCCCGGCCACGTAATGTGAATAAGTCAGCCAGGACGGGGGCCATTACTTACGCCCGGGGCACGGAAAAGGATGAGGCCTAGGCAATTCGGTAATATTCTTGGAGCGTTTGTCAACGACGGCGATGGGCGATGGCGTCGCCTAGATTTTGCAATAAAACTCCTTCGAGCGAACGACAGGCGACATTCGCTTGTCTTCGCAGCCTCCGAGGAGAATTCGTTGCCCGGGAATATCTCCCCGGGAACGACAAGGCGAAAGCGAACAACCCGCAGAACTATTTCCGTTTTACTTTGTTTCGAAGCTCGGGTTCTTGTTGCAGGACCAAATGTGCTTCCCGGACTGGGGTCCGCCCCATGTCGTCTGTGATAAAAACCATATTTCGAGCTAAAGTTGTCTGGCGGTTTTATAAATTGTCCTTCGGAGCAGATCCGGGACTCCACCCGGTTGTGGGCAAACTTCATGTATTTACAGCGCCCGCCGCCCGCGCCGCCACCACCACCCTCCCAACACTTGTATTTTTCTTCCTGAGCCGGGCCATTTGATTCATCCTCGCAAGGACCGGAGCCGCATGCGAGTGCTGACCGCCGTAGAATAACATTTTCCCATCAGATGAAGAGTTAGATAAATAGTTGGATAGATGGTATCTGCCCGAGTTGGACATGACACTTGCAAAATGAAGTGCTACACTTACACAGACGGGCTATGGCACCGTCTAGCCGCCACCGAGTCCGCCACAAAACCCTCTAGCCCCTGCACCCCCAACCACCCCAAAAGACCTGGGTCCTGGCCTGCTAAAAGCCTTTAAGTGATTAGTGTGTGAATATAAAACGGCTTTTCGTCCCTAATCCTGATAAGAATGACCATGTTAGGGAGATTACTGCGACAGCAATGAATTCGGAACGGGTGGCAAATGGCGCTCTCACTTGCAATCCCAGACAATAGGTTATAATTGATGGCGGTCCAGAAATTCATTAACCACCCGCCGTTGAGGGGATGACTTAATTGCAGGCGGCTTTTATCAGCGCCGTAAAGCACTATGCCCGTCAAGTTGACCGGCCTGGGCGCATCGGGAACACCCCAAAAACCAGTATGGGTTCCCAAAGGCGGGAGGATGTAAGTCTGGATTAATCGTCGACATGCTCCGGGCTAAATTAACATTTCTGGGCTAATTTGGCAGAAATGCAATAAGTGGAATCCGCTTTATCTACAATATAACTTTGCGCTTAATGGCAACATGGCTTCACAAAGATTTTTTTCCCAGCGACCACATCCCATCAGGAATTTGGTGTCCAAGGCTCTGAAGAATTATAGTCGTATCTTCTTGGACAACGATTTATATGATAGAGTAATTAAACAATAATGTTTGTTAGGTGCGACTACAGGGAGGGGAATTATTTCCCTACCAAGGCTTCACCAACTTCTTTATTCTGCCTTATTAAAGTCGTCATTCTAAGTAAACGTTAACAAATTACAGCAATCAACACTAGTGCAATGGAACCTTGTAATGGTAATGGTAATTCTAAGATCTTTCTCTTTGTAATTAATTATTTGTGGAATTTTCTCTACTACATATTTCACATTACAATTAAAATGGTTTGCTGTACCAAATTCTTTCTTCCTAGAATAATAGTTTGTTTAGGCAATACTCATATATTTATGTAGGTATATAAATATAAGTATGTGTACATCACTATAATTATTATTAGATATAATAAACGGTTTCCACCTCGTGACCTTGGAGAAGAGCTAGAGGGGTTTTATTTTTGTCAGTAGCCAAACCCATCCGTAACATTACTATGATTATTATAAGAAAAAGAGTTAATTACTCGAAAGCAAAAACATCAATATCCAATTTCTATAGAATATATTCAGTACAAAGTATGTAAAGTAAGCTCATGCAATTACGGCCACTCAACTTAATAAATAATTTAATATTATTGACATAGACAATATTACTTTTAAAAATATGAATGTTGTTTCTGTATTCATGTTTTTACCCAGAATACTTGGTAAAATTAATTTCCGAATTTACTGTCCTATGATTTCCAATTTTAAGAAATTTGTTCAATTCTTTGTTACAGATTAAGTATCGCCGTGTTCAGTAATGCTTTAATTTTATTAAATTCTCAGTATATGTCCTTATTTTTTGCGAAATTTATGGAATTCCTAACAAACCAACCAAAATTGAATACTGCCTATCTTTTCCAGAAAATATTAAATTAGAAATACAGAAAACAATCTCAAGCAAGACTGAAAAAAACGAGCCTCTCATCAAAACTGCCCTAAAATTAAAAATATAAAAGTAGGATACAATATTTTTAATTAATTAATCTATAAGATTTCGAAAGTTGGCAGGTAAAAATCGGTGCTAATGCAATATTTTCAAATAATATTCTATACAATATATGTGTTTGGAAACTCTTTGTAATAGTTGAACCACAGGGATGGCACTCAAATCACTAGACTAGAAAGAATGTCCTCGAAAATAAGTAGCTTCACAAAAATTTCTCCGTTGAACCAAAATCTGGATCCGTGCCTAGGTATGGGAGCATATACATATTTACAAACCCATAATGGCAAAACGAAATATAGATTTTTAAAATTCCCTGCACCCAAGATATGTGAGACGAAACGAATAATTGCATTGCACCCTCACATTCGGTGTAGTCGAGCATGAAAATGCAACAGCACAACAGCAATTCTAATAAAATGTAATTTGCAATACCTCTGCAGGAAATGGGCGGATTCAATTTAAAGACCGCCAGACATCAGACATACATATCTCATATGAAAGATCTTATCATTCCATTCGAAACATTTTATGCTACGGCATCGCCTGAAATAAAATACAATATAACATTTTGTGCGAATTTTTGTACAAATCTTTATATTACTTACGAAATATGTTTCATATTTATTTTTCTTTTCTTTTATTTGTTAGATCAATACTTGAGAGGCTATTAAATTAAAGCCGGATCTTGGACGGATAAGATTGTTAAGTTAATAATTATACATATATACAATACAATTATAATTTGGACGTGTTCGCGCCACAAGAAGGATTTTTTCGATTTTAATTTTTTCTTATGCATTTGTACGTAAATATTATTTGCTGCAATCTGCGGTTTCAGAAAATGAAAGATGATAGAACCAAAGCTTCATTTACATACATATATCGGTGGATCTACTATAATGTAAATTTGTAAAATTTAACATCGCTTTTGAACCCCTTTACTAATAATTAGTAGGTAGCTTCTTCAATGCTGCGGAAATTCATTCATCACCAAGGATTATGCAAACTACCTGTAGGTACATGTGGAATCGCATTAAAATCAATGTGTAACATCACTTACATTATGTAAACGAATTCGGAACAATGTGTTAAGCTTGTTTCATACATCCAATTAAAACACAGTATTTTTCACGATAATTACAAGAAGAATAGAAATGTAATTGTATAAAAGAACATTATTTTAACACGTTTACCCGCAGTAAAAATTTCACTGGGCTGTAAAAATAGATAGGCGATTTTCTTTTAAATTAGTTGTGGTATCCGAAAACTGTAGATAACACAGAGAAAAAATAATAATATAACATAAAAGTAGCTAATGAAGCAGTTGGTCATTACTCTAAAATTCACAATAATTGCAAAAATTTAATATTCTATAACATTAAATAAATAATAATTAATTTTAAAACTTAAATTCTATAGCACATCAATGAACATTTAAAATAAGTAATTTTTAACTATCCAAAAATATAAAAACCTACAATACTAAAAATGTGGTCTTGTTCCAGTATAAGCAATTAAATAATAGTTCGATTCGGACGTATATTGTTTTTCATAACTTATCAAAACCCTTCTTTTGTTATTCAGAATGGATATAATATACAATCGTTACCAAGAGACAAACAAGATGTATGAGTATAATCAATATTTTTCCTTTCAATACAATATTCTCATTACCGAAATTTGAAATTTTATTTATATCTTTATATGTAGAATCGTTAATCGCCCTACCGCTGTGCACCGCAGATAAAGCACTAATTTTGTAAAATTAATTTCTCGAAATCTAAAAGACCTAAGACTTTAGGTAATTAATTTTCTTAACTGTTTCAAAGACAACAGAAAGTAAGTTGAGGAATTCTTGTAATTGGATTTGTTCCACTCCTTCGTGTAACATGTCATTGTCAAATAAAAAGAATAAATACTTTTTGCAAAAAACATTTGTTATTATTTTATATATAACTAATATTTTATCGCACACATGTGAAGAAATGCTGACAGAGGGGGCAGTCAGATTTAACTAACTTGGGGACACTGAACCTAAATACACCTAACAACGCTTCGTCGTGGAACTAAAGAAAACTCAAAGTAGACGTTTTTACTTAAACAATTAATTAATGTTGGACACCCTGCTGAAAATATAACTGAAGAAGTTTGTGCTTTTATATATTTTGTTATAAGGACTATATATGTATAAGTAGGTAGTTAAGTGTTGATAGTTTCCAACAGTTCTTGAAACTTTCCTCATAATTTGCGTTTACGTTTCTTAAAGTAGCCGCCTCGATGTCGTGTTTCCATGGGGAACATTTTCTATTCCTCGGGCTCGGAAATAAGCGGTGAGCCGCAGAACCCTGCCTTAATGATCGGGACTAATCGACTCGCTCCTGGGGGCTCACTCCTGATTGGAGTGACTATTATGCGGCAAATTGGTGTGGTCCTCTCCTCATCGATGTGATTACGTAAGTTAGGAATGCGGTGGACAAAATTCGACCTCGCCCTTCTGCCGGGGGGAATCCAGGCACACCCATTGAATGGAGGACAAAGGATAACCGCGACATAAATCCAATCGTTCGGCTTATGCCGCCTTTTTGATACCGCAGGGCGGTTAATTGATTTTGGCTCTGCGTTAACTGCGAAATTCGGTGGTAATTCGCCCCCCGTCCTGTAGCATGTCAAGGAACAATTCTCCAAAAGCAGGGTCACAATGGGGTGGTGTCCAGTGCCCCAAAAAAGGATAAAAAAAAATCGCTCATCTCTCGGCATATGGGGTAGACTTGACTAATGCTCGCTGCGGATCGATGCGACAAATTCCAGCTCTTATTAATGGGGACGTGAAAAATGGCACTCCTTGCAACCCCTGGACGCTTTTTCCTCCGTCCGGTCCAAGACAATGCGGTTATTATTTATGGAGGCATGCCCTGTCCAGTGTCACCTCAATGCGCCCTATGCTCGCGTTCCTTGTCGAGGAGGATTTATTTTATAACTGTAAATGCCACACTGCAGCATCCCCTGGAGGAGTTTAAACACCCCCGCCACTGTCTTGGCAGACTATCACTGGCTGAATCTTTGTGCGCTTCATTATCGCTTCGAGAGTGGTGCTATATGGAGCCGGTGGCTCTTCGCTGCCAAGAATTCGCTCAAGTGATCATAAAATACCCGGAATGTCTCGAGCAGACGACAATGCATTTTTCTAGTTATGGCGGCAACTGGCACAGTCATACAAATTCCCCGGCGCAAAGAATTCGTAAATCCTCCCGCTTTTTACAACCTCATTCTACAGATATTTATTCGGTGTTGGACCGGCTGCAATAAGATCTTCTACCGCCACACCCACCTCCCACCCCCACCCACCCCACCGTTTGAGATAATTAAAATAATACTCGAGGGCTGCTGAGCGACGAGACGCGAATTTAACTTTTTCGGATCTTACTTCCGCTAAATTTAAAAGGCACCAGTCCAAATGAGTGTGCTGCTGAACTCAGAACTACCAATCTTTTTACCATTTCAGAAGGAAGAAAACTGTCCCATATACCTTGCCTCGCCCTCCTTGCAATAAACTTCTCCAGGAACTGTAATATAGTGAAGACTATACGTACATATGTTCCTGGATTTAATCATTCCCTTCTTTCCTTCCTCGAACTAAGTACTCATCATTAGACAATTGTAAGTAGGAAAGCAGCAATGCAATAAAGTTTTATTTTCGTTAAATTGTTAAAATTACATACCATCAAACACGTATTTAGGGCACACTAAAATCACTAAATAAGAACCGCCACAATATAATACACTATACATATAACAATAAAATATATTTATCGTTATAATAAAAATTCAGGGAACGTGTTAATTTTTTGTGATTTGCTTCAATTTTTCACATTTTTATTTGTAAACATTGCATGGCATATGATTTAATACCAGGTTCAACGTTTTCAATTTTTATAATATGTTTTTTCAAAAATTTGTCATAAACATTGAGAATGTGTTTTCGTAATAGAAAATCTGACTTTAAATTCCAAAACATCAAAAATGTCTCTTCTTTTTTGCATTTGTCACAAATATTAACTTGGCAAGATAATTAACAAGAATTTTTGAAAGTTCCGATTTGTTCAGAAGATTTACATAGCCTGTCAAAGATAAGAAGATGCGGATGTTTCTGGAAATTGATACTTATTCGTCAAAGCCTTTCTAGTCAAGATTACGAATAATTCCCACATCTGAATAGCATATGAGAAATCCGGATGTGAATAAACTTAAACGAAATTTCGCATATACAGATGTGGCCAAATTATTATCACCTCTTAAAAAAAAGTCATTAATGTAGTTTATGAAAGTGCCGTTGTATCCATTTTCTAAATTGACCTGCCATTTACAAAGGTTACCTCAATTACGAAGAAGTACTGCAATAAAACTGTCATATTCTTGTAAATACCCCTTTCCTGGAGTAATTATTACCTGAATAGCCTTTTCTGGAAATTAACAGATTAGAGTTTTTATTGTTTTACTAATTAGTTTTAGTTACATTTTGCTTTAATTTTATGGTTACCGTGTAGTATTTAAGGATGAGTACCTAGCCGGTGATATTTAATTTCATTTGCAACTTCGAATAGTGAACGTGGTGAAAATTTGTTTGAATATTATAAAATTTAATATGGGTAAAGCAAAGGATATCAGTGACGAGACCATGGTGAGTTTGACACTACCAATGTCTAGGACTGTTCGCAGATCTAAAGGAGAAGAGTATTTAGCTTCATGTGTCCAACAGCAGGTTAAACAACCAGTAAGGGTCATGATTTGGTCAGCAATATCTTCCAAAGGACTCTTCCCACTCTACGTCGTTGACGGAATAATGAACGCGGAGCAGTACCTAACAGTTCTTCAGACACAGATGATCCCAACTATGCATGAAAAATTTAACGGAGATGGAGTTTTCATGCACGATAAAGCCCCTTGCCATACAGCAAGGAGAGTTACGGAGTTTTTAAGGACTAACAACATCCAAATCCTTGACTGGCCAGCGAATAGCCCAGATATGAACCCTATCGAAAATATCTGGGCTATTTTTAAGCAGAAAGTGGCACAAAAGTGCTCACGGACCAAATCAGAATTGATTGAAGCCATGAAGGAAATTTGGGAAAATGATACCGATTTGGTCACCACAGCTAAAAACGCTATCACTGGAATGCCACGTAGGATACAATCCTTGAAAAATGCAAAGGGAATGTTCACGAAGTATTAATAAATGTATTTACAACAAAACTTTTTTTGTTTTAAACGATAAATCTACCTTTTCATACAATTTTATTAAAAATTTCTATAGGTGATAATAATTTGGCCATATCTGTATGTATAGGCTTGGTTAATGTTTTTGAGATTTTTAAAAATAAATATTTCAAACTTTTCGCTTAAATTTTAGATTCCGACAACATTACAACAAAGGCTTTTTTATATCATTTTTCGAAACTTTAAAGTTAACTATTTTAACAAGTAAAAGCAAATAACAAATATTTTTACATACTGACATACATATCTGTATTTATTACTTTGTCACCAAATCAATATTTTTAGATATCATAAAAGTTCCTGCAAAAGACCTCAAAGTCAATCTGTTCCACATGTTTTAAATTGTGATAAAAAATACGAAGCATATTTGATTATGCCTTGAAAAATGTAAAAGATTATATTCAGGAAACACGCACATTTTTAAGAAACTATACACGCATAAAAAAGATAGAAAAGTCCAAATATTACAAATTCTCAGTATGATGAACCGAAACTAATGTTTTTGACATGCAAATTATACTTAATTTTCATTATGTTTGCTGGTTTCATGGGAGTGATACTATTATCATATCTTAGTGAAATTTCTAATGAAATCGACTGGGACGACTAGCCAAAATGGATGCAAAAGATTGAAATCCCAGACAAATTAGAATTTTAGAAGTCGAGTTGAGTCGAATGTAAAGTGGAAAGTGGTGCTCACAATAGTCGACAATGCCTGGTATTTTGAAAAAATAAATGGCAACCCTAAGCGAGGGCCCCAATTGCTCGTAGTCGCGCCATTTCCGAGCCCCGAGGCTGAGTTTCAATTTTTTTCCCTTTTTAAATTGTTCCGCAAATTTCTACACAACCAATTTGGAGCGCTGCGGAGGGTGAAAGTTACGAGCTCGAATGGCTCGACGACCGCTAAAATTTACCCTGTTTATGCAACCCCTGAATAATTTCGCAAAACTCGGGCGGTGCTCCAGTGGCGCGGCGTCCCAGGTGAGTGCACGGGGCGCTCCGCAATTTATTTGTCCCGAACTCCTCAAAAGATAGGAAGTAGTTTTGGTTAATTTGAGCGAGGGCGCTTCCCGCGCTTCAATACTCGGGAGGCGACACGGGAAGTTCGAAATTAGGTGACCTGGATGACGAGAGCCTGCTGCAGCGGGCCTCTGTAAATTGTTGTCATTTACATAAACTACTCCTGGCATGTGGATGGGCTCGTCCTGGCAATTCTTCCCGTCATTAAGACTTCCCCGAGTACGTGATATTTACCATAAAATTTACACCCTTTAACCACTTCTTACGTGGATTTAGCCCCATTCTCAAGACTCTCCAGTCAAAGGGAACAAAAGCGCCCGTGTGACGGGGGCCCGGGTGCAAGACGGAACTAACGCACAAATCCACCGGGCCCCAGCCGGAGCCCGAGGCCAAGCCGCCGTCCCCGTTTTCCTTTCTTAGTTTTTTCCCGGCTGCGCTGACAATTGTTGCCCCGGCGGAGCTACAGCCCTTGGTCCTATCCGCAGCATCCGCATCAGCGCCCGCCGCGGCCCTTCTCAGGGGGCTCCACCGGGGGCTCAAAGGTCGTAGGCGCACGATCCCGTTTAATTGTGCATAAGAGAAATATGGCACGGCTGCAGCCAGGCGTGAATTAAAGCCCAACTTGTGCCGCGCGACTTTTAGACTTAATTTGTGCATTTTGTAATCACCATCTTTTCGGGCGACCTCCGTGAAATCTGGCGCTTTTGCGGTCCCCCCACCCCCGCGGCCACGGCTCTTTTAGGCCGGGAATTTTCGTTAAAAGCCCGCGGCGACCCAACCGAAGAAACCAAGTAATTTGCAGCGACGTCTATTAAGACGTAATATTAATAGGAGAATGGGAAATCTTACACTATTGAGAGGTCTAAAAATCTTCAAGAGGCTTCAAGTTTAAATTTTTACTAATATTTGCTTAAATAACTCAACTGAGACCGCAATCAGTGACGGTTTCATGAAAAGGCTAAGTAGGCTTTAGACTAGAGCGACAACATTTTGGAGGTTCTCAAATTTTAGGATAATTAAATTTATGAAAAATCCTTAAATTAAAATTTTTAAAAAAATTCCTACATTAAAATGTTATTTTCTACTTTTTCTAACTCGACTATTTCTTAATTCGGATATTTATTAAAATATGTATTTTTGGTTTTCGGTTACATAATTTGATTTACTTTTATTTTTGTACAATTTATGCAAAATTACCCAAATTTTCGAAATATTGGAAGGTTTTAGGTAGACATAAACGCTTTTTTAACATCTCTGGTGAAAACATAAAGCTGTAAACACATCTTATGCTCATTAAATGGTATTCGCAAAACGATCGGAAAGTATACTGAATCTGTGAACATTGACGGAAATCAGTCGGAAATATATTTTCCAATTATGAACGCAAAATATGTATATTTCCATCTGATTTCCGCCCAATTTCCGGCTATACATTTGTTTTTTCACTGATTCTGTTTTCTTTCAGATGGTTTTCCAACTGTCCTATAACAAAGAAGAAATAGGTAACAATTTTTGTCCACTTGCGATTTCAGTTTTTAACAGCAAAAAGAATTTATTTAAAACAAGTCTAAGTGGTATAACGAAAAGTATTTATACTAGGGTATATACCTATATATAAGTATACAATATTTGAAAAATTTCCGACATATTTTGGTCTCTTCGCAGATTCTTACCGAGTCTAATATTTGAAAAATTTATGCTACAAAATTGTCCAAAGATAACATTTGAAATAATAATTTCTGATTTACTTCCAACTGGATGTCATCCGATACTCAATTTATCAGTCTTTTCTTTATATGATTTCTCCCGAGGTAAAATATTTTTGATTATAAATGCGCCTTTTTTACAAATTGACTATTAAGAAAAGGTAATAAAAAACTTTATATGAAATTATATATATTTATAAATATTCACTGAAATAAAACTTTATTGGCTAATTTTCCAAGAATTACACAAACTTTCCTCTCTACCTGTTAGCCCTACTCGATATTTTATTTCCTCTAAAAGCTTGGATCTCATTGACTAGGAAACATTTTTTCATACAGGGAATTTTCTGATCAACAATTTTTGCGATGACTAAAATTTACTTACAACTAATCGAAAACGAAATGTTCGTAAATAGCAACTTTCCCTACCCTAAATACTTTGCTTAGTGTGCAAGATCTTAAAATGGACTTTTCACACTCATATTTGTAATGTCAAAATAAATCCTTTTAAAAACTTGTTCGCCAGATTATATTTAGAAGCCAGTCCGTTTTTCACCTACATTAACAGGATTACCTACATGCGGTGATAAATAGCTTACCTTCAAAAATTGTAAAATTGTATTGAATAAATAAACGTACAAGTGCCAATCATTTTAGTGCATTAAATTTCGTCCTGACTCTTCGTGAGGTACGTAGATCCCGGGAAAGATCGCTGCTATAAATAGAATACTTTTCCCGGATCCATAAATCAGGTCTCAATAAAAGTAAAAGTTTCGCAGCGCATTACCTCGACGGTTGCTCGTTTATTCGAAACTCGAAATTTAAAAAGACATACCTTCCCTTTTGAATGCCGCTGAATCCTCCCGCGGGATCCAGAGAGGAGGACACGCTGCAGTTCCCAGCAGACCCGCACCGTCATGCATAACTTAGAGATTTGGAAGGCTTCAGGCTACCGAATCGAGGTGGCGGCCGCTTAAAGCGCCAAGTTTGAAGTACAAAGGTAGGGAGGCCCATTGTCGCCGACGAGTCCCAAAACTCCAAACAAGTCAGAGAGATCCCTCTTAAGCTCCTGGCCCCATAAATAAGTCAAGAGCCTCCGGAATAGTTGACTGTGGCAGCTTCTGCTTATCCTGGTGCATATTCACTTTCACAACATATTTGACTGCCCGGGGTCGGAGATGGGTGCATTCACCTGCTCCTGGAGGAGGACGACGGGACCGGGTCCTCACGGCGGGCACAGGGAACAGCCGGGACACAATGGTGCAGGGAGCCCCCAGTCGTATTCGAATCGAATTTCTTTCTTCGACACTTTATGTCTTATTTGAATGGCCGGGCGGACCCTAAACAGCTGGGCCGGTATGGGGCCACCAGAAATGAAAGCCCATAAATTTTTTAATATACATCGACAGGAGCTGGGAGTAGGGCGTTGCGCTGCCGCTGGGAAAGTCGCTATTTCGCTAACAGAGCCTCTTAAGCTGCCACGTTCAATTTCTATTGTTCCCTGTGGCGTAAACTACGTGGACTGCTTCTTTTTTGCAGACTCAGGACGCGGCGAAGAAGTTAAGAGTAATAGCGTGCGCTGAGTGCGAACACGGGACACTTACGGGTCCCAGTCCCGAGTCCTGAAGTCCTAGAGTCGTACCCTTTACCCAGGACCAATATCCGAATGCAGGCGATATCCGAGGCAGTAAAACATATAACAGTTCGAGTCAACCGCTCCCCTGGGCTAGATCGAGGACTCGATGGAAACTATATTTGAGCGGTTCGGTCTCTGTATCGCAAATCGATTCCCGACTTATTCCAGAATGCGATGGACTGGGGAATGCGATTCAAGCAGGAAACTGCTCCGTCGAGAAGTGATAAGGTGGAAAGCGGGGTGTCCCGGGGCTCACGAGCTGCTTATGCATACTAAGAATTTCCTGGCGAATCAATTACTCGTGCGTTGCTCGCAGTTCATCTCTCCTTGGGATTCCCGAGCAGACTTGTTATCCTCGGATGTGTTTACGGGAGCTAATTTTGTTTGCCCGGCACCACCACCACACGCCCCTGTCTCATCCCTCGAACAGAGCCCTTTTGCGGCATACTAAGCATTATTTTCGCCCCAATGGTAATCGATAGGGAGCTGATATCCATAAACAGCGGCACTGGGATTGATTCATCTCGTCCTTTGTGGAGGATTTGTTTACAAGGAGCCGCGTCCCTTTGTGCCACTGCTAGCAAAGTGTTTACAAAACGGGGCCCAATCTGCCTGTGGATGCTCGACGGCTGCTGCAGCTGGAAAATGAAGTGATCCTTGATCGGGAGAGACAATAGCCCCCGGCGGATGGGTTTATTAGCGACAACAAAACAAAAGTAACTAAGTCAAGTTGTAGTAGCTGTGCCGCTCTCAACGCGATCCCACTGGAGCATTCTGGAGCCGGTATAATTGCCCATTGTTCGGAGGCAATTAAATCGGGCTCGTCGCGAGCGCCCCAAATCGGGATCGCTCGCCCCCAACTCAGCCACCCGAAATTGCTGGAGCTGCTCAAGAAATTGCTCGAGCGCCATCGTCTTTGTTATTTATTCAATAAGTTCGCCTCCGCCTAGGAAATTTTTTTTCCCCTGTGTAAGTGCCGAGTGGAAGTGCTGATTTTCGTTAAAAGGATTTCTGGAGCACCTGAGCTCCTCGCCCCGGGCGGTGGTAATCGGAATTTCTCGTGAGCGCTCTGCATCCGGAGCTTCTGTCTGAAGTGAGCTAATAAACGTTGCTAGGCCGGGGCCCATCGGTCCTTGTAAGGAGCATTTACTCAAGGAACCTTCCAGCATGCTTGAGTGCCGTTATGATTCTGAGACCCCATGATTGGTTTGCAGTCTCCAGAGGAGCGTTACGGCAGCATGCAGGCCCTGGACCCGAGCTGATCAACTATGTGATAATTGGGAGCAAATATGGGAGTGATGGATAGGTTAGCTTCCGACATGTCGGTCTTCGAAGCTCTTGTTATAATAGAATTCTTAAAGAATTTATAAAGAAGAGCCTACCAAATTTAATCCAACTAGCCGGGGTCATCGAGAACCTTAATTTATGTCATGGCAGTTATTAGCCCAAGTAGACACAAAACACTCACAAACCAAATGTTGAATTTACTATTTTAAAAAACAGGATTACTTTAAACCGACTCCAGAAAAGAAAGGAGTACTCAATTCGACTGTATTTGATTGTGCTTATTTTTGTATATTTTACGCAATTTCTTTGCCATTTATAAACCGATTTTAACTATTCATTTTTTATTGAATGGGTGGACAATTCGGGACCTATTTCTTTCTTTTTTAGCGATCATCCCTTTCATTCGCGTTTAGAAGGTTTACCCTTACTTTGTACGTAAACACAAACTACAGTTACTTACGACTAAAAATTGAAAAACAAAATAATTTTATCAAACAAATAAAAACCGACTTCTAAAATTTGCGTATGTATATTTTTAAACTTAATCTAAGACTTTAAAAACAATATTTTTTATCAGTTTAAACATCTTTTATTTTATTTTAATTTCCCAAGATGCTTTTCGGTCTTAAGGAATAATGCCCTTATAAAACGGGTTTCTAAAAACCTTTGTTCCTTTCAGAATCTACCGAAAGAAACTCTAATCTTTAAATAACTGATGACGTCATCAATATGGACGCCCACAAAGACTATTTTATTTATGCAAAAGCATAGTAAAGATATTGGCTTTTAATTCAAATATAAAACCGAAATTCACAGTCATGATTAAAAAGATATGATTTTTCAAAAACGTGCAAGATTTCCAAGTTTCTATAGGTGTATATATAAATATAGTCGCTTAAAGGGCGAAAAAGTCGATTTTATCTTTAAAAGGTTCGTTTTTGGTAAGAAACTCGTAAAAAAGAAAATTGAAAGCTTTATGGAAAAGGATATGGAGGAGATAAAATGTATACGAGAATATTATGCCTTTAATATTCCCTTCTTTCATGTCTAAGAAGTTATTGATTTGTTGACAAAACAACTCCAAATAAAACCTCTCCTTGAGGCGAAATATAAATGTTTCTTAATCACTGATTCTACTGTAAAAAGTTCGTTCTGTTGTGTCCAGTCGAAATCTCGATTCCGGAAACTTATGTCGCATAGCACATGTGCGATTAATATAGTTTTTTTTCCTGCCATGATAGAATCCAATCACATAAAACGGACTCCAAGGACTGAATGGGGAAGCGTTTTTAGAAATTACTCCGTTTCCTGGCAGCAGGGGGCGCAGGACAGGGGATGCACTATAGTTTTTTATATGCATTTATTTCCGAGCTAAATTAATAGGCAGGAATTTCCCTTACATCTGCTGATGATTGTGCAGGGTGGCGGATGTAGGTTTATAATGCCTGCTCTCGCGATATTGTCCCCGCAGTGCGCCCATACACGCCGTCACTATTCAAGGCAAGAAATGCCTTTTTGTTGTCCGAATGAATGAGTTCATTTGCATCCGAGCGGCAGTTAATTTGCGCGTGCTGCTCGCCACGGGTTACCTTTTCACGGCGGAAAAACCGGCGACTGGAGAAAATATTATATTTTGGTGGAAATGAGACCGGCCCCGGCTCCGGCTCCGGCTCCGGCTCCGGCTCCGGCTTCGGCTCCAGCCCGGTCTCCGGCTCCAGCTCCGGCTCCGGGCGTTGTCGTACGACAGTCCATTCCGGGATGACTTTAATTGTTAGAGCGCCCGTGCAGTCTTCAAAAGCCCTAAAAGGCTCGCTGGCAGCAAACAAAGTTGAAGAAAGATAAAAGACGCCAGCTAAGTGCAGCTCAGCGCGAAAAATGGGAAAAGTGGGAAAACATCGAGTCATGCAGGGGAGCCGAACGTTCGCCCTTGATGTATACCTCGGGGGGAGACTCCGAATCGCATTTATCTTATTTGTCCCATAATTCATCACTTAATATCAAAACAACATCTGTTTGCGTAGGAGGCCGCCCCCCGAACGACCTTTGTCACCACCGCACCGACCGCCCCGCCACCCCCAGCGAACACCCCCGGGCTCGACCCGGTCGATTTTTACCCAGCGGTGCCGTGTTATCGGACAATAATGGGGCCCTGCTTGTTCGAGCCAGTAAATCAATTCTCGAGCGATCACATGCAAAAGCGGGGGGCTCCTCCCGTGCAGGGTTTCATTAAAAGTTCAATTAAGTGTTTACACGAGCGAGCCGAGGAGCAACACCTTCTCCCGTGTCTGGGCCGGGTCTGTTGCTTTCCAATTTCCTCCTCGCCGGCTTAATTGGGCAAGTTCGGGACTCTCCGGGAGGAACTTTCGACGGCACCGGGCGGCTTGCGACATACGGCCGCATCAATGCAAATTGAATCCCCCAGCAGAAAGTTGCCAAATGAAAACAAAATTCCACCGCACTTCTTGTAACTGGGAACCGGGAAGGGCCACCAGCCTCCGGGAGGACTAGGGATAAAGTTCGGTTTGGATTTGGACTCTTGAAAACTACAAACTTTGAAAACCAATTTGACTGCCCGGCCGGAGTTGTTGCAACCGCCTGTTGTCGTCACCTCAGCATCAGCCCCACCCTCGCCACAGGGTGCTTAGTTTCCCACTGATATGATCCTCGAACTAGTCGAAACCGGCAGGCATAACTCACCCTACGTTTTCTAATTCACTTCGTGTACTGGATTTGTACGACGAAAATATTAACTTCTAACTGGTTTGAAAATTAGTTTACGTTTACAGTCAACTTCTATAAACAATCCTCTACTCTAAAATTCAAACTATTAACTTCACAAAAGTCAAGATCAATGAACTTTAAAATTTACCCCTAATCAGACAAAATTTTTCAAAAATGGATTTATTGTTTAATTTCTAATGCAGTACGTGACCCGCATGCGATAAAGGCTGAACCCTAATAATTCCCGTCTTTTAAATTCCGTATTCGGAAATGCCATCAAAAATAGTTTACATTTCACTGCCTAGAAAAGCTTAGCTTAATTTTGAGCAAACTTATCAGTGCAGTTCTTAAGTTTTTAAGTTTTTAATTTTGAGCAAACTTATCAGTGCAGTTCTTAAGTTTTTAAGTTTTAACTGATCTTAATTTCGTAATTGATAAAGATAGCAAATTTACAAGAAGATTATTATTATTATTTTCACAAAATATTGTTTTCTCGCTTTTCACTCAAATATGGAGGCAAATTGTGAAATAGTTTTGCAGAAATGTTGTACTATATGTATGTACAAAGATATTAACCTTTCAGCTAGCTCGCTATGTAAGTCCAATAGTTGACAAGATATTATATGTATAATCATTTCACTAAAATATAATAATAAACATTCGAAATTCTAATCACAAATTTATCGTTCTTGAAATGTTGATACATATATACTGAATATTGAAAGATTATCAATGTATAACCTTAGACTAACTATGTATGTATACTTATAATAAAATAAAGAAAATATCAGAAAATTACAAATATATTTTAATTTGCTGAGAACTTATGTTACCAGTTAAACAGACCTCGAACCGATACGAGTAATTTTATTTAATTGATTAGCTCACATAATTTAGTCAATCATGGCTTTGCAAATTAAAAGAAAAATTGGCAATTTACATTTATCATTGAATATATTTCATGCGAAATATTTTGTAATTTCATAGTATGTAAATAAAATTTTTTTCAGGTACAGATAACTTGTCCGAGCAATAAAATTGCTGGCATAATAGACAAGGTGACAGTGATAGACGGATCGTTAAATTCCCATTAAAAATATCCATGGCAGCTAACCATGAAGTATCAACCGAAAAATGTGCTCGCTTGTTAATTGTAATTACATCACAGTAAAATATGAAGTTATTAAGTATTTTGAAGATGGCTTTCAAATATAACTACTATTTAACAGAAAAATAATCCATGTATAAATAGGTTCAATTATGAATGCAATTGGTTGCACTTGATCATTTATTGTGGTTTAAACTGACTATTTGTTACAATTTCTTTTTTAACGATGTTTTAAGAACAGCAATAATATAAAAATTGTCTTGATTATCTATTTCAAACTTAATATAATAGTTAACAAATTGCGCCGACCTACTACTGAAATCAGTGGTGGCAGAGTAACAGATGCCTAATAATTATTATCGTCTTTAGCGTAACAAAAGCCCAGGTCCTTGACAGTTCTATTTAATAATTCTCTATTTTGCAAAGGGTTAGATAGAAAATAGATTAAATATGTAAAATTTTCATTTAATTTCCCTCGTCTAATGACAGTTGACAAAAGTCTCTCCACCTCCTCAGTGGTCAACCCCGGCGATCCCTTAAACCCTGTCCAACCTATGTTGGTTAATAAAATAAAAAGTTTATGAAAGACAGTTTGCGAGGACCTCATGATTTCGATTGCTTCCACAGACCGTAATGTGGCACTGATTGAAATATGCATGCTACGTTTTAACCAAATTATTTTCCTGAGTGAGTATACATCAGTATAGAACACCCAGGAGCATACTGATACTATCATACTATCTTAATCTCTCTAGTCTCCAATTATTACTTTATCTCCAATCATTTTGAGTTAATCGAAAATGTAACGCCAACCTTCAACATGCACATGAGCAAACTTCCCCACCCACATCCGGTAGACGCTTAATCGTCTCCATCCCATTTTGATTTCTGAAAACATTTTCATTTCACTTCAATTGCTATTAATTTTTTGCCCCAGGAGCCATTCGATTCGCGTCAGAAGGGCGATCGTTCAATTTAGAAAGAGTCCAGTCCACCCCCAGCCAGACAGAGGGAAGACAACCCTTTTGCTTGCAATATTCCCTGTCACGTCGAGGGACTTGTCTACCTCTAAAATTGCTGCCATGGATCCATTTGGGCCCGTACGTTTTCTACGGATGCAAATTTGCTGGATTTCATGGGCGACAGTCGGCCAATTTCATAAATATCGTTGTGCATTGGCCGGGTCCTTTTCAGACGCAGTAATCAAATGATGGGCGCTCCATCCAATTACGCCGCTTAAAATCTTAATGGTCAGATTAAAGCGACGTTAAAAATTTAATTACTCGGGCACTGTGCTAATTTATTTTTAATTTAAATTTTCATGAACCTGAGACCGCCTCCATTAAGGATTCGTGTGGAACCAAAAATTGCCCTGTTAGTCTGGCGAGCGTGTTATTTCATGGTTATAATTTTTAATTTAATTTCCATGTGCCTGTGATAGATTGGTGCACAGGGGAGTTGGGGTTTGCGTGTGACAGAACCGACCAGGATCCAGTTCAATCCGAGCGAGTGAAGCCGCTCCTCAGTGACCGGGACGAACCCGGCTAGATAATTGCTCTTCAATTAAACTACGAAAAATAGATGGACGAGTTGGCGCGGAGGCGGTCTTTTGGCGAATTGATTCGCCAATTAATTCCTAAAGATGATTTTGCTGTTCGGTGAGAATAATCACTGAGTTGCAGCTGGAATTTAATTAAGCGGGATGCGGATTCGCGCGAATCCTTTATTTTGTGCGATTTTTCAAAAATCCCACTGCTTCAATTTAACTAAAGGGACTATTTATTTAAAGTGGACGTACAACTCACCAGATTAATCATAATTATCCCATCAGCGATCCAGAGCGGAAAAGAGTGGAGCCCAGCTGCAGACTGGCAGAAGCCATCCCCATTCGCACATCCTCCCCCGCAGCCCTCGGCGAACGGACTCCGAGGCAGGAACCAGGCAAACACGATAACCACAATGGGGAGCAGCATCCCCAAGGAGCCTGAATTTTTTATATCGCTTTCATCTGCTCAATGGCGGCAGTGGACCACGCTCGTATTGGAACCTGGAACCCGTTCGTAATAAAAAATCACTGAACAGTCCATTAAGAAATTTTTTACCTGAGTGAGCACAGGGTGGAGCGGAAGCAGGGTGCCTCCGAGGAGGAAGTTCCAGTTCTCTTGCTGCCGCACAACAGGAGCGATCTGTACGCTTTCTTTGCAACATACAACATTAGGGCCAGAAAAGGGCGTCGTAAAGAAGTGCCAGAGCTTCCTGTTGGAAACCTCTTCAGACATTGCTCATCTGCGGGATTTTCTGCTGACTGATCCCGGATAATTTAGTCATCGAATCACTGATACTGGCGGTATTTATTGCAGAAATTACTACGCTTCGAGAAATAAACGATTTCGTGAGTATTGCAATTTCTTTCAGAACGTTCCGAATCATCCTGCATGTTGGGGTTTTGGGCAAACCAATGAAAGTGCATGTCTTTGAAGAAGAAGATATTCGCATGGTTGTGTCCTTTGCACATTACCGCCAGAATGTTTTTTTAGTAAGTATCTATATTAGAGAAACCTTTTTGGAGTATACGATAAGGAATTAGGGGTTAGTTGTAACAGGAGTAAATATAATAAATCCAAATTACTTAATAGATTTCAAATATCAAAATCGGATATAGGAAGTACTAAACGTGAAATTTATAACTAACCCTGTTGGTGCAATGTTATCCTTTTTCTTTAGAAAATTGAATACCTTCTATGATGGTAGTAAAACTAGACTTCAACAATTACTTGAATATTTAAATCGGAATTCAGGGCGATTATTCTATTGATATTCAGACATTATTATTATTCAAGAATTTCATTAAGCTTTATGATTACTTCAAATTCAAATAGATATACTTAATAATAATTTACGAACAAATTGCAGCGTAGTGAGAATAAATATGTTTTTCTCGTACCACGTGGAACATGGTTCGAATTTGCCCATGTATAATAGATGTAAGTATGTTGTTACCCAAAAAATATCATTACTCCATTTTACACACAAATTTATATGAACTATAAAAAAATAATAATTACAAATTCTACCTCAAAATCGAAAACCTAATTTTGCAGTCATGCGAAAAAGTAAGCACGATATTGGCATATCATTTACTTTTCAATTTTATTTCGGGAAATATTATTCAGAGCAATTTTAATAACCGCAATTAAAATGCAAATAAAAATAACGCAAAGTGCACTTTTGATTAATTACTTTTTCAATGAATTTTTAATAACATTTACGTCAAACATATTTTTATTGTTTTGATTTAAACATCAGCCCCTAACCCCATCCCCAGTTTATCGGGGATTGTGAGAGCCGTAGGCGAATGTTAGTGTTAAAAAATTAAATTAAAGAGCTTATCCAATATTATATTTACATTTTGGTAAATGTGTGTTTGTACATCATTTGTTTTATTAAAAATTCCCAGATCCGAAACAAGTCTGTTGTGTAAAGACAGTGTGTAAATTAATAGGGTTGCTTCTGTCGCTTGCAGGTGTCCTTAATATTTCCTCAAAAAAAAACAGAAAATTTGGTCAACAAAACCACGGCAAAGGGCACAGAACCCTGTTTCGGTTTCTTGAAAAACAAAAATTAATTTCCCTTCGTGCAGCTCCATCACATCACCTCTGGCATGCACTTTTCGGGCGATAAATCACCTTCTTGCACATAGTTCCCTTAACTGCTCCTGGAAACACTTTCGCCAGATGTCACGCAAGGGCTGGGAATCGCTCCAAGATTGAAATACGATCCGCCTGGTCCTGGCCTGGTCCTGGTCAAGTGGACTGGATTGGATACCGCCGCGAGGCAGTTGTCTTCCGGTGGAAGGACCTCCTCGGGGCAATTAGCGTTCCCGGCAGCGCAGGAGGCCCCTGCTATTTGCATGTATTGATTTGTTTATGCAAATCCGCCGTCTCGGCACCTGAGACTCGCGTAGCGAAGTAATCGACCTTTGAATGGTAATTAAGAGACGACTGGCACGAACCACGAACGCCGCATGCTCTCGGAAGCAGCCGCTCCCGGTTATTCGACAAAGTAGGTGCCGAAGTGAGAAAGGAACTCTGCCTATTCCCTTGGCAGCTGTCCCACAGGACACGTTACGCCGACTATGACTACATTAGCGAATCTTAAGACCGTCATTTTAACCTCTTCTCTTCCGCTGCCTAATAACAATAATAATAATAATACAGGTCAACGACAGTCTTTACCGTAGTTGGGTTCCATTCCATTACATCACGCTCGAAAAGGTCTGATCCGTTTTACTATAGTTAAACCATATTTTCAGTATATGTAACGCACATTAGTTTTTAAGTTTAAAATAAAACTTAAAAATCCCAGTTTTAGAGGAAAAACTATACATATTTAAATTTTTTTTCGACACATAATATACTTAAATTCTTAATTATTGCAAACTTCGATAATTACAGTAGCCACGATATTCAGCTCTGGTTTTATGCTCGACGTGTGCAATGATCATCAAAGCGATTTTCGAAATAGTTATGTACCTAAATCTCCATAAGTACATAATACTCAGGAATATATATGTTGGTTGAAAAAGTAAGTTTTTGAAATATGGCCAAAATAAAACAATTCCATTATTGTAGTATTAAGTGCAAAATTGTGCTTATGTTCCAATCATGTATATATATAAAATCGAAAGTTGGTTTGTTTGTTTGTTTGTTTGTTTGTTTGTTTGTTTGTTTGTTTGTTTGTTTGTTTGTTTGTTTGTTTGTTTGTTGCTCAATCACGCCTAAACGACGAGTCCGATCATTTTCATTTTTTGGGTGAAGTTAGTACATAGTCCGGCCCAACATATAGGCTATTTTTTATTCGCGAGTTTCAAAATGGCGGACCCAAGATGGCGGCCAGAAATTGAAAATATCAAGCGATTTCCGTGAAAATTGGTATTTGGGTACTTTTGGATGTTCTTATTGCGAATCTACGTTCGAAATTTGGAAATTCAAAATGGCGGATTCAATATGGCGACTAAGATGTTTGAACACCAGGTAATCCATCACGCCTAAACGGTGGATCCAATCATTTTCATTTTTTGGGTGAAGTTAGTACATAGTCCGGCCCAACATATAGGCTATTTTTTATTCGCGAGTTTCAAAATGGCGGACCCAAGATGGCGGCCAGAAATTGAAAATATCAAGCGATTTCCATGAAAATTGGTATTTGGGTGCCTTTAGATGTTCTTATTGCGAATCTACGTTACAAATTTGGAAATTCAAAATGGCGGATTCAATATGGCGACTAAAATGTTTGAACACCAGGTAATCCATCACGCCTAAACGGTGGATCCAATCATTTTCATTTTTTGGGTGAAGTTAGTACATAGTCCGGCCCAACATATAGGCTATTTTTTATTCGCGAGTTTCAAAATGGCGGACCCAAGATGGCGGCCAGAAACTGAAAATATCAAGCGATTTCCATGAAAATTTGTATTTGGGTGCTTTTGGATATCCTTATTGCGAATCTACGTTCGAAATTTGGAAATTCAAAATGGCGGATTCAATATGGCGACTAAGATGTTTGAACACCAGGTAATCCATCACGCCTAAACGGTGGATCCAATCATTTTCATTTTTTGGGTGAAGTTAGTACATAGTCCGGCCCAACATATAGGCTATTTTTTATTCGCGAGTTTCAAAATGGCGGACCCAAGATGGCGGCCAGAAACTGAAAATATCAAGCGATTTCCATGAAAATTTGTATTTGGGTGCTTTTGGATATCCTTATTGCGAATCTACGTTCGTAATTTGGAAATTCAAAATGGCGACTAAAATCTTTGAACACCAGGTAATCCATCACGTCTAAACGGTGATTCCAATCATTTTCGTTTTTTGGATAAAGGTACTACATATTCCGGGCCAACATATAGGCTACTTTTATTTGCGAGTTTCAAAATGGCGGACTCAAGATGGCGGCCAGAAATTTAAAATATCAAGCGATTTCTGTGAAACTTCGTATTTGGGTGCTTTTGGATGTTCTTATTGGGAATCTACATTCGAAATTTGGAAATTTAAAATGGCGGATTGAATATGGCGACTAAAATTTTTGGACACCAGGTAATCCATCACGCCTAAACGGTGGATCCAATCATTTTCATTTTTTGGATGAAGGTACTACATATTCCGGCCCTACATATGGGCTTCTTTTTAGTCATGATTTTCAAAATGGCGAATCCAAGATGGCGGTCAATAATTGAAAATATCAAGCGATTTCCATGAAACTTGGTATTTGGAGGTTGTTGGATGGCTTAATTGCGAATCTGCGTTCGAAATTTGAAATTGAAAATGGCGGATTCAATATGGCGACTAAAATTTTTGAACATCGGATGAAACCAGGTAAAACCCATCACGTCTAAACGCTGGACCCAATCATTTTTATTTTTTGGATAAAGGTACTGCATGTTCCGGTCCAACCTACAGGCTTCTTTATGTTCATGATTTTAAAAATGGCGGAACCAAGATGGCGGTCAAAACTTGGGACTATTGGGAATCTATGTTCGGTTTTTGGAAATTTAAGATGGCGAATTCAATATGGGTGACATTAATTTTCGAACTTCAACGAATTTAAATGAAAATTAGTATCTACTATGGATATTTTGAGGGAATTTCAAATTTACTATAGATTTTTGGAAATTCAAAATGGCGAACTCAAGAAAGCGGCCGAAAATGAAAAATATCAAGGGATGCAATGAAAGTTGGTATTTGGGGTGCTTTGGATCTTCTTATTGCAAATCTACGTTCGAAGTTTGAATTTTTGGAACTTCAAAAAATTTAAGTGAAAATTAGTACTATGGATATTTTGAGGTCATTAATTTCGAATCTGCTAGAAAAGTTTCGAATCTTTATGCCTATTTTGAAAGATTATCTGATTGTTTGTTTGTTTGCTTCATCGTTTGTTTATTTATTTGTTTGTTCATTGAAAAATTGTCAATTTCTGTGGATTTGCTTCAAAACTGATATAGTTTCTGTATTTCTTATATTAAATGTTCTGTTTACTGAATATTATATTTTGATGAGTCACAGGTCTTGAAAACTCAACAGAGTATTCACTCATGTGCTATATTTAGCTGAATAGACATCATTAACATTAACAAAACATAAAACTCTGCTTCTATGACAATGCATACACATTTCTGCTTATTTAAATCATTAATACAATTAATACAATAAATAAATATGTATGAGAACGTAAATCATTAATACAATTAATACAATAAATAAATATGTATGAGAACGTAAATCAAAATATGAAATGTAATGCGTGCAGAGTCATAAATACAGTTTGAGGATTTTATAATAGTTAAAGGATCAGGTACTGGCGCAGGTATCGTCTAGCTTCCGATTACTTCTACCTGCAACGGAACTTTTAGGTGACTTTATTTTACGCATGCAGTTTTTTTATGATCCTCTTAATGACCCTTAACAATTGTATAATGAGTTTCCAAAACAATTTAATACTATCCGTAAGGTCGATCATACCTAGATATTATTAGAAGGTTATACCGGAGAAAAGTAATTAAGGATTTAAGTATACCATAAAATAATTAAATTATGCCTCATTTAAGATTTAAGATGGTTTACCTGGCAAAAGAAGGTTGTTTTTAAATCAGCAGGAGGGAAATAACTTTCGTCGCCTAACTTCATATTCAGACGTACGGCAGTGCGGATGCATATTTGAGAGAAAAATTGGTGTAGTTTTGCAACATACGAGTATATGAAACACTGTTCTGTAAATTGCAGGAAAAAACTTCTTATATGTGTTGCAAAATTATTTTGTTCTTATTTGTGGTGCGAATTTGTTGTTTTGTTAAATTACATTTACAATTTTGTACAAAGGCATACATTTAAACACTTTAACGAGTGCGCAACAAACTTTTGTGGTAATTTATTGATAAGACTGTGTTTGAGTGCGTTTTAACCCACTAATTCATAGAACTTTTAACCTCTGTGCATTCAAATTGCATTTTACCCAGTTGCATGAGTGTGTTACAATTCTGTCCAAGGAATCTGGACCAAAACATAGAGTGAAGCAAGACAACAGACTCCACTTTTAGCCAGTAAGTCAAGAGAATTTGGTTTCTATACCAACATTTTCGTAAAGTAGTTGTCGAAAAATAATTTCCTGTTACAAAAATTCAATCGGAAATCGGTGGATTAAGTAATATCGGAGTTTAATTTTGTGAAATAGTGTTCAAAATGCCTGGCAAACGTAAAAGTAACCTTTCGCAAAGTTCATCCAAAGCCCGCGGAATGAAAGCTGCTCGAACCGCCGAGACCTCAGCTCAAGCTGAACAGCGAATGGAAGCGCAAGCTGAACGTCAATCGGTTCTTAGATCAAGAGAAACAGAAGATCAGGCGGCTTTACGTCGCCGTCTACAAGCTGAACGCCAAGCCACGCTAAGGGTGCAAGAAACAGAAGAGCAATCTGTCTTACGTCGCCATGAACAGGCTGATCGTCAAGCTACGCTAAGGACACAGGAAACAGTAGAGGAATCCGTTTTACGCCGCCGTGAACAAACTGAGCGCCAAGCTACGCTTAGGACACAGGAAACAGAAGAGGAATCTGTTTTACGCCGCCGTGAACAGGCTGAGCGCCAAGCAACGCTAAGGACACAGGAAACAGAAGAGGAATCTGTTTTACGCCGCCATGAACAAGCTGAGCGCCAAGCTACGCTAAGGACACAGGAAACAGAAGAGGAATCTGTTTTACGCCGCCATGAACAGGCTGAGCGCCAAGCTACGCTAAGGACACAGGAAACAGAAGAGGAATTTGTTTTACGCCGCCATGAACAGGCTAATCGTCAAGCTACGCAGAGGACACAAGAAACAGAAGAGGAATCCGTTTTACGCCGTCATGAACAAGCTGCGCGCCAAGCTACACTTAGGACACAGGAAACAGAAGAGGAATCTGTTTTACGCCACCATGAACAAGCTGAGCGCCAAGCTACGCTAAGGACACAGGAAACAGAAGAGGAGTCTGTTTTACGCCGCCGTGAACAGGCTGAGCGCCAAGCTACGCTAAGGACACAGGAAACAGAAGAGGAATCCGTTTTACGCCGTCATGAACAAGCTGCGCGCCAAGCTACACTTAGGACACAGGAAACAGAAGAGGAATCCGTTTTACGCCGCCATGAACAGGCTAATCGTCAAGCTACGCTAAGGACACAGGAAACAGAAGAGGAATCTGTTTTACGCCGCCATGAACAGGCTAATCGTCAAGCTACGCTAAGGACACAGGAAACAGAAGAGGAATCTGTTTTACGCCGCCGTGAACAGGCTGAGCGTCAAGCTACGCTAAGGACACAGGAAACAGAAGAGGAGTCTGTTTTACGCCGCCGTGAACAGGCTGAGCGCCAAGCTACGCTAAGGACACAGGAAACAGAAGAGGAATCCGTTTTACGCCGTCATGAACAAGCTGCGCGCCAAGCTACACTTAGGACACAGGAAACAGAAGAGGAATCTGTTTTACGCCGCCATGAACAGGCTAATCGTCAAGCTACGCTAAGGACACAGGAAACAGAAGAGGAATCTGTTTTACGCCGCCGTGAACAGGCTGAGCGTCAAGCCAATTTGAGGGCAACAGCAACAACAGAACAGATCCGTGAACGTCAACGTGTAGAATCTGAACGTCAAGCAGTACGACGGCAGAATTTTTCAAGAAATAACTGGGAAGTTTTCAAAAACGCGGCATTTTCTTATGATACAGCGATTGCTTATTCAAATCACAGGCTAATCAAAATCGGAAAAATGAATACCGAATGCAGATTTTGTAGAGCACTTAAGTGGAAAGAAGAAACTGCGGGAATGTGTTGCTCAGCAGGAAAAGTAAGTGTTCCATTAATAGAGGAACCCGAAGAACCGCTTCGAACATTATTATCGCAGGATACAGAACAGTCCCGACGTTTTCTAGGCCTTATTAGAAAGTACAATTCATGTTTTCAAATGACATCTTTTGGAGCTGACTCTCAAGTTTCAATGCCTGGTTTTTCACCCACATTCAAAATTCAGGGTCAGATTTACCATAGAATAGGTTCTCTCCTTCCTGTTGCGAATCAAGAACATAAGTTTCTCCAGATATATTTCATAGGCGATGAAAGCGCTCAAACTGATCGACGATGCCAAAATATTCAGGGTGTAGAAAGAGACATCATATTGGGTCTTCAAAGAATGTTGCATGAGCATAACAGTCTTATTAATACGTTTAAATCAGCATTAGAAAATATGCCAAATGAAACTTATAAAGTTGTCCTTCACGCTGATCGTATACCACAAGGTGAACATGAAAGACGATATAACGCCCCAGTGATTAATGAGGTGGCAGCCTTAGTAGTAGGTAATGAATTTTATCCACGTGATATACTCCTACACGCACGAGACAATAGTCTGAAGAGAATACCAGATACTCATAGGTTTTACGATGCTCTGCAATACCCTTTAATTTTCTGGAAAGGACAAGAAGGATATCATTTTAATATTCCTCAAATTAATCCTGTTTCGAAAGAACCAATCCCAAATAAAAAAGTATCATGTATGGATTTCTACGCATATCTCATCATGATACGGCAAAATGATTTTAATATCTTGGTTCGTTGCAGACAGCTCTTACACCAGTTTTTAGTAGATATGTATGTAAAGGTTGAAAGTGAACGACTGCGATTTATAACCCTTAACCAAAATAAATTAAGAGTTGAGAGTTATATACATTTACGTGACGCGGTTAGTGCTGACGCAAACATAAATCCTAACGATTTAGGACAAATTGTTATACTTCCCTCTTCATTTGTAAATAGTCCTCGATATCTCCATGAGTATACACAAGATGCATTTACATATGTTCGTGCTTATGGACGACCTGATCTTTTTATTACATTCACTTGCAATCCCTCATGGAAGGAGTTAACTGATGAATTAATGCCAGGTCAAAAATCTACAGACAGACATGATCTTATAGCCCGAGTGTTTCGCTTGAAAGTGCAAAAAATGATCGGTGTAATTACCAAAGGAAAACTTTTTGGAACCATTCGATGCTTTATGTATTCCATTGAGTGGCAAAAACGGGGATTGCCTCATGTACATATACTGTTATGGCTACAAAACAAATTGCGCCCAACACAAATTGATGATGTTATCAATGCCGAAATTCCTGATCCAAATGAAGATAAAGAGTTGCATGACATTGTTGTTAAAAATATGATTCACGGTCCCTGTGGTATTCACAACGCTGTATCACCTTGCATGAAGGATGGAAAGTGCACAAAAAAATACCCAAGAGCACTTATAAAAGAAACACGGCATAATGAAAATGGCTATCCTTTGTACAAACGTAGAGCACCTGCAGAAGGTGGTAGAACTACTACTATTAAAATACGTGGAAACCCACAAGATATAGTAGTTGATAACAGCTGGATCGTGCCATATTCGCCGATTTTATCAAAAATATTTAACGCCCACATCAATGTTGAGTTTTGTAGTTCAGTAAGAGCAATTAAATATATTTGCAAATATATAAATAAAGGAAGCGACCAAGCTGTTTTTAATGTACAAACTGCGTGTGGCAACATTTACCCCAGAGATGAAGTTCAAACATACCAATCAGGACGTTATGTTAGTAGTAATGAAGCGGTGTGGCGCCTTCTTCGATTTCCTATGCATGAAAGACACCCAGCTGTAATTCATTTAGCGGTGCATTTAGAAAATGGACAACGCATATATTTCTCTGAAAGTAACTTTCAGGAAAGAGTGCTCACGCCTCCAAAAACTACATTAACAGCATTTTTTTATCTTTGCCAAAATGACCCATTTGCTAAAACATTACTTTACGTAGATGTGCCTCGCTATTATACGTGGAATACATCCAGAAAAGAATGGAAACGACGCTTGCAAGGTACACCTGTAACAGGTTGGCCAGGTGTAAAGTCAGGAGACGCCCTTGGCCGTGTATATACAATACACGTAAGCAATTTTGAATGTTTTTGTTTGCGCATATTACTACATCACATTAAAGGACCAACAAATTTTAGAGATCTTAGGACTTCGAATGGACGTGAATGTGTAACATACCGGGAAGCATGTGAAAACTTAGGTTTGCTGGAAAATGATAACCACTGGGATCTAACTATGCAAGAGTCTGTTCTTTGTCGTTCTCCAGCAAAAATAAGGGAACTATTCGCTCTTCTTATAAGTACCTGTGGACTTTCAAATCCTCTCCAATTATGGGAAAGATACAAGGATGCATTAGCTGAAGATATTTTACATAGATTCCAACGAGCTAATTCTGATCTGGTATATAACGAATCCATATACAACGAAGCTCTTATAATTATCGAAGATCACATCATATCAATTAATGGAAAAGATATAAGCGAATATGGAATTCCTAGACCCCTGCGCACAGGAGGTGTGTCAAACGAAGTTTTAAGAGAGCTTAATTATGATGCTGCAGTCCTCCAAAATCAAATATCTGAAATGCTGCCACAATTACTTCCTGAACAGAAGATAATATATGACGAAGTATCATATAAAATTGAATCAGGAGAAGGAGCACTATTTTTCCTTGATGCTCCTGGAGGCACTGGTAAAACATTTCTGCTAAATTTGCTTTTAGCGAAGGTACGGAAAGACCGACAAATCGCTGTAGCTGTAGCTTCTTCCGGCATAGCTGCAACGCTTCTTAAAGGAGGTCGCACAGCACATTCGGTTCTGAAATTACCACTGAATCTTATACAAGAAGAAACGCCTAATTGCAATATTAGCAAAAATAGCGGTCGAGGCAAAATGTTGCAACAATGCAAATTATTGGTATGGGATGAGTGCACTATGTCACACAAACGAGCAGTTGAAGCACTGAATCGTAGTCTGCAGGATTTGAGGAGTAATACTGCACTTATGGGAGGAATGGTGGTATTGTTAGCCGGCGACTTTCGACAAACCTTACCGGTGATTCCAAGAGGAACACCTGCTGACGAAATCAACGCGTGCCTAAAAGCTTCCCCATTGTGGAGCAACGTTAAAAAGCTCAGTTTAACAGTCAACATGAGAGTGCAGCTATTTAATGATTTAGCATCTGGGGAATATGCAGAACAAGTATTAAGAATTGGTAATGGAGAGCTTGAGACAGATGTGGAAGGCAAAATCAGATTTCCTAATGCAATCTGCAATATGGTGTCTTCAGTAGAGGAATTAATTATTAATGTTTATCCAGATATCAGGCATAATCTTAATGATGAAAATTGGCTATGTGAAAGGGCCATTCTTGCTCCCAAGAATGATATTGTTAGGCACATAAACAATCAAATTTTAGATCAAATTTCAGGCGAAATGACAACATTTCTTTCTATAGATAGTGTAATAGAAGAGGAACAAAGTGCTTCTTTTGGCGTCGAATTTCTAAATTCTCTAGAAATTTCAGGAGTGCCATCCCACAACCTACAGCTTAAAGTAGGCGTTCCGGTATTACTTATGCGTAACCTTGATGCACCACGTCTATGTAACGGAACTAGATTGCTCATTACAAATCTTGGAAGGAACCTAATCAGAGCTAGAATTTTGACAGGATCGGCCAAAGGAGAAGAAGTTCTCATACCTCGCATTCCAATTATACCTACAGATCTACCATTTCAGTTCAAACGCCTACAATTCCCCTTAAAAGTAGCATTCGCAATGTCAATTAACAAGTCACAAGGACAAACTTTAAAAGTTGCAGGTATTCATTTAGAAACGCCCTGCTTTTCACATGGACAACTATACGTTGCTTGCTCACGAGTGTCGAGTGGCAGTAATCTTCATGTTCTAGCACCGGAAGGAAAAACGTACAATATAGTTTACAAAAATGTACTGCAGTAATTTTGTTCGTTAATTATTTATATCTAAGAAATGACAAATCGTTTATTATGCGCGAAGTAAATATCTGCATTAAGACATAATTGCAACAAAGTAATTTATCTAATTATTTCACATAGGGTATTTAGATTTGGAGACCGGAGCCCAAATTATAGGCATAACAGAACTAAAAAAAACTCATGTTGTCTGAAATTATGAATTTCGTTAGACGAATTTAAAGTCTTGCGGATCAAGTAAGCCAACAAGATTAAACCAATGGCAGATTTTTTTCTGAGGTATGTACAATGGTTCATATGATCTAAGTGCAGGGCACTTTGCTCGCCTCTCTGAAATCTACATCTACCTTCTAAATAAACATAAACAAAAAGCCTAAACAAATTTACGTTGCTTAAATTTAGAGTTGTGTTAGACGAACTAAACGTCTTACGGCTTAAGCAGGCCTAAAGATTAAAATAGTAACTTCCTAATAAGTTTTTAATTAAGTAGTACTTATAATACACCGGGTGAAACCGGGTAACCCAGCTAGTTTCTTATAAAGTTCTAGCATAACAATTTTATTTACTTAATAGTAAACATTATCCTTTGGAACCATTTGGAAACATTTATGTATATAGCGTTAATTCATTTAAAAACAAATGAAAAGAATTAATTATTTTATGTTTCTTACCAGAACTTATAATTTTTTATTTCACTTACGTAGTTTTTATTTTTTACTAATACTGAAAAAAATGTTCTCAATAAAATGTTATCTTTAGGAAAAAGGGAGGCACTAGATTTCCAGTGATCGAGCTTGGTTTTATTTTTTTTCTTATTAAAAATTTTTTTGCCGAGGTACACGAATTTATGTAACTATATTTTTTATCCAAATGAAATGTGTTTCTTCTTCTCTTCTTATAAAGTCGTATTTGAGATACAAAAAAGCCGCAGATAAAATTTAGTAAATGTGGAACAAGCCTTATTTGCCTGATTAACAAACCTTTTCACCTTTTCATTACTTCTGTTTGTAAAGAAGTTGAGCATCCTAAAAAATAAAAACATGGAATTGCCAGAAAAATCATACCAGCGGAAATGCAAAGGCTTTCAGCAAGGATTTAAATTCCATCTTAAAATCTCACGGGAAATTAAAACTAATTTCCATATTTTCTCGTTATCCTGTGGTTAAAACTTTGATAAACTACCAGAACAGTTTCTAGCAGAACAGAACAGAGAATTAAACCCGAGTTGAAATTAATTAATTATGCGCTTATAGTTAAGGTAATAATGCTCCTTAACTTTAGATTAAAAGCAATTGTTCATTTCGAATCAACTGCATAACTAATCACAGCATAAATCTTTTAATTTTGTAGGTTTTAAAATCAAAGTCAAGGTACCTCTCATATATGTATATACATATATTTAGCCTTTAAAATAAGATTTCCAAAATACCAAATGTAGGGGACTTAAGTATTTGTATTATTTTCTGAAGTAAGCAGTCTTGAAGTGAATTCTAAGTTCTAAGTCCAGTTGACAACAGAGAAACATTATTATGATTAATGATTCTCGTTACAAAATACGCAGTGGTCCCGACCTTGTGAGATTTGTGCTATTAATTCATATACACAATATTTACTCTCTGGTTGCTTGCCATCGTAGCCTCTTATAGTCATTTATTTGCTTGTTTGACTTTATACAATAAATGCAAATTTAGAATATGCATTCGATGACACAGTTGTATATTCATATAGAGATTTTAATAATCACTAAGCCATGTTCGCATATCATGGAAATATAGGTTATTACGAGTTTATTGCGGGACGGAGGGTATCAGCCTATTCCAAAATTGTCATGTAGAAATCTTATTTGATTCATATTGTGAGTGACGATTAATGGCGATTTTTAAAAAAAATTGTTCGATGGCACATATACGCCCAAATGGAGTACAAACTCGGAGACATAAACGCGCCCAAGCCCAGCCTATAAATCAAATAAATACGCCCATCATTTAAAATCAAACACGAAAATTTAAAAATACGCGCATTTTCAGACACACAACAATTTAAAAGTACGCCCCTTTGGCAGCAAAATACGCTCTCAAATCAAGCGCAGTAATTTGGGTACGTTAAGATCAAATACGTGCCTAAGGCTGGTTACATTTTAAGAACCTAGAATTTTTCTATGGCGCATTGTGCTTATTGGAATATAAATATCGTACCAGTTTTGGACTACGTTTGAGCCTATTAAATTATTACCCGACAAATTAACGCGTCCAAAATCCCTTCCCGGTCCAATGTTTTTTGTAGAGTAACTATGATAATCACAACACTGAAGGGGAGATCTGTTTAATAAATTAGTACCTAATGTACATTTCCTTTTGTTTTGAATTATTTAACAACAGGAAATTCCTGATTTTCCCATCTCTTTCTAAGCCAAAAGCTGGATACGCCCATGGATTAATCCATAATTTTGTAAACACTGAAACGATTTAAGGATAACCTTTGTAAGTGAAGCTCAAGGTCGTTTTCAAAAAATGCAAAAATGATTTTCAAAATATGATAGGAATTATTCAATTGTGCTTCATATTCGACAGATTTTGTTAATAAATTGTATGATTTTAAAGTATACACATTTTTACATAGCTGTGAATGGATATTTAAATAGCTTCAGTTTAACTTTTTGTTATAATTCAATTAGGTACTTAATACTCCAAATATTCTGAATTCATTTCGGGGAATTTTCAATCCCTAAAGTTCAATAACAAGAAGGAAATTAAGAATTATGAGAAATTGTATGTCCATATACTGTGTGAAAAAACAGAAGTTATAAACCTAGCAACATGGTAATGAGAACAAGTACTTATAGATACTTATTATATTATTAATAAGATAATATACCATAGTTGAAAAGTTCTGAGTATAAGTAGAGAATTTTCAAGCATCGTTGTAATTTTAGCAGCGACGGTTCGAGTATGTTCTTAGCACTGAAAAGAAACGAGTGGCTGCTACAATTTTTCTCGCCAGTAAAAAAGTTGCAACAATTTTATTATTGTAGTAAATTTTTAATGAATACTATGAATAAAAAACAAAATACTTTTTCATACTTGTATCTAGTTCACTTTACTATGGACCAAAATAAAATTAAAATACATCTACGTTTTTAGTAGCATAACTATTTAAATATAGTCCAAAGAATCCTAATATGTGTAGTAAAAAAAAACAAATGATTTCTTAAAAATCAAATTAAAAATAATTTCTTAAAAACAAGATCAAATGTGATGTTCACTCATAAAAATTTCAGATGCCGCGTTTACTAGAGTTGTCTGAGAGGTTTGACTGAGAGTATGCCATCAGGATCGTATATGCAATATGCGAATTTACAATGAAGTATTAGTCATAATACCGACACTTGTAACGCTACAAATCGTAGTTCAGAAAGCTATCAAATTTTCAATTTTTTCTAAGTTCGGAGTCTTTTTCAACAAGATTTTATTAGCTTGACTTACTACATTGTAAGAAAATCTTACAACCAACTTTTCACCCACTTGCAATTTCCATATTGACCTGAAAACATATGCATTCTGATCGCAATAAAATAATATGATATTAACTTTCAACTTCTTAGTGCGCAGCTCATTGAAGCGTCCTTTTTTGGACTTTTAAAGTATAATAAAATTTCTTAAATTTTTAAAAACAGTTAAGAACTAATTATTTTTCCATTTCATTTAGTGTAGTAGGTGCATATTTGCAACATTCAAATAGAGGTAAGATTATTTGTATGTTGATGAATATCTTATTGTTATACAATACTCTCATTGAAAGATTCATTTAAGTCTGTTTAAAAATAACGAGGTCAACGCCAGCTGAAGACTACAAATAAAATTGCTTGACATTAAGTCTTCTTTTAACTTTTAACTACATATACTAAAACTGATTCAGATTATATCGATTGCGATAAAAATTTTATTAGTGCCTTTATTATTGAACAGATTCAATTGAACTAAAGGACACCAAAGTTTCATTGAATGGTAGGAGTGTGCTCTGCAGGGGCAACCTGGACAAAAAGACCGCTGGGCCTCTAAATAGCCTGTCACAAGTTCCGCCCACAGAGCGGGTCTTTGAGGCCGAAACACAACTTCCGTGCGCTGAGGTATGTCAAGTGAAATCGCCCTTGGCCAAAAAGGACGTGGTTCCTATTTATAGGAAACATATACTTCCGCACTGTAGGCCACGGAAATAACTTAATTTGCTTATACCGCTCTCCTAAGAAAACGCCTCATCTCTGGACGACCTCGGGAATGTCCTCAAAGCAGCTAGGGAGCCCGTGTGCATTGATGTGACGGATCACGTACCCCAGGGGCGGAAATTACACTTCCACATTGTTTGTTGTATCTAAAGGAGCGCCTGGTGAAGCGTTCAATCTGCCAGGAGCTCTCGGAAATTACCATGAAGCCGCGCGTCCTCTAAAAGTTAACTCAGCGCGAGGCCAGCAGAGCCCTGTCTAGTTCCCGAGTAGGACCTCCAGGATCCTTCACCTGGAGAAGGAAAGCTTTTTGTCGGGGAACTTGGGGAACAGCCAGACCATTGGGCGCATATTCCTTTTATTGAGGAACTCCTGTAGTCCAGGGAGTAAGAAGTGGGAATAGGTTTTTTTAGAAATCTTTCGGGTAAGGACACCACACCGCGGCTTTTCTATGCACTTCCTAACTTCCGGTTTCCTCAGAATTACGCTAAAACTCAGGATTGGGCGGAGGAGCAGAAATCTGCCGAATCCATGTCAAAGGATGCAATTTGTCATAGTACAATTCACTAAAACGCGGGAAAGACAGAGTTTGACCAATGCCGCTCCCGACGTGACGCAGTTGGCTAACCGCAGACTAATTTCATATAAAAGGACGCTCGAAAGTCCTGTGAAATTACTTCGTGGTCACAGTGCATGTACGTGGCGGCATTGAGCATCCTGAAAAATGTTCAATTTTACGTTCTCAGTTCCCAGCCTTAACAGCCTTCCATTTTCAGACTAAAAGTGGAAATATTCGCGCAACTTGAATTTTCCTCCACAGTCTGCATGGAACAAGGTTTCTCATCCCTCACCCGTAGCAGTTCCACTCAAGTCGTGGTGTGCTTGCACAAAAATTACACTAGTCTCAATCTCACTGAAGTTAGGCTTACAGGTTTTTCTAGTAAGTGCATACTCAGAATGAAAAGTTCGAAGTGCTGCTTGATAATAAAAATTTGATTAAAGTTTATAGTAAAAGGCAGGTTAAACAAGAAAAACAAAACCAAACAAAAATAAGAAACATTTTCTTGGTTATGATTAAAAAATAAACATAATGAAAACTGCAAATAATTTCTTCTTTAACAGCTTCTCTTTTTTGAGGTTTAAGAAGAAATCCTAAAATATATTTCATTTTCAAAAATAACCTAATAATTTACAAAAAGAGCATTCTTCTATACACAAAAATAAACCAGCTAATCAGGTTACGTGAAATTGACCTCAAACCGATGATTAAGAATAACTTGTTCTTAGTAAGGATTATTAAAAATAATATACGTTGTTTCTTAGTTTCATTTTGCGTACCTTTTCAAATACTACTCACATTTTATCACTTTTTATACGATAGAATTTCATCGACGACGTTTTAACTATTTCTAAAAGGAATTGCAAAAAACTTTATTTTATACATAAAATAATAACGCATTTTATATTTTATCATGTAAAACTATGAATATTTTTAAAATATTAATATGAATATTAAACGTAAAATTCGTTTGGCGGCTTTCAAATTTCAAGTATTGCATAACGCATAAATATATGTTTAATACATCATTCCATGTAGTCTTTTCAAATAAAAATTACACTATTCTAACATGCAATTTGGCTTTAACAAAAAATATTTTTTAATAATTACGAAAAGAATAATTTATTAAACCAAAATCTGAAAGGGAGAATTGTAAAGCTATTTAATCAGATAGTCTAAATTCTACATGAATTCATTGGACATTTTTGGCGACCAAATTTCGACGAGAACAGTTCAATATCGTATGGGAGAGACTCCCAATACCAAGCCACTTGAAATTTAATTTAGCTCTACTCGAAGACCAACTCTGCTTTTAATACGAGCACTAAAAGTTTGACATGATTTTAAGCTAATACAATTAAATTTTTGAAGTGGTCAGAATGGTCTCCAGATCTAAATTCTCTATTTGAGGATTTGGTTCCGAGAGTTTATGTTGACTATCGCCAATTCAACATAAATGAAGAACTGAAGCATGCAATCGCTGACGAACGCAGTAAATTGGATGGCGATAGAGAAAAGGAATTATTTGAAGACTTTCAATTAAAACAAAAAATATATATTTAATATTTACTTAGCAAATTATGTATCAATAAATTCAAAACGATGTTGATGAGCACATAAGGGAAGAGTGGTGTCAAATATTCCTGTGTTGAAAGCCTTTATTTGTTCGAAAATTTATGGAAGTTTTAGTTCTGTTATAGCATTATTGACCATTTCTCGGACCAGCAAAAATTTATAGTTTTAAAAATAAAAATAAATTTAATATTTTATTTATTAACAGCAAAAATTATTTTAATAAAAATTCGACTTTAAGTCTCATTATGATAACTCTCATTTTGCAGGCATTTATGAAAAAACAAAAAGCAACATTTTTTTAAATGGGAAGATGACTACGTCTTTGTGTGATATTTGGAACTAATTTATGTCTTAACAACAAAAATAAATAAATAAATAAATAAAATATTTTCTTTTTATTTGTAGTAAACCTAAATTTAGAAAACAATATTATAGGATTTCGTTCGAAGTGTATACTCGACATCGCTTGATTTTAATTACGCAAGTTGCGAGGAGCTTTCAAAAACAAATTCCACATTTAACTGATTAATACTATTATTGTTACTCTGAAAAATTTAAAGTTAAGTGCTCTAAATAATGAATAAGATCCGCTGTTTTCGTTGGAGCTCCACTAGTTAAGTTGTTTTTATTGTGTTTCATTGACTTTAATCGCCACACAAAAGGGCTAAAAGGATTTCGTCCTTTTTAATTGCGACTGAAGAGAAATCGTGATGCTGTTTTTAATTTGCGCGGTAGTCTCACCGCAAATCCGGATTTGTACTATAGACGTTTCCCGCACAAAGTTTCCTTCCCGAAGGAATTTGTCGGATCGCGGCGAGAGTTCCGCCAGCCCGATTGATAAATTACATCAGCGGAGGAGCGTGGAGCAATGCCCGGAGAGGGAGCCCCTTAAGTGTTTACATTTGCGACAACTGGGATCCAAATGGAGGAGCGGAGCACCAAAGTTGGGTTTTATTTCCGTGCGTGGGCCCGCGCCGCCCCGATTTCCGCCAGATGCTGCACCCGAAGGATCCCCAGGAATATGAAATGATGGCACATTAACCACTGTCGAGAAAGCGAGGCAATTTCAGCTCCATATGCGCAAGGTGTTGGCATCGCGACCCTCCCGCCGGGGGTGGCGGGAGCGGCCCGGCCCGCCAGCACCCGGAATCAGATGTCAACAACTGTTGAAGGGCGGCCGGGGCATTTCGGGGAAATTGTTCCGTCGACGGGCATTAAGCTAACGCAACACTAATGTACTCCGGGAAAATTGTAATACCGTCGTTTCGAAGATGTTAGGCGCAATCTGCTCGAGTCCTGCGGGAGATCGAAGCAGCCGCAGGATTCCGCGACGACGACACTTGCAGCGATAAAAGTCGTCGTCTCTCGATTGCATCACGCCCGGCTGGCACGGATTTCTCCAAGAGTGGAGCGGGTCCTGAGGCGACAGATCCCGGATCCGCCGCCGCGGCAGTCCTTCCGCCGCCGACGCCACAGCACAGGCACCTGCTCAATAAAAGGACGATAATTGCAATTTAATGAAAACTTAGTCGTTAAAACGGAAGTGAGGTGCCGGTGGTTTCACATGGCGGAGTTCGTTCGCCTGCGGGCGTCCTCCTTCAACTCTTCCCTGTAAAATAGGACGATGTCTGAACCTCTGGTAAGCCGAGCGAAAACGGAAAATTGAAAGTTTTTCAGAATCCTCAATCGTTGGTGTAATTACGTATGAACCAAGATGTGTGCATCCCTCCTGAATGTTGACTTATTACCCATCCTTAGGATTTACCACAATTATTTCTCAATAGGAGTTATATGCTGCCTGACCCAGTAAAATGATTCTAATTATTTTACCAACAAATTTATTAAGCTATAAAGTTATATACTTAAAATAAAATTTATTTGTCAAAAAAACGTACATATGTATGTATATAAGAAAAAAAAGAACACCTTTTAACCAGTAACGGCTGACAAAACTTAAAAACTCAATTAAATTGAAAATTCGATGTTGAAAATTACTCTTCTGCACTTTTAGTAAATGCATCTTTTAACAATTAAAACTTAAACATACAAAATTTGATTGAATTTTTGTATGCAAATCTAGATTTTCTTAATTTTTAAATAAAATTCTTTTTTACCACAACGCTGCCCAAAGTTGAAAAATAAAATGACTGGTGGTATGGCAAAATTAAATATGTTCACCTTAGGAACAATGTACAATATTGACTTTGTGAAATTGTTGCATTACACACAGAATGAACATTTCAGAGGTCTACAACGCATTTTCCTTCTGAAGTTCAGATGGCGATTCTTATAGGTGTTAGTGTGTTAGATAATTGCGGGGAAAATAATAAAATAAAAATATTTCATCACGTCCGATTTTCGCCAATTCAGATGTTTTTCGTTACAATAAACATCTGTTTAATCTTTTCGTTAAAATAAACAATTTAATCTTTGAAATCGAGCGTATTATAAATACTTTTAACATGATTTTGACTTTTGTAATACATACATATTTCAAAATATTGAAGTTTTTCACTTGAGCACTCCAATTTTAGAATAATTTCACAGATTTTTATTGTGAAAAATCCTGATGTGCGATGAAAAGAAACTGAGTCCAGATTTGTAATTAGGAGCTTGTTTCATTTCCAATGTGAGAAATGGAAAAGCAAAATAGCAAGTTCACGACGATCGATCGGAGCTATTGGTTCTGCAGATGTCGGCGGCGCCCAGTATGTTCGTAACGCCCATAGCCACCTCTATTTCTAAAACATTTTTTAACTCATTTTTAATCGTATTTACATTCCTCAAATAGGGAATTAAGCTGTTCTCCAATCTCCAACTTTACCGTGTACTTTCCTGAATTTACTCAGGGGGTGAGTGGGTGGCACAATGAGAGCTTTCCATAAAGAACTCAACATGCCATTGCACTTAGAAATGTTTCGGAAAGGGTTATTTTTTGAGAGATTATGCCAGCAGTAATTAAAACCATCCAAACCATCGAGACTAAAATTCTTTTAATCTGAAAAAAACATTCCCAACTCTTTAACCCATTGATTATCCTCGCGGGCAAACTGTAGACAAGCCGATGGACGTTTTTGTAAACCACTTTGAGCCGCACTTAATTTTCTTTGGTTGCCTTTTCCTTAATTTGTCCTTATTATCTTAAAGTCAACCTTTCATTTGCTATGTTGGTAGTTTTTGCTACAATTTTCCTTTAATTTGAGGACATTCCGAATGTCTGCTTCCGAAAGATTAATTCTGTTTACAATATCTCGTTTTTACAACACAACCTTTTTGAAAGCGATTATTTTCTACCTTTTTTGAAACGTTAAAGATTCTGATTATTAAATGAAATTAATAAATATAATCAAAACTAGCAAATCCATTCTGGCCAACAATTAAATGCCAATGTAAAATTTATATTTACTTATTTTATTTATTTTTAAATAATATAATTGACGTAGTTCCCTGATTTATTTGAAGAGTAAATTACAAGCAGATATTTTTTTTATTCTCTAATGTTAATAACCTATTTTATTAAAATCAAACGCTCTTCTCTATAAACTAAACCTAAAAGGAAAAGCAATTTGAGAAAAGGACGTGTGTACATAAATACATAATGTAGTTCCTAAGTTATGACATCATTTCATTTCATTTAAAACATATTTTCAAAGTAAGATGTCATGTCACTATTCAATTTCTAGAAATCTTCCGACATTTCTTTCAATAAAATCGATTCTATGCCTTCGGAGATTTCAAAAAAACAAAGTTAAAACCGCAATACGAGTATAGTGCGCCAATCATACATATAGCAAAATATCCTTGCAAAGACCACAATATAGCTTGAACTTTGCTCTTTGAGTAGCCCCCTTTCAGGAGAGTGATATAAGGTATAAAGGACTGAACTCAATCATAAAAGAGTCTGATTTTCTGTGGTGCTAGTAAGCTACAATATTGCAGCAAAAAAAGCAAACCAAAGCAGATAGTCGCTGTCTATCTAGGTTATCTAGTAAATAGATGGGTACTCTGGGGGTTTCTTGTCCACCTTCTTTTTCATTACCAATAAAACTGAAATATGCTTAGAAAAGATCGATATTAAGAAATATAAAAGTTTTCTTACATTTCTTAAAAGCCGTTGCTCAGAGGTATGAACGTTGCTACCCTGCAACTGCCTTGAAATATCGGATAATCGCAAAGATACGTTGCCGTGGTTGTATGTAGCGGCTTCTATCAAATGAGTTCTAAGAATTTGCAGAACTCATCGATAACTTCGTCCCTTATCAAAGTGGCGACTTCAGTGCCGCCCACCGCACCCGCACCTTTAATTTCAAGTCAATTGAGAAACCTGTGAATCTCCTTAATAATAAAGAACTCCCTGAGATATGCTGGTTCTCCAACCGAGTTGCGAGTTCTTCAGAAAATCTTTACCGCAAAAACCGGGCCATCCGAACTCTGGGAGGTTTGCGTTAAATCCTGAATTCCCATTAACCCAGTGGGCCATGGTCCTTTGGGTTGTCGGGATTGTCCCGGGGGGTGGGCGGGTTCAGGCCAACTCGGGGTGCGAGTAATTACGAAAACAAATTTCGGTCATTAAGTTTTTAACAAACCGTGCACTTCCCGTGCAGCTGAATCGAGCAGCCCCAGCCGAGCGTCTTTCGGGCACCTCATTCTGCAAACTTGCTCCTCAAATGCGAACTCTTCAAACTCATTCGCTCCTATCACTTGAGCCGGGATGCCACAAGGATGAGCCCGATCTGCACTCGTGGGCGGAGCAAAAAGTTTATTTAAACTTTTTCAATTGACGTTTTTGCCTTGCCTCCGCCCCCGCCCACCGGTTTTGTGCAGCCCCCAGCCCCAAGCGGACATTTTGAGCGAGGTCGGCGGCGAGGGTTTTTCCGAGCTCTTCGAAAAGGAAAAAGTGCGTCTGTGGCAATCGAAGGAATCAGAAAATAATTCAAGGCACTCGCCCATTCCTTAGTCTTTGGTTTAGTTACCTTCGATGTAAAAACATTTTAAAACTCTTGGATTTTTTGTGCACAAGTGAGCGAAATTCATAAAAAAGCATCATCAATCTATCCTTCTACTTAAAAGTAATTATTTCAGCTTTTAAAGAATTTCCTTGCAGAAATAACTCAAAAGCGGAAATGAAATTTTTAAATTGGGGTAAGAGTTATGAAAAACAGCTTGTTTACGTAAAGATTTGCAAATTAAAATTATATCTGTACCTTATAAATATAGACAACATACAACATGTACATAATTATACAGTTGAATCGCTTAAATGGCTTAGAAATACCTTGAAAGTCCTTATACACTACAATAATTTCTTCTCAGAATTATTGGATTGATAGCTAACATTGAATAAACATGACGAATCGAAATAGAATAATCGAATATCTATGTAAAATCACTCAAACAGGAACATTCGGCATTCATGTAACGAACCAGCCCAGCTGAGTGGCAGATATGTTCTTATTGAAAAATGATTTTATTAAAAAATGCGTCCTGCAAATATCATATAAAAATATATTTAGAGTAAATTGAAATTTATTTTATATGTATTCTAGACTAAACGTGGGTCTGAATTACTTTAGGAATTAAATTGGCCAATTCCCTGGCCTTGTAATTTGTAATTGATATGTTGAATTTATTACATTTTCAATGTCAGTACAAGGTATTGTAATTGGTAATTGATGATAAATCCTTAGTATTGGACATGAATTATTCGGCAATTTCATTCCGAGAAATTGCACTTGTAATTTCGTTGTACTTCATACCAAAAAGAATTTTGGATGGCATTTGGAAAAGATGGAATTTCTGTCAACGTATTATTTATATAGTATAAATAAAGACTGTTCGGATACTAATTCAGTAATAATTTGGACATTCCTTGTTTTACTAACTCTAGAAAAAAAAAACAAATATTACTGCTTTGAAATTAAAGGCGATTTACTTAAAAATTGTTGTTTGACAGAATACATTCTCTTAGTTTTTCTTTTGAAGTTATAACTTGATAAAAAGAAAACTTAATATTATTATGTTATATATTTTATTTTATTATATATTATAAAGGCTCAAAAAGATTGATACAAGTAGAATTTGCTCCAACCTGTAGGTATTTCGTTTTCACAGAAGGCTTAGATAACAAAGATTAATCCAAAAGTTAAGAATATCGATTAGTTAATGATTAATCGGATAACTATCCAACACCTCTCTTCCTTTTGGATTAATGGATTATTTTCCCTTCACATATAGTTTGGGGGTATTGAATGTGATTTTGTTTTTATTTAATATATTGCATTTTTCAACATTATTCTTATCACAAAAAACAGAATTTTTCAGAACAAACCAGATTTCTCATATAAAGTACTAATCGATTATTACAATTTTGTTACCATTTCCCAAACGACGATCAATGTACTAAAATTATTTCTTGAATTTGGCACACTTTCTTATTGTCCTTTAACTGCCAACTAAGAAAAAATGCATTCCCAGTCCCACGAAGCCCATTAAAAAAATTAATTTGTTTGTTCACTTTATTTGTAAAGCTAAATAAAGATTCCCGCGAATTACAATAGTTTCAACAAAACCACAATTCGCTTAAAAATAAATACAGCTCAAAGTAACAAGATCATGGGAATGTGCTAGTGTGAAGAAATGTAAGGTATCACCCTATGCGGCCTAAAGCGCCCTTTATATTTTAAAACCTGATTGTAACAACGTCCTAGCGACTACGAAAAGTAACCTATAGAGATGTTGATAGAACAACTTTGGAATAGAGAAATTGGTGAACTTTTGTCGTTTATAATAGAACGCACATGCGAACGCATTCACATAGCGTGATGAGTTCAAAAGATGCGAAACGGCGCTGTAAGAGCCTAATAACTCCCTCAAGAAACTTCGAAATGGTGCGAATTGAGTGAACGGACGAAATAAGCTTACAGCTAGAAAAACAAAACAAAGTAGTTCCTACAAGTCCTAACTATAACAAAACAAAAGCAAAGTCTGTGTGCTTGATTTTCGACAAGAACACCTGAGATATGTGCATTTTTTGGATGCGGAAGAAGAAGTCCCACAGCACGACCATCCAAAAAAAATGGAAACGGTAAAGACATACACAAAAATAGATACATTAAATAATATAAAAGACATAAACAAAACTTAATGTACATGAGGAATTCTGCGACCCGTGTGGATTCATTTTGTTCGTTTAACCCCCCCAGGAACCCTGGACGGTGTAAAAATATAGTTAAAGGCACAACTACTCACTGGAGGGTACATGCTGCGGGAAGCTTTTAAGGAAAAGTTTTCTAAACCCCGTACTTTGCGGACCGGCTAACCTATGAATATAAAATATGTTTGGTTTTTAAAGCAAATAAACTACAGCAAAATAAATTTGTCGCGACCTGAAAGGCACAAAACTATTCGACAAGAGAGCCGCTAGAGCGCGCTAGTTCGACTCGGTCCTCGCGTTTTTAATTTTAGTTAGTTTGTAAATCGTTTGGACTACTATGCAACTTTGTGTGAAATGACCTGCCACCAGCTAATACTCTATAGGGTTAGGATCCCGAGGTTTGCGCGAGTACTTCAAACCTAGGGTGTCACTAATTTCGTCGATTACATTTAAAGCGTTGTCCAGTTGCTCCCTTGTATGTGCGGCAGAGAGACAAAAGCGAATTCGTCCCTCCATAATCGGAGTGGCCGGAAATCCGACACCAACAACGGCAATATGTCGCGTAGTAAGGGTCCGTACAACCGCACTGAAATAAAAACAATTTATAATATCATAATTCTAAAACAAATATTTGCTATATAAAAAAGAAAAATTGATTCTATATAGTGTACTGATAACTGTTAAAAACACAACGTGTAAATATATATGTATGTAAGTGCTACAAGCAAAATAAAAAATATGTATATAATGTTGTTCAAGTGTATCTTAAAATCAATCATGAATTGTTTATAAAGTGTTAAACTATTTGTCGTTTGAACACACGAAACTTATTTAAAATTTCAATAAATGTGGAATATTGAAACAGCAAATATGTTGAAGGGCCAATACTGCAAATTAGTTCGAAAGATCGTTCTTTTTATTCAGAGTTTTCTTACCTTTCCAATAGTTAGTAGAAAGTAACTTACAATGATTCAATGGTAATTGGCACACACGTCCCTTTAGATCAACATGCCTCCCACTCTCTTCCATAAATCATTCGATTTTGAAATTTTTGAAATTAGCAGACAAGCCAACATTATAAGTATTACAAAATTTATCTAACTCGCATTTACACTTTCATTTTTGAAAGATTATTTATTTGTAGTTATTAAATGTATGATACACATGATGCACATGATACATAATTTTCTTGAGATAACTGCGATTTTTGAATAACTTACTAAAATCATTAAAATGTTTCTTCTTAAACTTTTTCAATCTTCCAAAATAAAAAAATTGTTATGAAATTAGTTTCAAGGAACATTCTCTCAAAGCCATCCTATTGAATTTCATAGAATCAATTTTTTGAATTATTGTGTATCTGAAAATGACTTACCCAATTTTAGAAAAGAGATAAACTAAAAGTGGGACAACTGGTGAATCTTCGTGTCCATAAGTGATAACCCCAATTTGAGCTAATCTCTTCCTGAAGTACCTGGTATTACGTGCAAGTTGATCTATTCTTCGACGACCCTCATTGGTCCCGTCCAAGCCCATTATAATTTTCATTGAAGTAAGAATCTGCTGCGCCACGGGAGGTGACATTGTGCTTGCGTAGCAGTGTGCGTGGCTATTTGCTCGCAAGAAATTTATCAATTTCTATAAATAAAAAAAAAAGACATTCATGTAAACATGTTAATAAAATAATATATAACCAGCACCCACCTTTGATCCAGCAATATAACCTCCTGCACTTCCAAAGCTTTTGGTAAAAGTTCCCATGAGAATATCGATGTCTCTAGGATCTATACCATAATAATCCACCACGCCCCTTCCGTTCGGTCCCATAGCACCAATACTGTGCGCTTCGTCAAGATAAAGATAAGCTTTGTACTTTTTCTTAAGAGCTATTATCTCAGGCAATCTCGCTACTGAGCCCTCCATGCTAAATACACCTTCCATGATAATCATTATTTTGCGCCATGGTTTTCCTGTCTTTGGCTGGCCGTAAACTATAGCATCTCGTAAAACTTTCTCAAGACTCGCTGGGTTATTGTGTTTAAAGACTTTAACTGTGGCACCGGATAAGCGTAATCCCAGAATTATAGATGCATGATTCTTCTCATCGCTGAGTACTAAGCATCCAGGCGAAAGTAACGAAGGTAAATTTAGTGCGTTAGTTGCGAATCCCATTCCAAACACAATAGCATCTTCAGTCCCCACAAACTTGGCTGTTAGGGCTTCAAGCTCAACATGCATTGGCATTGTGCCCAATTCTCGCCGTGGACTGCATAGTGCAAGGCCATACTTTTCAATAGCTTTTTGAGAGTCTTCGGCACAAGGACCCTCGGCTTCTGCAAAACCGAGGTAGTTGTAAGACCCGAGATTTAGGCACTTTGTTGTCGTGCCAGTGAACTCGAATGTCCATCCGTAGTCCCGCGTTATCCGATCCTTCAGAGTCACTTCAGCTCCTGGTACACTACAAATTGGCCTATTCCAGCAGTCTCTGACTCGTCTGTACACATACCGGAGGTAAAATCGCTCGAAGCTATCATATAGTGGAACGTAACCCTGGAAGGTAACCAATGATGATAATAAGCACTATAGTTGGTTCATTCGACGAACTGAGGGCCTACTTAGACTCTCACGAGGCATAATTGCGAGTTAGAACGGTTTGATCGACGTTCTCGTAGTAGGAAGCCTAAGATGTAAATTTCAAAATGTAAACTTATGAAATGCTTACGTTTATCCAATCACGTGTCTACTCGCTTCATATCGGACTAGTAGCTTTAAAATGCAAAGCACCTTTCAGCAAGCACATATATTGTGGCAAACAAAATAAAATTTTTGAAGTTTTAAAGAATGTGGTGTTGAGAACGAAAATAAAAGAAACTACATATAACATTGCCGAACGAAAGAAATGTTAAGAGCAATGGTGCAATAAATATGAACCCATAACCCGAGTTTATATAGTAAATTATTTATCAAACAATACAATACTGTTAAATTTTAGAATTAGACCAATACCGAGCTACCTAACATTATTGTCAGAAACCACATGAATTCAAAATGAATGCAATTTCATCATTATTAAGAAAATGGATTCATGCCTGTAAGATCTTATAAAAACTACCTCCGATCTCTTCATGCTCGATGCTTGAAATTTCTCGCCTAAAATACATAAGTTTATCAAGGTATACGCAGAATTATTTGTAAAATACAAGAAATGGGGAGACTATAAATATGTTATTTGAACCTGTTTTATATATTTCTCACGAAAACAAGTTATAATGAAAAATTACGTTTTCGGTAACGATACAAGTGTCATGAAATATTTTAATTCGGTAATATCATTGGATCATATTTCCCACTTATTCAGAAATAAAACTCAAGCATGGTACTGATAATGTTTTAGAATCTTCTTACAAACCTTATCGGTAAATTGTTTACATATCCGATGAAATATTGAAAAAGAATCAAAAAGCAGTACTGTTCAAGGAAACAGATCCACCAGAAGATCAAAGGGCATGTGGCCCAACGGAAACGTATATGAACCCTTTGTAGATTGTTTAGATAGCGAATGTGTAGAAATCTGGAAATCTAGATCGGCCCTCAGACCGCTGAAGAGTGTCTCCTCAACGTTACTATAATTACCTCTCTGTGCTCCTCCTTCGCGACTTTTGGAGTGAAGAATAATTGGTTGATGTAGCCCAATATCATGAGTAAGTAGAATCCCAGATATGTAAGGCAGGCAGTGTGAAGAGGCACTTCCTCGAACGATTCTTTCCGCCGTGAATGGCCTGCATTGGAGTAAAATCCATTTGCGGGGGCTGCATATGTCTGAAAAGTTAAATCATTTTAGTAATTAAAAATAAGAATTATTCGTTTGGCCCTGAGCATGTTCAACATTTCTGACATTTCTTGAGAGAAGTGTCAAAAAAGGTGACGGGCGTGACCCAATTTTATCTTTGTGACCAAATTTCAAAGTGAAAAATTCCTTATTTACAACTTACCGTTTTACCATTTTCCTGTCGATATGCGTTATAGCCATTTATGCGTTTCTTAATATGAGAAACATCACTGTCTATAGCCGATAATGAGATATTTTTTATATGAAAACTTTGGTCAGCCTCTCCATCGACACCCGCAAGATTCCCCATTCTGTCAGCCATTGGACCTGCAATATCAAGACGTGCATGATAATGCAGTTCTGCTAAAGTTCTCCGGAAGGCTCCTGAAGGTCGGGAACCGTTACGCTTAGTTATCTACATTCGGTTTTGGAAGTTGGTAGGTAAATAAGAGTTGGGCTTAGGGAAAGTAGGTCTAAAAATGGTTAGTTCCCAGTAGTTATCTTTTGGTAAAATGCGGAAGAATCGGAAAAACAGCCGTTCGCCGGTTGTAATTACTCCGTCCGGACGGTGCCCGCAGTCAGGTAGCGAGGTGCTGAATAACAGCCGCTGGAGCGGATGCTGAATTCCACCCCCCGCGATGCGGCCGGCGATTTCTCCGCTTTAGAGCGAGAGGAGCGGAGCGAGTCGTTTGTTTTGCGCCTGCCCCCGGGCGGGGAGCGGGAGTGCGTCGGCAGCTCTCCCGCTCGCGCCGCGGCGTCTCGCTCGCGCGCGTGCCGGCGGTCGCTCGCTGGACGACGGTGAGTCACTCGCTCCGGCGGCAGTGCGTCGCATCTCGGCCCGCGCCCCGTCCTTGTTTTCCCCTTGAGTCATTCCTTCACTCAGCTCAAACTCGATTTGTCAGTCGCTCCGTCGATACAAGTAGTCCAGGTGAACTGCAGTACCGATACGTTCGATTAGTGTGACGAATTTTCCTGTTTTTTTAGTTAATTTGCAGTGAACAAGTGAAGCTCGGATCCGGAAAATAAATCGCGTGGACAAATTCAATTTGAAATGGATTTCGATCTTAACGAGCAGAGGGCCGCACCCATGGATAAAAAAATCCTTGCTGGTGGCGATTTAGATTTTAAGCGAGATGACCACTCCCCGGGCAAATTGGTGGATCTCGCAGAAAATTCCGAAAAATTACAGAAAAAATTATCAGAATCTGGAGAAGATTTTGAACATGTCGAACACGAGCCGCTGCTCAGTTTTGGTAAGACAATTCAAGAAAAGGATAATAAAATTGACAGTGCCCACCTCATGGATGATTTTGTCGGCTCCATGAAGTCGCAATACGACAGCCTCAAAACCGACCTTGGAAGTGATTTTGCCCAATTTGGTACAGCCGTCAAGGAGACCGGGTCCAATGTCGTCGCTGGTATTGAATCTAAACTTGACGAGAAAATCAATCAAACGAAAGATTTTATGGCCGCTGAGAGGGGCTTCGGTGATGCACCAAAGCCAAAAGAGCCCCAACAGCCACAGCCGCAGCAGCACCAGCAGCCGCCACCACTACCGGAAAAGAAGCCAAATGCACCTGAGCTGTTTGAAGATTTCGAACTTGAGTCGAATTTCACAACAGCTGTGAATAAATTGATCAAAGAGGATAACGAGAAGTTCATATCATCTGAGGATCTCCTGAGTGACTTCAAGGATGAACGCACAAGGACCCCCGAGCCGGCTAAGCCCCAGCAGAAAAGTGAGCTTCTCATTAACTTCCCCACACCGCCTAGGGAAGAAGTTAAGCCAAAGGAGGAAGAGAAGGTGATCAAGCCCGCCCCGGCGCCCCCGAAGGCGGCAGAACCAAAGGGGCCCACACCTCCCGCAGGAAAAAAGCCCGCTTTCCCGGACAGCTCCCAGTCACAGAAGCCGATGATTTCCGCTGAAGAGATGTTCTGCCGGTACGGATTAGGTAAGTCCAGAGATTAGCGCGTTCCTAACTTGATACGAAGATGTAGATGAGGCTAAATTGTAATTTCTTTACTAAAAACAAAAAACAGATGATCTTAAAAACAACTACATAAGTAGTGGTTGCGAAACTAAAATTTTTCAAAATTTAGAAAAGGGTTCGAAACATTTTTTTAGTTTTTCCAAATGTTTAATCGTTTAAATTAGTCCTATCTTAGTTTCAAACCTTCAATTATTTCTTATTATCTGTTCAGTTAAGATTTCAAAACCAATGTGGTTTTCTTCACATATTTAACCTTTTAAAACTCGTGAAGAGAAAAAATTAAAAGTCGCCTTAATCTGATTTCAAGATTTTGAGCCTCACAGGGTGTATGTTAAGAAAATTATAGTGTGTTAAATAGAAAATAATAGTACATTTCAGATGTGGGGTTCTTCTCACAAATATTAATCAACCAGTCTTTTAAATTCAAATCAATTGATTTGTAAAACAAAATGTTGTTAAGCAAGTCATGGTTAAAAAACCTTCTTGAAATAAAAGGTGCATAACTGGCCTTAGATCGTTATGATATTGATTAGTTAGAAGGTGGAGCTTGTGGAGCGATAAGATATGAACAGCCAAACTTCCTTACGATCTGTACTGTGGAGTTTGTGAAGAAGTACTATCCAAAAAATATCGACTTCTATGAAAAATAGCAAAGTGAAAGTTGTTTTGAATTCAGACGCTAGTAGGATGACTACCAAAACTAAAAACCACGAGAATTAACAAAATTTTCAGTCACTTTGCGGTGCGGGTGCCGCAACCTTGGAGTTCCAAAACGTTTTCCAGGTTTGTAATATTTCGTAATGTAGTAAAACAGAGGCAGCCAGCGGATCGTGGATTGGGGCCGCGGCGGAAGGCACGCACGGGACACACTCGCGTTAAGTCATCGCTGAGACCATTCCGCGCACTTGCCGGGTGACTCAGGGGGCCCGGCCGGAGAAGCACTTGCCGGCGGCCGAGACGCAAATTCCACCCCGCCGTCGCGGCGAGCGGCGGTGCGAACCGGCGGTCGGATCTAATTAAGACGCAATTTAATTAACGGGGCACTAAGTTTACCTTGTTGGGCCGCGTGTTCCACCTGTTCTCACTCGCACCAACTCTAAACAGCACTGAGGCGGCAGTCGCGGCCCCGCAGGGAGGCCTGCTGATGATTGGCGCTGACCGATAAGATTGCTATTGATTCGCGAGGCGGCCGTATCTGAAAAAGAGTGCACTTGCCGGAAACTAGTTTACCATGAAAATTATGTAATGAGCATTCCACCAGGTATTTTTTATCTTGCCGGCATGAATCATGTTCGACAAGGTGCCGCCGTTTCTGCTCGATAAGAGACCGGAAAGGGCGGAGGGGTTCCCTAGGTGTTCGTTCTGCCCTTGAAGTTTCCTCGTATAAACAAAATTTAGACAGAACAGAACCCTTTATTTTCATTTTCGTTGATTTTTTTTATGCTTTTTATTTGCATAATTTTCCATAAGAGCTGGGCCATCCTGAGAAGTGGCGCATCTGGAATTGTGCCCCTCAGTGCGCATGGCCCAATTTCAGGTCTGGCTGACACTAGAAACCCTCACAGCAGCGATTCCTCCTAGAATCGATAATCTCTGGGCTCCTTACTCGCCTGCCTGAAGAATCGTAGGAAAACTGATTTCATGATTTAACTCTGTGCCTCTAGGGCGGTGGTAATTTTTAATCGCGGTCAAACATTAATACACCAGACGTTATAAAAGTGCATTAAAGTGATTAAATATATTGTAAATATTCAAACGAAATCGGGGTAACTCGGCCAAAATGGTGGCGGACGGCGAATTCAATCAGAATGGAGCTTTCAAAGTTCGGCCCTTCTTATGTACTTTATTTGATCAATGTAAGAGAGAAACAAAAAAAACAGTAGTATTACGCAGCTATTAATTACTTCTAGCCTAAATAATTCCTTTAAAAACCCTACTAATTTTCTGCTTAACTAACATTGCTTGCTGCTAACATCACCCTTTGATCTCCTTTCAGATGCCTGGTTTAAGCCGGAGCGCTTGCACCCCCAAGGTAAGTGCGACGAAATCCCTTCTATAGGGCTATTGTGGCGTACCTCCCCCCTTAAACGTATTGCTTATTTAAGTATTGGACAAAAGACAAAGTAGTGCTAAATACGTTTTGATTAATTCACTTAATGTAAAACAAAATCGAAATCAGTAATTATTTGAAAAACCGTTTAAATTAAATGACTAATAAACAAGGTTTCTTCACACTATACTAACAATTGTGAACAATTACAATGAAATACGAAATATGAGTCATAAAATACATCCATATATAGCCTCATTTCCGTGTAACATTTGTGAAATTTGTGAAAACAAACGCTAAAGATGTGTACGTATTATACGCTTTACGAACCTTTTTATGGAAAGGAACAATTAATTGGCACTAATGTAAAACAATGGAATCCTTTTCACCTCTTCTCAAGAACTCCTGTCAGACGCAGATTGAAAGTGCACTTGATAACTCTGTCGAGCGTATCTACATATGTAATGTACATAGAGAGAGCATAGTGCCCATTTCCTTAAGGATTCCGAGCAAACTAATTAAAAGATGCAAAGTCAGCATTTTTCATTTTTCAAAAAGGGAAGATTTCTATGCAACGAAACGAAATGCAAATGACCTCACTTCCCTCTGTTTTAGCGCTCTTTATCTATAATTTTTTATCTCGTTTTAATCTCAACTGGAATAATATGGAGATTTTACTCCACCGCAGGGCTCCAGGGAATTGGGGACAGCTACTACAACTTACCCTAAACTTACGCTGGGAGCTTCAAAGGTCGAATTAACATCAGAGTCATTCATTATATAAATTAAAAAAAGAGTGAGTCATGAGAGTTCCGGGCGATTATACGGAAGTACCGCAGTGAGATAATCTGCGCATGAAAATATTCATTAATAGTTCGTATGTACTTACGTCAACAATCGGTACTTAATTTTTATTGTTTGACTATATCTCAAAAATTAAAATACTTAAATTTAAAATGACTGACTCTAAAATGAGTTTTTATATGGCTCTCGTTATGCATGCATGTATTTAAAAGACACGCTGAATTCATTTTCTCATATCGCAGTAGAAAAATTTATTTCCATTTATAAGAAACTTTTTCAGATAAAACATTGCGTTTTAATCCTGCTCAGTGGGATATTAAAATACAAATTTATAGTTGTAGAATTTTACATTCATATGTATACGTGAATATAATATGAATCTTTAAAGGCTGAAAAATTAAAAAAAAAAATTTATTGGGTCTTAAAATATTAAATAATCCATAAACTTGAATAATAACGAGTATTAAGAAGAAAAATTTCTGAAGTGTTCACATTTGAGTATCTAATAATGCTAAAATATCTTCGAGGATTAGTTAGTGCCCTCTATAAATTAGGGTCGAGTATTACCAAATTAATAGTAGGAAAAACCATGTTTCCGGCGAATACATAGTAAAATTGCTAGAAATATGAATGGAAACAGTCCAGCTAAAGTATATTTCTGTTATAATTTTATAACTACTACTCTTGTTTTAAAAATTCGATAAGAGCAATTGGTTAGATCTTTTTTACTAGTAAACTGGCTTAAGGTTACTGCTATATTTCTAGTTGTGATGGTGTCTAACAGACAGAATCTAAATAAAATATAGCACAAAAGTAAACCAACTAAATAAGAAATCTGTATAACCGTTCGTTTCCAACGTAATAAACTATCCATTTTAACATATCTTCAAAGTAGTGGTTGTCATGAGCTTACCTTTTTCGTGCTACCAAAGCAATGACAATGATTTTGCCTGAACAGGGGAGAAATGCATGATAATTTCAAAGTATGACATCATGGTACCACCACGTCTTGATTTAAAGTAAGTCAGAAAACATGACTCACTTTTTTGGTTTCGAGAATAGGGAAACGAATTAACAGTAAGTTGCATGGGGTCCTGAATTTAGTTTTGACTAATATGAAAATTTTAATAGCCAGATGATTTAATAACCAACTTGCACCTTTTTTATTCTTTAAAGACGTAACCATGCCTTTAACCTTTTAGTGGAAAGACAGATTCCGTGTTTTTCCAGTTTCATATTAGAAAGTGTACATTTTTTAAAATATTATTTCAGTGAGCACATGATTTAATGTTGAGCATGTCTCATGCTCATATGACGCATCCAAGTCAATTTGTAAAAGTATTAAAATAACCATGAATATTTCACTGTTTCACTTCGCAGTGTTTTTATTATTTCTTGCTGTTTTTTATTTTCATTGTTTGGATGATCGTCACTTTCCATTATTGTTGTATACGCAACTTATAATTTTTTTTTATGTAGATTGAAAGACCTTTTGTTTAAAAGTGGAAAGAATATATTTATATAGTTCATATTTAGGACTATAATCAATAAAAATATGACCCACATGCATTTGACGTAAATAATGCATTAAGGGCGCCAGCAGTTGAAAATAAACTAAAGTAAACGCTTGCGACTACTTCTCAGGCCAATGAACTCCGATCAGCGGAAATGATGATGACATCAAAAATATTAATACAAATAATTATGTATAAATGAAATGCCAATCGAAAACTGAATAGAGTGTGAATTGTTAATGGATTTTAGATTTATGCGCTTCAAGCTTCACGGTTTTAAAATAAACAGTTTTTTTATTGCTAGAAACACAGTTCAAGCATTTCCGAAGTTCGTGATTTTAGTTCTAAATAGTAAAATAATCAAAATTTAAAATTAACGAAAGGAAAGTTGAATACTGAAATATGTAGGTCTAATTATTTTAGTAAGAAAAGGGATGAAGCAACGCATTAGTTCCATCTCTAATTTATATCCTTTATATATTTATTTTCATAACTACCATTATGCTGCTGTTAAAAAGTCATCAATGACCTTAGTTGCATTATTATGTTGATGTCATGTTAATTTAAATAGTACTTCAGGATCGATTTGGGAAAAATTGCGGCAATGGAATTTGTTTGTATTTATTTAGTTATTTATCAGAGCGTTTTTCAAATAAAACAAGTTTTGATTTTCATTTTTGCAAGGCCTATGTGTTAAAAATAGACAGAAATGTTGATATTAACGCAGATAAGTTATCTCAATTCCACATTTTACTCTGTAAAACACGAGTTGTGGAGAAATATTTTCCGACAGAGAGCTTCTACTTTCCATTATATTGCTTAACGATTTTTTCTTTATACTTGTTCAGCCTTTACTGGCACGCGTTGCAGTTCTAAAATTAATAAATTGTGCTTATTGCGTTAATGCCGGCATTCGAGCCTTAATTTTTACCTATTATTCTAGAGATTATAATTAAATTAGAATTCTTTACGTATAATATTCCTATTAGTGCAAATGTGAAAATTTCAGCAATTCACAGAAAATAAACGCGTTCTCTGCCTATTATGATGCTACTTTTCACGCCAAAATGTATTTTCACGTCTGGTTGAAATTTTATTATGACGATAAATATGTTATATTTGTTGTTTAAATATTTTTGATTACGAAAGATACACATACATATTTTATAATTTTTATAAAACAGTGCTTGTTTCCTGTTGTGCATATTCCACGTTTTATTATCAACATTTATTAGCGGCTTTTAATAATATTTGAATGAAACTTAGTCTATCTTGATTTACTTTAACCTTACAAAGAAGACGCCAATTAAGTAATCGATGAATTTTAAAGTAATCTTTTCAATATTATTTGAAGCAGGATCCTTTGAAAATATCGATTTTTGTACGTTACATTTACCGAAATTTAATCCTTAAAATTATAATAAATAAAATTCACAGAACCATTAGAATTTTGAATAAGTTTTCGCAAAAACACTGAATTCTTTTCTTGAAAATGTGATTTCAAGAAAAAGGGTCAAGATTTTGAGAACTCCAAAAATGTTTTGTTCTACTAAGAAATGGTATTTAGTGTAGATACAATGTATTACTGAAAAATTTGGTTACGTGCATATTTTGAAAAAATCATATGTATCATGTACGTATATACTTATTGATGTATTCATACATATTAATTAAAATGCATTAACAAGTTCATGCCTACATCGTTGAACTTAATGCACATGAAAATTAGTTTCATTTACAAATAGAGCTTTAAGTCCGTGTACAACAGCGATGGGACCGGTGTCCTAGAAAAGTAATTAAGAATGATTTTTCATTTCATCAGCTTAACTAGATACGTTCCCAATGTTTGGACTATAATTGAACGACCAAAACCGAAGTATTTTTCATTTATAAAAGTCCTCCCACATGGATATTTTTTTTCCGAAATCTAATTTTGGCTTAAAGCCAAGATACTGTCGACTTAAAATCTATAAGAGCCTGCGTTACGAATTATTTTAAAGTATGCGTTCTTCCAATACTTCTCCAGGCAGCGTCTGCTTTTAATTAGGTTGTAAATTAAATTAAGATTGTTTATTTGGGTCTAGTGCTGGCAATGTTGGCTGAGAACGACCGCGGGTTCTCTCGACCAGTTCCACTGCTCTTATTATCGAATAGCCGAAAATTTCGAGAGGTTACTAAAAAAACCTGCCAATTCTGTGAGCCACTTAAGAGATGTATCTAAGAAGAATTGGAAATAATCACCAACACAGTGGTCGCTCAGCTAATTTTAGACCAGGTGACTTGCTAACGACCCCGGACCGATCGTGGATCGTCGAATTCTAAGCTCCAGTAGCCGGTAATGTCCCCCGGCTGGCCGGCACAATAACTAGATTGTTTTTTAGATGCAAAGACAGTAGATGCATGGGTGACCCTATTGGAGCACCCTCTGGTCCGGCCGGAGGCTGAGCGGATCCTCCATTGTGCTCGTTAATTGCCTGGCCGAGGGGTGGCTAGAGGTTGGCGTTGATCTCACATTTGCTAGATTCTATCAAGTGTGCAACTAGTAGTGTATGTTCGAATGAGACTGGTGGCGACTCTCATTGAGCATCCCGAAGTACCATTTTCACGTTTATTAGTAGTCCCAGCTTTTTTAGTCTAGAGCCGAATTTTAAGAACGCCGGGTACGGAGCTTCCCAGTTACTATCGAAAGGTGGCAAGCAGTTCTAGTCAGGGAAGATAAAAAGGCTAAACGAGCCCCGATTGGGACGCGTATCGTATCAACCCCCGACTGATTTGATAAGCGCGACATCGGGAAATGTTTGCTGTCTAGCCGGGTGCAGTTCGACTTTATGTAACTCTGGAGTCGCAGTAGAGTGCTCAGTAGTCTTACCTCTAGTAGCGATTTGTTGGCTGTTGCCAAAGTGCACAACTTGGACACGTGATCAGTATTTTTATTTCTTAGTTAAAATCTTGCAAAATGTCTCTTACGTTGGACGATCTCAAGGCGGTGCTCAACATAAAGTTGAACCAAGAGGAGCGTAAGTGTGCCTGGCGTGCATGTGAATTTTTTAAATTTTAAGGTCAAGGGGCGGTGCGTGACTCGATCGTTGTGAGAATCTGGCAGCACTCGGCTGCGAAATGAGAGGATCCCTTCAATTTTGCTCTAAGAATATCCACAATAATCCCAAGAAAACCGGACGGCATTTTTTATGTGCATACCTCAATATTTGCTCAGGTCTTTTTAAAAGTCGCTAATTTTGCCTCAGAGAATGCGATGACAAAATCGATGGTGATCTAGTCCTCTAAATTGTTCGATCCAGACAGCATTAGATTTTGTGAAATTCTACAAGGATGCCGTGCATTTCAATGATCTTCAGATGTCGTTGTTATTTTTAAGGCGCTTGCTATTCCATTTTCCAAGCCCTTGGCTTAGTTACATAAATAAATCCTATCTGAATATTTATATGGACTTCAAACTGCATGTACCTCTCTCTGGCGATAACATCAGAATGGACAGCAAGACAATTTTGATAAAAATTTTCCTTAGCGAACTTGGCATGATCTTTTCAGCAAACAGTCTGTGAGTCAGTCGCATATCTGTGACTTTGTACAGGGCAATAAAGTTAATGACTTACCCTTACTGCGATTTTTTTTTATTTACGATCTCTTCACTTTCACAGAAACTACTTAGAGAGCTTTTTGCATGCGGCGGTTTACGTGCCAATTTCTTAGGGTATTCTTTGACTATACGTAGTGTCTTCGTTTAAATCAATCATGCTGCAGTGATTCTTATTTTAGCAAATAGAATATGTCACTGGCAGATACTTCATGCTCTCCGAGACGTGCGGCGTGCAATATTGACTGACGGGACGGACTCTTTCAGCTTTTCTTCTCATTAAAGAAGTTTGCAATAGAAGTCAATTTAATTTTATTGAGAAATTTCAAATAGTTTAGTGTCTCGTCTACCCTCTCTATATGTGGTTATGTCTTTTATATAATAAATTTTAATTCACGTTCAATCGCGAACAAATCGTTATCTACGTTGGCGCCAATACTTCATTTGAAAAATTGCATTATAATGTTTTATCTTGATTTTATAAGTTTCCATTCCATTCTAAAGATAAAATAAATGCATTGGTATTTCTCAAACAACAAATTATAATTGTCGGATTTATTTAGTAACCAAAATTCCTATAAGCGCTTAAATTAGGTATAGTTCAACTCACATACATAGATCGCTATACCATATGTATACTTAGACAAAGTGTAAAACACATAATAAATTTCTTACTTACAAAACTTATTATTTTATATTGCAATTGTGCTACATTCAACTACTATGATTAATTTTTTTTAAATTTATGGTTTCAAAGATAATGTTGCATGTTTAAATTGTACTGTAAATGTAGGATTCTTTGGAACTAAATTTTAAGTTATACCAGTCATGGATTATTTTCCAACTAGGCATGTAAAAATTGTACAGAAAAAAAGCACGAAATGTAGAAAATCTTTCTTCTACTTACAAATTTGTTAATTCAAGTTTTGTATATACGGGTGGAACTGGAAAATTTAAAAATTATAGGGAAAAATAATTTAACGTGGCAATTATTTGCTAATTACAAATTTCAAACATGAAACTGATTTTTTGGTTAATTTTAAAATTAAAACAATTTTCGTATTGCTTGTCCTATGGATTCAAAAAGTACTGGATTGAGGTAATACTGATAAAATTGAAATCAAATTATTATTTAACAAATATACATATTTAATAATTTTCTTTCTATCAAAATTGCCTATTTCACTCTAAGTGAAACATAACTACGAGAATTTGTTATAATTCAAAAGTGAAGCCATTTTACTGATATCTCTTAAAAGCCAATGAAAATAAAATTTTGGACTCACTGATTTAAAGTCTGATTCATTGTATCATAGAACACAGCAAATTCAATTTTGTTCAGAATGTAAACAGTTTCGATTTTGTCACTTTTGAGAAGAGGGCGCCTGCTTTTGGTTCTAAAATACCAATTAGTGTCTATGATCCGAACATAATTGAATTCTTTTGGAGTTTTCGATACGGGTGATTATTTATGATTACTCCTAATTTGTGGTCCAACAGTCTAACTGAGGGGACTATTTCTTAAGTCGGGTACCAGTTAATTCGGATACATCGACTTTTTCTAAAATTCGGCACTAGAACTTACGTTATTCCCCAAAGATAATTATTTTTCGTAAATACTTCTTTATCTTTCACGCGTAACTTAAAAAAGATATTGTGATTAATTCGATAAGCCTTTTTCTCCGCAATACTTTTTCCTACTAGCTTTTCAAAAACGCCTTTATTTAGTCCAGATTATTAGCTGCCTGATTTATGAAATTCCATTGGATTTTATTTTGAGAGTTCTTATCTCGCTTTGGCCACGAACACTTGATAAGCTCAAGGTTAATACTAAATTGTAAATTCGGTCCTCACTTTTTGTTATGCTAATTGCCAAGCTATGGATCTGTAGGCGTAGCACGTACTTCCTCCAAACATGATCGTAGTTGCGAACCCAGTTCTTGATCGATTTGTTAATCGAAGCTCTTGATCACTTCAAGACGTGTTGAAAGCTTCGTTACCAAAATTGAATGTGGCTTCCAACAGAGTTGCAACGTAACCTGGAACGGCGTTCCACGATTATTTTATTGTAAGCGTGTTTGATTTTGATAAAAGCTCAGCATTTTTACTGCCCAACCTTCACTCTGTTTGGTAACCTGCCCAGGCCTTACTGGATCGACTTAGCGACTGAGAAACCCAGTTTCGATCTCATTCTTTCCTCCTTCGCTCGCTGGGTGAGGCGATCGTTACTTCGATTACATGTGCAGCGTGCATCGTTAGTTTGATATTCGTGGTCGCAGTTTCGTCTAGAAGAGTTAGTTTCATTCAAAAGTTGGGAAGAAGCCAGTTATCGGTCTAGTCTAACAATGGCAGGCGGAAGGAAGTCGAATGCTCGCCAGGCGAACGGCAGCACGGTGCAATTGCCGGAGAGAGGTCCAGGTAATAGAAAAATTGTGTCGTGTCGAATCGGGAGATGTAGCAATTAACGCCAGCGTGTCACTGGCAACAAGTGTTAAAATTGTCGGAGCCGGCCACGCAACATCAGCTTTCCCTTTCCTCAATATTTCCCGGATCTTCGGATCTGCTGGCTCTATCCTTTTTGAAGATTATTTTCTGCTGTCGTCAGTGAAATTGGCCGAATAAGATAATTCTAAGAATTACGTTTTCCGAAGAATGCATAGAAATTTGGTGATATTGCTACTTGCGGTTTAGTGTTGATTCAGCAGAATTAATTATGAAGCCACGCATCAGTTGGAAGCAAAATCAATACTATCAATGATAAAGGGATATTTTATTTCAAAAGAGGTTTAATTTCTTCTAAATTTTGGGATTTGCAACTGGTTTTCCAGATGCAAGCGCATCTACACATAGAAGCAATAAAACCCGAAAAATCTTCAAATTCCACGATTTGTCCGCACGCACAAAGACGACTGTGTATCTTCGGATCGTTCGCGCTATCTTGGCGCGTTTTATTTTGGGAAGACCCACGCGTTTATCTGAGAGAATCTTTTAATGAGACATCGAGCGGTCGCCGCTGCCGTCTTATTAATTTTTACACAGCAACAACCTTCAGTCCTTCCGAATTAACAGTGGACGTTATTTCTTAGGTGCACTCGAATCCACTCATTTTTCTAGGAAAAAAGTAAGATTTTTGGGGTATATTTTCCTTAGTGGTAGTGTTGATGCTGAGTGCATTTACAACTCCACGGCGATGCATTTGAACGATCAGTCGGTGCAGAGGTCCAAAAATAATCCGATTGCATAAGAGTGTGTGTTGTGCGCCTGTGTATGACTAGTTCTAATCTGTTTCAAATTGTAGGGAAAGCCACTGCCCTGCATGGGGGCTATTTAGTTACTAAAAAACATAAATACCATGTTACACTCGACTGTAAAATCTTATAAATGTACCTTTTTTATTTTGCAGTGGAGTCACTAATTTACTGGCGAGATGTTAAGAAGTCTGGCATCGTTTTCGGCATGGGACTTGTTGTCCTGTTGGCCATATCCTGTTTCTCAGTGATCAGTGTTTTCGCTTACATGTCCCTTTTGACTCTGTGTGGCACAATTGCGTTCAGAATCTACAAAACTGTGCTTGGAGCTCTACAAAAGACATCAGAAGGCCATCCATTCAAGTAAGTTCTTTGGAAAGTTTTATCGATTTTCTTACCTGATTTCGAATTTTCAACAGGGAGTACCTGGAGCTTGACCTCACTGTGTCACAAGAAAAGACTCAACAGCTAGTCACCGGCGCCGTTGCCCACCTGAACGGTTTTGTATCCGAACTTAGGCGGTTATTCCTTGTTGAGGATTTTGTTGACTCACTAAAATTCGGCGTTATTCTCTGGGTTTTGAGGTACATTGGGTCTTGGTTCAATGGAATGACTCTTGTAATTTTGGGTAAGACAAAAGAAATTTATTCAACATATTTGTAGCATATTTCACTTCATATTTCTTTTCAGCATTTGTTGCTCTGTTTACTCTCCCGAAGGTGTATGAGAGCAACAAGCAATCGATCGACACTTACCTTGATCTTGTCCGAAGTAAATTTTTGGAAATCACAGACAAGTAAGTCCACTTATCCGTCTCTTAATAAATTATTAAATTTTTTAATGTTCTTTCCTATCTATCTTTGCAGAGTAAAATCAGCTATTCCTATCGGCAAAAAGCCAGAGACAGATAAGGACAAGTAAAAATCCTAGGACTAGAGCTTTTTAAATTTTAATTTTTTACAAATAATTGTTCGAAATTTCAAATCATCTATAAATCCAAGGAAACAAATGAAATCACTTTGAAACAAACGATATCAGTTTTATTTTTTGAAAGAATTCAAAATCTTAAATAGACAAAACAAATTATAACAATTGAATGTTTGAGGGAGAAGACATAGAACAGAACTAAAAAAAAAAAATAAAATCACGAACTCCAAGTTAGCATCGTTAATCCTTCCTCCTCTTAATTTAATGCAACATTATTATAATTACCGCTTAGTTGAGCATATTATTGTATTTATTTTGTAATACATAGAGAAACACCAAGAGTCCGAAGTTTTCTTCTGTGTTTAAAACATTTCGCCTGCTCTTGTTGATTATTTGTTATTTAAGGAAACGTTATCATTTGTTGTATTTGCTTGCCTCAATTCCCAAGGTATTGCAGGCTTTTCCAATTTGGTGGATTGGTACCCGCGAGTTCCCGGACGAAATTTCTCAAGGGATCAGACGGTTTACACAAATTTACCGTGACTCGAAAAGAGTATTTGTGGACTGTTGTTATAACTATGTATTTATTTTGTTTACTTCTTTTTTTTTGTCTTATCGTCTGGGAACAAATAGCTGCTAATTAATCGTGTACATAATTATTGTCGATCTATAAATCAGTGTAAGATCAAAAACAAAAAACCTTCAACCAGGGCAATGCATGAGAATAAAAGTTGTTTCAAGAAGACTCTTTTCATTTATTAAAATTCTTAATTCCACAGGAAATCAACTGTCTGATATAAGGAAAAGATGATAAACATTATGTATGTACATTTACCAAGTAGAAAAGAAAGTGTTTTTAATATTTAAGACCAAAACGAAATGCCCTTTCTAGATAGCTCTAAAGCATTTGTTTGAATGTTGGAGTAGTATTAAGATGAATATCATAGCTGAAAGTGAGTAAGTCTAAAGTTCACTTGATGTAAAGAAGTTTTTCTTTCTAAAATTAAAATTTATCATCCATAAGTTGCAAATTGTTCGTGGTCACGGTAATTCATATAAAGCTTAAGTTTATTCGGTAGAAACGTTTTTAAAATTTCCATTTAGCTATTTACGCTTTTCTTTTTGGAAGTATAAGTAGCATTTATTCAATAATTTACTGCTTGATGACGTCCATACAATTTAATTGAGTAAAAATGAAGTTGACTGATTTTGTTATTCAGCGTCTACATAATTTGTTAATCAACTGTACTGATTTAGCTTAACTTCACACAAACAACTACAAATTACATTACTCTAGTGTTTGTTGCGTGATGTTAGTCTTAAGGTTTGCTTAAAAAACAACCAAAGACAGCCAATCAGATTTTACATAACAGAGAGTCATCTAATAGCTGAATAACATTACTATTTATATTTGATTACAAAACGTTTGCTTTAGTAATTATGCGATCACAGTTAAATGAGAGTTGTTTATATATAGCAATTGATGTTAGAATTAATACGCGCATGTAAGAATTAAGAAATACGTATTTACGGATAATCTAATTCGGCTAAGGAATTACTCCAATTAAGTTTTTTCTAAAACAACCTTTAACTCACACATTCATTTACTTTTATTATACTAGATATAATAAACATTCGGTCAAGGTAGGATATTAGTTTTAAATTTTTTGAGTGAATGGAATGAACCCAAAAATCAGTATACTCAATCAGACACTTGAAGAGATTAGAGTTTAGAAATTTATAAAAGCAAAAACATTTTTACCGCACAAAGTCTAGCACGACTTAGCTCGAAACAAATTACAATTTCACCTTTATGCAATCTGCTCAATTTGGCTTAATAAAAGCAGCATCTGAATTGCTCAGTTGGCTACGGAACTTGAGGTGGGGTAATTGTTGTATTTAGATATTAGCCTCCTGCAGCTAAATGTGTAATTCAGAAATCGCTTTAAGCTTAATAAATTGATTTCTCGACACAAACTTAAACAATTTAAATTCAGTTTTTACACTAAAATATGTTATTCAGCAATTGCTACTCTTAAAACGTATTGACCAAGTATTTGCAAAAGCTAAATTCTTAAACTCGCCGTTGGCAATGCACTTCGAGGTCTTAATTACACACTAAATTTTACAGTTATTCGCTAAACATGGCTAAATACAGACGTTTTTTTTTCTTAAGTTAAATTCTTGAATCAAAGATACGATCCTCGCTGAATTGGTTAACTAAAATTCTTTGGTTTGAAAATTCATTTTCTGTTGATGGCGTAGAATAAATTAGTTCTGCCGAAGGAGTTACGTTATGAAGTTTAGAAGATTGTTTCTGTAAGCGGCTTAGAAATTGCTCTCATTAAACTAAACTGAGTAAAACGATTGCAGGAACTTGGCCCTTTTTATACTACAAACGGATTATCGAAAATCAGCGTTCACGGCTAATAGCTAAATCGAATTTAGCCATAAATAATATTTAGTGATGGTCGTTTATGACTTTAGATAAATAGGCTCCCGTGCGTTTCGTTTTTATTAACATCAACAATTAAATATAAAAATAAACCCAGTTCTAATTGTCCAAGTAATCTCTTACATTAAATTTAAAATGTTTTTAATTACAATTAACTACGAAATTCAGCTAGAAGAACTAGAATAAAGACCTGCTTTTCAATTAAATTGGTACAAATACCAAAAATGGAACGAACACAAACTAAAAACGTTTCACTTTTTAAAGAAAAGAAATTGTTAAGAAAGAAAAATTTAATTTTGTTAAAGATCCCGTGACTATTGTAAAGTTTATTTTGCTAGCTTTTACGCGATGCACTGTTATGTTTTTTGTATATTTTAAGATTCATGATTGTAATATACCATGCTTGTTAAGGAAAATATAATAATTCACCAAATAGTTTTACGTAACGTCAGGCGCTTTTCCGTGAGCTTCTCTTACAAATTTTAATCGGTTTTAACTCAACAACTAGCTTAGATAAGTGTTCGCATTAAATTGGAAGTAAATTTTTGCATTGGTTTTCTACAAATGTATTTTTGACTGGAAATTTGTTACACATAATATAAATGACAAACTTTTCGCTTTAAGAATGTTTTATTTCTGACATCCTTTTTCCAACTTTTTATACCAGCAGTGAATGTTATATATTTAATAATATCTGCAAACATGATTGAAATGCCTCATTTCAAAACAATTGAGTCGAATGGTAACTAAATCGTAAAGTTATATGTATGTGAAAAAAAAACAATGCGGAGGTTTGATTCTTCAATTTTATCTGTAACTGAGAACAGATAAAATAAATGATATTTTATAGCACATTTTCGACAGTTGCTATTAAAATCTGGAAAGATTTAATTACTTTTTATAACAAATTTTCAATACCTCAGATTAGAACAAATAATTGTAAATAAAATGAAAAAAATGAGTAGGAATCCCCTAACTTACCGATCATCAAATATAGGGTACTTCCCGATGACCTATAATTTTGAAATGAAGGGAGCTCTTTTAGTATGATCTTTAAATTCTAATTCGATATGGATTCATTTTTTTGTTTTAAATCATAATGATGAGCTTTATTTTTTTCCACATTTCTAATTTAATAGATAATTATAAAGTAAATACTTATTAAGCTGTACGGTAATATAACGCTACAGAACCCTCAATTCACGAGTTCTATTCGCACCTGCGGGACTTTTTCCCTTTATTCTAAAAAAAGAAAGGGTTAAAAAGTGGGAAGGTGGAAATTTAAAGGGTGGGGACTACAAAAAAGGTTGTAAATCAGAACGGTGCTTCCTCCGGTTGGTAACCGATTTTAAAAACCTGATTTCGATGAAAGCAGGTTTAATATTTTTATTAACATTTAATTTGTAGATAAAAGAAAAAATAAGAATACGTATGTCTTCCAAGTCAGGATTTGCATTTTTATATAATCTACTGAAATTTTTAAAATAATCATTTTATCTGTCAACTTTATCAAAATGAAATATGCTCTTTGCTTCAACAGTCCTCAACTCAACCAACAAGGACAGGAAACGAAGTTGAAGATATCTTTCATTGCTTGCAGAAAATAATCACTGATTTGGAATTCTTTAATTTGCTGATTATGCTTGTAAAAATTAAATCGCATTTTAAAGTCCCACTGCTATTTTTAAACACGCGAAAGTAACGAATCTTTCTAGTTCCCCGACAATCCCACAGATGGACGAACCGATGAAATGACAAGTGATGACCTTCCCACAAGGTGACCGAAATCAGCCGGAGAGTCCGCATCCAGTTTCTCGCGGTTGTTCTGTTGTGGAGCAGCTCCGGTTTCTAGGTGCAGTGGAGTGAAGTCTTCCAGTCGAAGAATCTTGCTTGATCCCAGAATCGAGTGATAAGAAAAGCTAAGTGAAAGTACTTCCTTAGGATACGTTGCCCGGCGTCTTGGTTAGCACCAGTGCAGAGGACCGCAGCTAGAAAATGTCGAAGCCCCAGTCGGACATAGACAAGAGGAAGCAGATCAGCGTCCGGGGCATAGCCCAGGTGGAGAGTGTCGCCGAGGTGAAGACGTCGTTCAACCGGCACCTGCACTACACCCTCGTCAAGGACCGGAATGTGGCCACCCACAGGGACTACTACTTCGCCCTGGCCCACTGCGTCAAGGACCACTTGGTCTCCCGGTGGATCCGGACGCAGCAGTATTACTACGAAAAGGACCCCAAGGTGAGTCCCGAGTCTCCGAAGATCTGCCCTGCCTCGTATCGGTTGAGCCGAGGGTGACCCGGTCCCGGTTGTTTTCGTTTTATTTATTTTACTTTTTTCTATTTTTGAACGCACGGCGGGCGTGCCTCCTCGTTCATTCGCCTGAATCTGCTCTTCAGAGCGAGGACGGGGGTGTCAAGGTCATTAAAGGTTATCCTTTCAGAGTCGGTGCACTATTGTCAACCAGCCAGCTGAGAGTTGACCGACATAAGGATGCATTTAATTTAAGACAGTGCGCCCCTCGAGTCGCAGCCCCACTCAGAGCAAGCCTTTCGCGGGTTCCAAAGACGTTCGGGTCATAGGACTGATAAAGCTCAATCGCGAGCATCTGACTTAGGAGTGACCACTAGAAGTCGGGTAGCGCTGGTCACATGCAGCTAGCAATTCGAGAGGCTGTTCGCCTTGTTACCAATTCGCCTCTCAACCGACTTGATGGAAACTAATTGCCGGCCTAGTTACTGCCGTCACAAATAACGCCCTTTTACCCCATTCGGATGCTTGATAATCACAGCTTTCACATCTCTACTGAAGGGGTTTTTTTTCAAATTTCAAGGGTATGAGAACTCTTACTCAATTATTCAATTGACGTAGAAGATTAGATTTAGACCTTTCACTTTACAATAAACAAAAAATATAACTGAAGAGACGCTATCCTATAACATTGCACCGACGTTTTACCTGGTATTATCAATGCTATTTTTTTGAAAAAGGTCCTTTTCACTGAAAACATTTGCATCGAAGCATGAATTAACTAAAGGCATTTTCAAAACTTAATCCTTCTGCCAGGATGAGTAAGGCAGTTAAATTTTATAAAAGTTAATGCCTGGCTAAACAATATTGAAATATTTATATAGAAGATACTAAGTATGGGATGAGACAACTTAGGTAAAAAAATGTCGATGAAAGTACTTCAGACAAATAATTCTTATCTTTGAATTGATAATAATCGAAGTATGTACGTAAAGTGATTTTGGAGAAAGGAAGGTGCTAATTAAGATATTTACAAGATTGAATAGCTCCGTAATAAAAATTGAAATGTATAATATACCATAATTTTAATCAACTCTTGACAGAATAAATCGAATAGATTTCTATATACATACATATATGTGACCGGAAGAAGTAATTCTATAAAAAAAATTTATAATGACGAGTTAATAACTGAAATAAAAATCATACATCACTTTTATTCCTGATCTCAAAAAATAAAAATGATCTTATAATTTTACGTTTAATTTAAATAAATAAAAAATAGTTGATAACTCTTAATCTCGATCTTAAACAAATAAAACTCACATCATAACTTTTATTCCTAATCTATTTAAAAAAATTAAACTCTTTTTATAACTTTTATTCTGGATTTAAAAAATTTAAAATGATCTAAACAATAAAAATCGCCTGATAGCTTTTGATTTCTAAAAGTTATTCAAAATTTCTGATTATTAAAAAAAAATTTAAACTTCATTCTTTATAATTAAAATTAAAAATCTCAATGTAAGGTTAATTAAAAGTAACGTTTCCAATAGATTTTATATTTTTAATTGATTTAGAAATCTTACCACTTTTGGCTTTTTAGTATACGATTTGAATAACAATTTTTACAATTGTTCCCTGCTTGAAAACAATTCCTGACTTGAGATTGATATTCCAGAGTTTAATTAACCTATCAATTTAATTCTTGCAGCGCGTCTACTACTTGTCTCTAGAGTATTACATGGGACGATCTCTTCAAAATACGATGATTAACCTCGGCATCCAGGGCGCCTGCGATGAGGCCATGTACCAACTGGGTCTGGACATTGAGGAGCTCGAAGAGCTTGAGGAAGACGCTGGTCTTGGCAACGGGGGTCTTGGTCGTTTGGCGGCCTGTTTCCTGGACTCCATGGCCACTGTAGGACTTGCTGCCTATGGATACGGCATCCGTTATGAATATGGGATCTTCGCCCAGAAGATCAAGAACGGTGAGCAGATTGAGGAACCTGACGATTGGTTGCGGTATGGAAACCCTTGGGAGAAGGCCCGTCCGGAGTTTATGTTGCCCGTCAACTTCTATGGCAGGGTGATTGACACCCCCGACGGCAAAAAGTGGGTAGATACGCAAACTGTTTTCGCCATGCCCTACGACAATCCCATTCCTGGATACAACAACAACGTTGTTAACACGTTAAGGCTCTGGTCTGCCAAGAGTCCTATCGACTTCAACTTGAAATTCTGTAAGTGTATTTTAGAAGAGGTCCTTCTGTAAATGGTGCTTTTAAACAATTTTTGTCTATATATGAGGTCTATTACAAAAACTTAGTCACACCGTCAGTAGAATGTGTACATTAGTGTAGTGTATATTATTATATATTGCGTATATAAGTTGAAACCCTATATTTATATTACAATTCTTAGGACAAAACTGTGTGGATCTATTAAAAAAAACATCATCCTAAAAATGAATCCTAACAATTGATTATTATCACCTTACACAGAAGGATCTCTTTTTTTTTTTTTTTTTTTTTTTTTTTTTTTTTTTTTTGATATTCTTCGATTTCTTTTATTTGTTCCAGTTAACGATGGTGACTACATTCAGGCGGTCCTTGATCGTAATCTCGCAGAGAACATATCTCGTGTACTCTACCCGAACGATAACTTCTTCGAGGGCAAGGAGCTCCGACTTAAGCAAGAGTATTTTATGTGCGCTGCCACCTTACAAGACATAATTAGACGATACAAATCCTCGAAATTTGGCTGCCGTCAAGCCGTTCGAACTGATTTCAAACTGTTCCCCGAAAAGGTTGCCATACAGCTGAATGACACTCATCCGTCCTTGGCAATTCCTGAACTTATGAGGATCCTCATCGACACTGAGAAACTTTCCTGGGAAGAGGCCTGGGACATCACCGTTCGCACCTGCGCCTACACGAATCACACCGTCCTTCCAGAGGCTTTGGAACGCTGGCCCGTTTCTATGCTGGAGTCGATGTTGCCTCGTCATTTGCAAATCATTTACCACATTAATTTCTTACATTTAGAAGAGGTTAAGAAAAAATTCCCAGGGGATCTTGACCGTATGCGGCGGATGTCCCTGGTTGAAGAGGAAGGTGAAAAACGAATTAACATGGCTCACCTGTCTATTGTTGGATCCCACGCCGTTAACGGTGTTGCCGCCATTCACTCAGAGATTATTAAAAAGGAGATTTTCAAAGACTTCTTTGAGATGACTCCCGAAAAGTTCCAGAACAAAACAAATGGAATCACACCCCGCCGCTGGTTGCTCCTGTGCAATCCTGGATTGTCTGACCTTATTTGTGAGAAAATAGGCGAGGAGTGGCCTGTTCACCTCGAACAGTTGGTTGCTCTGAAAAAGTGGGCAAAAGATCCCAACTTCCAGAGGTCAATCGCCAAGGTCAAGCAGGAGAACAAGCTTAAATTAGCTCAGATCCTGGAGAACGACTACGGCATCAAGGTGAATCCGGCCTCGATGTTTGACATCCAAGTCAAGCGAATCCATGAGTACAAACGCCAACTGCTCAACTGTATGCACATCATTACAATGTACAATCGGATCAAGAAGGACCCCACCGCCAATTTCACGCCCAGAACGGTTATGATCGGAGGAAAGGCGGCTCCTGGTTATTATATGGCGAAACAGATCATCAAGCTGATCTGCGCTGTGGCTAATGTAGTCAACAATGATCCTATTGTTGGTGAAAAACTGAAAGTAATCTTCCTCGAAAACTACCGCGTCACTCTAGCTGAGAAGATCATGCCAGCTGCTGACCTCTCCGAGCAGATCTCCACCGCGGGAACTGAAGCGTCCGGCACTGGGAACATGAAGTTCATGCTCAACGGCGCCCTAACCATTGGTACATTGGACGGCGCCAACGTCGAGATGGCCGAGGAAATGGGCAACGAGAACATTTTCATTTTCGGTATGACTGTTGATGAAGTAGAAGAGCTCAAAAGGAGGGGCTACGACGCCTATGAATATTACAACAGCAATTCTGATATTAAACAATGCGTGGACCAAATCCAAGGAGGCTTCTTCAGCCCTGGCAATCCCAACGAGTTCAAGCATATCGCAGATGTTTTGCTGAAGCATGATCGCTTCTACCTGTTGGCCGACTATGAGGCTTATATTAAGGCGCAGGATTTGGTTTCAAAGACTTATCAGGTAAGATTTGTTGGGCATAACTATTTTCGTTTAGTTATTAGGGATCATTTCCAAATTTTTTCAACTATGGTTTTGACAGGATCTTTCCATCCACATAATTCCGTACTTATAAAATATTTATTCAATATTAAAAGGGATTTGCTAACTCAAAAAAACAATTTCAAAGGAGAAATTAAACTCTCAAGGCAGTCCTTCGAGCTAGTTTTCGATATCTCATTTTAAATATTTAGCTATTCGGATCGGAACACTCCAACGGGAAAATACGCAATAACAAACTTACAAAGAAGAAAAATTATAATATCCATTCTCACTTGGAACTCGAAATAAGTATTCCGTAGATGAACAAACCCATCTAAGAAAACGATCTCTACGTGTGTAAACGCCCGGTTAATCTGGATAAACCAATAGAAAAATCACCAGAAAAAATAGGAAAACAAGTACCTTTATGCTTCCAAGAAATTCGTTGAGCCTAAACTCTTGCGGTTTACCTTTCTTTTGCAAACAAAGCTTTGTACTCGGTACTAAGATAAAACCAAATTTTTATTCGCAGTATGATACCCTGGAATTGGTTTCAAACATTTTTTGTATGCAGTCAAAATTTAAAAAAAAAATTTGCGCTGAATCCCGAACTATTTTTACACAAATATTAAAACGAATACGAACTGGTTTTAGACCGATATATTAAATACGTTTTTTAATATTAAAAGGAGAAAAAAGAGAGTGCCAAATTACACCCCAAAAATGTGCAGAGATAAAATAACTGGCATAAAAAACAAAATATTCGAAAGAAAATTCACGACATCTAAGTCCGACTGTAGAATAAACATCAATTTAAATCATTTCATACATTTTAACGAATCTGTTTATTTTTGCAGAGCTGTTGCTATTTTTGGACCCTTTTTTGGGTTTAAATACGAAAAACAAAAATTAGTGTGAAATGTTGCTATAAATAGAACTTTTAAATTATTACATTTACGAACCGTTCGTAAAGATATGAAAGTTATTTATAACGCCGTAAAAAAATATAGGCCGACTAATTTCATACGATTCAAATTTCAAAATTACAAATAAATTTTTTAAAGAAATTAAAGCATATATATATAAAAAAACGAATTTCGCTTAACTTCTTAAATAGGAGGATTAAAAAGGATCCTTCTGGGTCGCTGATACTGATAACAAATTCACACTCATGTCAGATTTCAAAAATGCAAAAGACCTTTCGCATGCAATATTTTGAATTTTAGAATATTAGCATTGAATTTTTAATATCTATCTTCGTAAAGATACAAATGATTTAAACTTTTTCATCCACCGCATTGGATCTATCCTTTTGAATTTCAAGAATCTGAAATCAAAATCATAACCAGCGACCTGAAAAGTTTTGCAATACATAAAATAGGTATTATATAATGATTACTTCCTCTTATGCCATGACTGTAATCATCAGATAGAAATAATAAAAAAGCTATCCTATCTCAGTTCTAATATATGTAATTTTTTAAATTCCAGAATCAGTCGAAGTGGCTTGAGATGGCCATCCACAACATTGCATCCAGCGGAAAATTCTCAAGTGACCGCACAATTGCAGAATACGCCCGGGAAATTTGGGGCGTGGAGCCGCGATGGGAGAAGCTGCCTGCTCCCCATGAGCCTGTTGCCAATTAAATCACCAAAGCACCCACCCACCGTTCAGCATGGCCCTAAATTCTGCCAGCATGCTGAAAAATCTGGTGCCACATTCTGGGCAAATCGGAGCCCCTCGGCGTCTCCCAGTTAACTCTACAAGGAAATCTCAGGAGAAGCTTAAGTCACAAAAAACTAATGTTGCTTGTTTTAGTGTGTTTTTTAAAAAATAAAAATGATAAGTTATTCATTTGTTACAAGGCCACCTTATCAGTTGTTATTAAATAAATCCGGAAAAACTGACCCGCTGGATATTTTGAATGGCGGGTAAAAATAGAGGGGGCATCGATCGCTTAAAGTTTCGTTTATTACAACATTCATTCAACATGAATTAAATACATACAATAGAATAAATTAGTGGCTTAAATCAAGTCGCCTAATCCTAGAGGATTACAAGGAGGGTAGGGGCAGGGATAAAACTGCTTACAATCTGAGGGGTATATTTAGCGGCGTATCTCGTGTACAATGTACGTTACATAAAATGAACACAATTAAAGTTCACACTGAAGCTCAGCATACATCGAATCGGGGGTTGGTTTGCAGCAACGTTGCACGTCTGCTAAGGCACTTATGGCTTCGGCTCATCGTTTTCGTTTCGGGCGGTGACATCGTTCGGTTGCTCCTCACCGTTTAATTTTTAGTTTGCCTATCTATTTTTCGGGTCCTTTTTTCATTTTAAATACTGACTTACACCTTACTCGTAATTTCTAGGGCTTTTTTTTATTAGTTTCTTTTATTTTATATTTTTTATAAAGTTAAATCCGTGGCGCACACTGCGCCCCCTGTATCACCTTCACCCACAGTTTTGGGGCAGATTAGGGGCAGGTAGGATCCATGTCATCTTTGGGTACAGCACTACTCCTTGCTTTTCGACTTGTCGTTTAATTGCTAGACACTTAGTAGACATACAGAGTTTGGTGAAGGCTCGCTTACATAACGTTAATGGGATTGCTTCCGCCATGGACAGACACAAAGTAACCAGGGTCACCGAACCGGTCATACATCTAAAAAAACAGAAAAACAAAATCAAAAATGGAAGAAAGAAAAAATAGTCCAAACATCGTCCGAATAGAGATAGACTTTATTTTCATTATCGACTAAATAACAACAAAAATCGGACAGTAGATGCTGTGCTTTTCTTTTACAACAAAATACATAAAACTAGCGTAGGGCAGTTAAACTGGCCGCCGGGCTCTACTAAAACATAGAGCCAGTCGAAGCCGCAATTTCTCTCTTTAACACCAAGGACACCTCAACCTGATTTACGTGACTGGAAGGCTCACCTGAGGAGGGTCGTCGTAGTCGAAGTCACTGTCGTCGTCGCTTTCGGGCGGGGTGAGGAGCTCGACTCCGCGTCGTTCGAGGTGCACTTGCATCTGCTGGTTTTCTGCTATCACAGCCAACTGATAGGCGGTCAGGCCGGCGTAGGTCGCTGCCTCCAGGTTAACTTTTTGGCATTCTTCGAGGAGGAAATTCGCCAGGACTTCGTTGAATGTTTCGATGGCGATATGAAGTGGTGTGCGACCTGATTTGCCCTCCTGGAGAAAACAAAATTCGATTTTAGATATAAATACAATCACTGAAGAATTTTCCATCAAAACTTACCCTAGCGTTTATATCTGCACCCAACCACATCAAGTGTCGTAGGATATCGATGTGGCTTCCTTGAGCTGCCAAATGGACACAACGTTCTCCTGCGAAAAATTAAAAAAATAACAATTAGATAAGTTTAACTAAACCAAAAATGAGTATTACTACTATTAACACTAGATTTACCAGCACTTAAACGTGTAATTTTACTCATTTTCTGTGCTTTTAAATTAATGTACTTTAAAATTTGGATTATTAATCATAAATTGAAAACGACTTCTGAATATGTCATAATCATAAATCTAATAAATAAATGTTGGAGTAAATCTGAACCTAAAACTTTAAAAATTATGTATCATTCAAAGAATAAATTGAGTACCAGTCAATTTAACTGGCCTTGGTAGTTCTAGTGTTAAAATCGCCCACACTGGTAAGATAATAAATGAAAAATTTGTGTTTTTCATAGTAAGTTTGTAGTAAAATCACAATGTAAAGCACCCGGTTATTTACCCAAAATGACTTCATTTCGCCACATTAGACGTGCTTCCACAAATCCAATTATTAGATCCCACTCGAATTTGAGTGGGTTTTAGGCTTTAGTGCAGAAGCACCGACCGCACTATAAATAAAATTAACTTGGCGAAAATAAAATAAAAGTTGCTGTGGTGAAAATTAGTAACATTTGGTGTGACTCCATTGAGGGTTTTTCGCCCAGATAGGCGGTCAAACCTGAAAACTGAAAGTCACTAATGAGTGTGCGCTTGCAAGTGCACGCGCGGGTGAGTCAATTGGGAAAATCATTTGAGTAACTAAATAGAAACAAAACAATTGTTTTCTGCGGCACCTTAAGCATTCTTAATGCGACAACGTATTGTTTAAAGAATAGTAGAAAACCTTCCTGATAACTAGTGGAGGTATTAGTGTTCGAATTTATGTCTGGTTATATATTTAGCTTATCGATATCTTGTCGTATTTTCCCAACGATATCTAAAACATAGATAAACAATCCTCTACTCCTTTTCACCAACGAGGTGTAAATAAGTGCACGCATTCAATTACAATGCTATTGCTGATTTGTTTTTTATCTTTAGCAATCCTATTACTTGTAATATTTGTTGTATCTAACAACAAATATTACAAGTAATTGAATTAAAGTCCAAACTATCTTTTGCCTAAGTTTCAATGTCGAAAATTAGAATTATTCTGTTTAGATTTCGTTTAAATACAAGCCATCCGAATTACATTAAGATTTCTTTGATCTTCGATTCAATAAATAAAATCCCAGTTGATATCGAAATCTGATTTTTTTGTAAAAATGATTAATTGATATTTGACCTCTCCAGTTTCGTTTCGATTATTGTATTGTAGTATTTTAACGGTTTTTTAATTTTATTTGATTTTGAAATATAAATACATATAAAAACTTTTTCTGGACATCAACTTCCTTTAGGTAGGAAACATAAAAAACGATTTGCGTTCGAGATGTTTTTGCTTACCCTAAATATATTTTTTCTGCTTTCTGTGGGAAATTCCGAAAACAGACCAGGCGCCAGTGACTCGTCGACAGCGTTTAATGATCCCACAGGTAAACCTGCACAAAATTCTATATACCTTTTACCTTTCCCAAGCAAGATCATACAAACTTTAAGAAAAAATTCATTTCTGGAAGTCATCGAAATGCTTTGGCACAAAAAACTGGAAATTTTGAAAAAAAAGTGCAAGATTGTAATGTAATTGAAGGTCAACAATCGAGAAAACTACAGATGATCATAACTCAGATTGATAAAAAATCAATCAATTATCTTGTATTACTTGTCACTATAATATAAATGAATGTCTAAGAAAATATTTTTAATTATGCAGGGAAAATCCGATTTATGTTATGTATTAATATTAAACTACAACTTTCTCGCCGTTTTAAACGACCCACCCGAAATCTCCCAAAATTATGCAAATGTTAAAACGAATGTAAGTTGAATACGTTAAAAAAGTGAACAAAAAATATGTGTATACGATAAAATCTAATCGTATTTTTGATTTTTCTAAATTTTGCATACAGAAATTCTTAAATCCCCCAAACTCAAAAAGAAACGGAGCTACGTGCAGTTCCCAGCGCGTGTTATATTTTTACGGCTGCGTGAAATATAACCAGGGTAGGGAACTTCCAGAGAACCTGATTTACCTGTTGATATTAATAACGGGCATGAATATCTTAAGAGCATCATCCTGGAGATTAATGAGAAAAAAAACTAGATCTCCAGCACCTACCTCAGATTGGTGCGAATTCCCAGAATGAGTAATCGTCTTCACAAGTGGGAAAGCCCACATTGACCTTATTTTTATTGTTTTACCCTTTCCGAAAAGGAAGGGATCATAAAAACTGAACTGCACAAATATTCGCAAAAATAAGGAAACGACATTAGAAAATTTGCAATTTTCCTTAGAATTATGTGCAATGTTAATTTATTGCTTTAGCATTTATCTCTAGTACTCCGAGTCCTTGCAGTTGTTTGAAAATCGGAAGAAGTTTTCCCAACAGACCATCGACCATATCTGATATAAAATTGGAAAAAAAAAATGAAAATTGAATCTACTTCCAGGCCACTCTGATATCTCCGACCGGGTAAAACCCGCAGAACAATGGGAAGAGATATTTCGAATCAAGGCCCAAGAAAAATTTGTTTTGTTAAAAAGAAAAGAGGCGTGATCTTATCTGGATGCTTCTTATTCTCGACCTATCTTTATGTTGTCTCCTTTGCAATTTCTTGGGGTTGTTATCCGATAATTGGATTTTAGATAAATCTCCAGTGGGAATGCCCGCAATTATGTCCCAGTTATGCCCGGTTTTGTTTTGATCTCAAGATCTACATATCTCATTGATCGCTTTTGATCGTCGACCGGCGAAGGCTCGATCGGTCACTGTCTTTCTGTTAAAAAGTTACACGCGCCGGCAATTGTATTGTGTTTAATTTCTCTTTTTGCGAGAACCAGTCACAGGTAATTTTGTGTGAAATTGTTTACGGCGGTTTGTGGTCGTGGGGAATTCAGTTTTTTACCTAACCAATCTACCCGAGAGCTTTCTCCGCGCTCTCGCCAAGTTGTTCGCGAAAAGGCAATGGCCGACATTTTCAGCCTCCGCTGTATTTTTATTATTAAATAGCGATTGGTGCGGTGCATATACATACGTGGATCGGGCCCCACTGCACACAGTCTCATTTTCGGGGCTTATAGGCCCCTTTATCGCGGAGACTCAAACAGAGACACAAAAATATTCAGAAAAACCCAAGAAATTCCCACATTATCACCGATAGCACCGAAGATGGAAGCAGAGGGTTCGGGTGGGCTTTTCAAATTTCGCCGGCGTTACGTTGCTGGTTCCAACGACCAAAAAACGATCACTCACCTATCTTGGTGGGCATGATGGATTTAGTGGGTCCGGTAGTGAGTAGTGACATAAGTCGCTTTCCCAAAGGCTGTATAATTTTAATAGATTCTATTGCGGCGAAAACAACCCAATCGATCACATGCTTCAAAGATAATAGGCGTAATGAATGACTCAGGTGCAAGATCATCTCGAGTACCTGGAAGCAATTTGGGGATCATTGAAAAATGACTGCAATTATGCCATTAAAACCGCGGAGTTCCCTAGAAAATGGATATCCCAGTTTTTCGGGAATTCTCAGATTCTTCCGATAAAAGAAAGCCTTGCAACGGTGCAACACTGCTACAACACATAATCATCTCGATTCACGCCAAGTAGTCATCGCCTTAGGCGTAGTGTGTAATTCCATTGGAGAAAATTTTCTCGGCCAACAAACAGCGTCGAGACTGGCCACAGACACCACGACAGACAGGCGACGTAGAAGAAAATTACCGACGAGAAAAGAAAACTCGTGCGACTTTTCAGGTGCTCGTCCACATGGCTGGTTGTCTGTTGCGCAAAACTTTTGGCGGAGGGAAAAAATATTCGCGAAAATTACCGCGATACCGCCGCCATGTGTACATACCTTACTACGGCAAACAACATTGATAGACATTTGCTTCATGCCTCTTTTCTTTTCTTTTTTTATATAATTCAGTGGAAATCCCAAGCAGCATGCGTTGTTTGCTCAAACAATAGAGCCGTATATCGTTTCTCGCATGGCTGCAAGGTGAAGATTGTGCTTTCCAAATCGTTTCACTCAAGAAGCAATTGCCGATCTTGTTATGCTGGACAATTGCAGCTCCCGATTTGGCCAGCGGAAACCTCGCAGAGTTGGAAGATCGTATCGTTCTGGTGCTGGATCTTTATTAAGATTTTACATCATCGGAATTCCCAGATCGTTGCAAATACCTTCAGTGAATGACAGCATGTCTAAACCGGGCCCTGTCTACTATTGGCACGCCAGCAGCCGCCGCAGACACCAGATCAGACCAGCTTTTGATAGCGTTCTCCGCGAGGAGAAGATGAGTATCGGCTGCATTCTAAACGAGCACCCGAAAACCTGAATTGATCCGATAGTCTGGCGGATCTAGCTATGAGTAAACAAACTGATCGTGATCGTGGCGATGCTCATATCTTCTTATCTGGATGAGATGCTGGCTGGTTGCTCACTGGCTTCACCAACGATTTGCCTACGATCGAGAGTAAGATTATGCAACAGTGATCTACAGCACAGAGTTAACAATGAATGCAATTCGCTGACAATTTATGTGCTATTGACCTTTGTTTCCGAAAGAATTGGAATTGCTGAAGATCTCGTCACTGGGAATTCCAGCCAGAAGCCGCACAGAGCTTGAGCTCGTACATGCGTCAGTGCCTTCTACAGCACTAGGCAGCAATAGAACGATAAAAAACATGTTCCTCCTCACACTGCGCCATAGTCGCTTATATGTACTTACAACGAAATATTTATTGCCTTTCGGAAATGTGCATCAAGCGAGGAAATTGAATCGCACCACCTGAATGAGCACTTAATCAAGTCACCTTGCATTTTCAAGGCGCATCCGCTCATTCCTATCGTTTCTTTAATAACAATTTTTTGCCGCATTTTTTATTCGATTCTGGAAAATCAAGAATATTTAAATAAATTCGTAGAAACACAAAAGGAAATTCCTCTGATGCTGCCGAACATTGGAAGAGCCATATTATTGCGCATAAAACAAGATCATTTTAATTCGCATTTTTTTAAGAAATAGTCCCTATCAGCGATTTTTGCGACTTCCTCAATTTGTTCGATTGTCTCAATAGGCTCTGATGAGCAGACCTTTTTGATTTTGCGCAGTTGGATGACCGACAAAGTCTGTTATTTGCGCAATTGATTAGTTCAGCTGGTCACCGACTGTTCAGTAAACCAAATTGCTTGGCATGCGAAGCCTGACACAAAAACAAAATATCTGAGGAATTAATTTAAAACTAGTTACTATCAATTTATTCACGCACGAAAGTTGTTAATAATTTTGACCCCTATAAGAGAGTTCTGATATTTTCAAATAAAATTATTCTGACACAAAATAACCTTTAGCTTTCATTTAGTTGGAATTATATAGAATGCTTACGTAATTATAAATGGTTTTCTAAATATTATATATTTACATATACTCTACATTAGACCTCTGAAAAAAAATTTCTTCAGAGTTTCGACACTTTGAAATTCAAAGCCCTATTAAAATACTTAATCGAATTTGCAATCAACAAATTGTTAATATGAAAATACAAGACACTTTTTTTAATTTAACATCGTAACAGACAGATCAGTTTTAAACTTGTGGTTATAAGCTATTATGCAATGGCACACACTTCGATATATCTAACAAATTTTATTACAAAATATTCTCTAATCTTTGAAATTAAAAACGAAATTGTTTGCCGACTTATTTAAAAAAAATGAGGGTATTTCCCAAGACGTACATTTTAGAATCGTCAAAGAATTATCTTTCGTTTCTGACTTAACTGAATTAACTTATCGCTTTACAATTTTTTAGATAATTGAAAAAAATTAACTATAGTGCATTTAAGGTTCATAGAAATTAATTTCTACTATAAATATGAACTCAAAAATTTTCATTGAATTTGTACATGCATATAATTTTATGCAGAAATTCTAAAAATTTACGATGTTATTTAATGTCTCTCCTGTTTCGACCATTTTTGGTCGCAACGATTAATTTTTATTACATTTTATTCTAAATGACTTTTTAAGTGAGTTGAGAGATCCATAATTCTATTGATTTTTTCCTATTTTATTGTAGTTTTTTATCCGAACAATTTCCTTACCAAAATGCTGTCTTATTAATTACCAAATTCGAAGATAGGAAAAAGAATTATTCTGCATTTTTTAAAGTATGCAGATTTACTAATTCACAAATATTTTTACTAATTTATCCTAAAAATAATGAATTAAATGTACATATTTATAAATATGCTTAAAAATATTTATTCAAATTTCCAATCCCACGAAACTACTCATTGCACAACAATTTTTACGAAGAAATGATTACAACTTACGGAACTTTTTGTAGTTCAATCTTAAGTGATTTTGATTAGGCCAATAAAGTGATAAGGTTATACAACTTAAGCTGTAATAAATGATAAATAAATGAGCTCTTAAATTTGTCCTACAAAGGGAATTCCCTAACATGAAAAAGATACATGTTAATTAATTGAATAACCTTTTCGTAAAATCAGAGTGTAGTTTCTTATAATTAAAAATCTGCAGTATGACCAATAAAAATTTCCTGCAATTTCCCAATTTCCTAAAACATTTCAATAATACTTTTCTAATCATTCAATTCGTTCTCCTATTACTTCCCAGAAAATGGCTTGGTGTTAAAACATCTTCTGAAGCAATAAGCAAAATTACCCTCATTAAACAAAGCAGAATCGAGAGAATTGCAGCAATAACGTGAAATAGAAGCAACAAATTCTACTGAGATTAATTAGGGAAACCCAAAAGCTAAAATGGATTTCAAAGGAAGACAATTAACTTAAAATCACTAGATTCGTGGAATGGGCTCATTAACTTATAAATAAATTCGAAATTTAAAAGTTGTAAAGTTTGAAAAAGCCTCAAAGAATATTGTGGTAGAATGGATAATTTTCAGTGTAGCGATATATAAACCCTTCTCGTATTTTCACCTTTCCGAAAATTACGTTTTCTTTTACTATAATAGTAGTAATTAGTACGCAAAAAGATTTATCGCCCTCTTCTCAAAACAAGAAACATTCTACGATCCAACTATTCCTCTTTTTCTGGGAACCTGGAGAGATCCGGGAGGTAGCATTCTTTACAAATTGCTGAATAATATACTCAAGCATCCGTGCTCAAATCAGTGGTTAACTAAATACTTCAAACATATTCTCAATGTCAAGTAAATAAAAAAAATTTTTTCAGGGGATACACCTAGCAGGTACGTTCAAAGAATTGAACTTTTCTTTTATATATTTTTAATGTGAGATGAATCCTAAAAACTTCAGGTACTTGAATCTCCTTGTAATCTTTAAATAGCCATACCCACGTATCGCGAACGTTTTCAAATTTAACGGCTTAATTATTCCAGACAAAATAACAAAATTCAATATATTTGTAAATAAGAAATAAATCCGATATTTCTTATCGTCTTTTAAAATAAAAGCACCACATTAATTAGAAAATTCTACACGAACAACTCGGAGATGATAGATCAAGATATTAACAATAATCAACTTTTATCAACCTTAAAGTAGAAATGATTCAGAACGCTTTTCGCATTTATAAAAAGATTACTAAGGCTCTTCCAAAAAAAGGTACAAGTTCCCAGCACTTTGTTAAAGAAACGTCTAACATATCTAATACGTCACACTTAATTAACATTTTGTTTACATACTATTTTTTACAACTTCCTACGCAAAAACAACAAATGATCAAATTTTCTTTTATAGTAAATGTTCGTTTACAACGTCGGCAAACATTTACATCATTATACAAGTATTTTCCTATGTCAATTAATTTTGTTCAATGGGACTGTGTCAAATTACAATGTCAATTACGTGATCTCGAAAATTAGCAAAATTATCATCAATGAATGGATATTGAACCTTACAACCATTTATTGGAATTTATAATTGACTCCCCATTAAAAAGCTCTTATATAAAAGAAGCAGTTTCACCGCAGGAAAGGCAGCTAAGATTGAAACTAAACTGGTTTATGCACATACATAAGTTATCTACGATATATTGCGATTGGTAACTATCCACGCACGCGCAGTTTACAAAATTGCTAAGCTGCCCACAAGTAACCTTAAACTGCAGAGGAATTTTTTTTTTGTCAAAAATTTCGTGTCCAACATTCCTTATAATCTTGTAATGTAATGCTGTGAATTTTTAAAATGTTTTCGGTCTTTCAATAGTTTAACGCAAATAAGAACTTTAGTAAGATGGGCTCTTATGCGTAAAGTAATACAACAGCTTTAGAATGTTTTGACCCTGAACGATACTTTTTCCTCAGTGGAAATTCCGCCTATTGAGGTACTAGCTATAGAAAAAATGGAAATTTTTGGCTAACCGGAAAATTGAATTAGGAAATTTCCGTGCGTCAAGTACTATTAAGTAATACTATATTAGTGTATTAATTCACAGAAAGCCTTGGTGGATTTTCCTTACGGGAAATTTTATATGAGTTCTATATATTCCCTTCATATTTTTAGAAGGATTTTCCAACAAAGTGCATATTATTAGATTATGACCTGTCAATCTGAGTGACCGATAAAAAAACAGGTTACACAACGACATGAATATCTACTGATTCATTGCTCCCAGCGACTGCATGTTATCTCTATATTGAAATGGTAAAAGGGTCAAAAGGCCATGTATGATAAGAAAAGCTTATTTTCTTATTAAAGAATCGCACAGCGCGACTTTTCATGTTGAATTCATGTTATTTTCAGATTAACTTAAATATACGCAATTCGCTTAATACAAAATGCTGATAGAAGAAACAAGGACTCTAAGTTCACTTATATTGGCGTTAATTGAATCAATGGTGCACTTGATAATAATGATTAATAATTATAAAAATTCATCGTTTCGTTCGTTTATTGCTTTGTATGCGATGTAAAATTTGATTCTGTTTTATTTTTGTATGTAGTTTTGATATCAACTAAATAGCCCATACTTTCTTTAAACCCATGATAAAATAAACTTGAATGCACTTCAAAAAGATAATTTTAATATTAAAATCATATCTAATATTTCAAATTAGATTAACGGATAAACTTGTTTGGCCACTCTTCGCTCGTTACTCATTAGTCAATCTTAACATATTAACAGACCGGTTTTCAAAAAAATTAATTTAGGTTATTGATTTAAAATTTTGTTGTTAACCAGCTAACGGATTTAGGGCTACGAATCGAGATCAATATAGCATATTTAAGGAAAGTGATGAAGGTTTTATTATTAATTATTAACTTTTGTTTGACTCATGAAAAATGATCACATAACAAGGAAGTACGCAACACTTCTCAAAAAGCGATAACGTACCATATTTTATACTAACTCCCAGTTATCAATACTTTAATTACCAAATTTAATTTTGTCAATTAAGTCATGAATACACATACACAAAGACGTCCTAATTTATTTTTACTCATTAGAACTTTCAGACATTTTTAAATTTTTCTTTTACATTTGTAAAAGCGCTTCGGAGCTGAAGAAAAGTAAATATTTGGTGCTTTTAAAAGAGCTATAGACATTTTATTTTCTTTACCACAGAGCCAACCAAACGTTATAAAAGAATTTTAATTTGGATAAAGCTTAATTGGTACGCAAGTTGAAGTCAACCTCATCTTCACAAATATTAAGTTATCTGCAATCGGCTTTCTTGTTGTTTTTACCAACTGGCTGTGTTTATTTGTCCAATCATAGACTGAGTTATATTTGGCAAAGCTCTTTTAATGAGATAATACTTCTCGATTTGTCCGGCGATGCCTTTTTTGGTCAATAATACAAGTCTTGTTACTACACAAAATGAAGGGCATGTTATCAAATATCCCCATTAAATAGAGAAAAAAAATAATTTCCTTTTAAAATGTTGCCTCAAGAATTGTTTACTACGTGGCGCTTACATTTTTTGAGTCGTTTTTCGTAAAAGTAAATGGAAAATTTTAAATCGGGACTTGGACAACTTTTATTTCTTGTCTTAATGCGTTTTCACATCTTCTTTATTTATTATTAATTTTTGAAACTTGGCCATAGAACCGAAGTTTTTCGTTTATCCTTGGATAGTCAACAGAACTAATGCTGATTTAAGCCTTTCTACTATTCACGTATCAGTGAAAGAAAAAAGTGAACTTTAAAAACAAACCGTAGCGACTTGTTTTGTTGATCAGTAAGTAAATTCAAGTCTTTCCAGTACTTACTACCTTGAGAACATTCGAATAGTTTAAAACAAGATTTACCCCAATTGTCAAGAATTTTAGAGTACTGGTTGTGAAAGATCACTCAGATATGAAGATTAGTCTTAAAAGAATTAAATATTGTGACATGGTGCTCGACAAGATATCTACTATCAGATGTCGACTAAGCACTTAATTTGTCGTCTATAGATAGATGCGTTTTATCATTTGAATGGTAGTAGACCCCAAAATTATCACGATTATCTGTGGGGTTCCACTCTAATGATATTTTTATTCGTGTTGGTCAAGAGTGATATTGTTCAGGCCCAGACGGTTTCTGCATTTAGGACTGAGTGTTGAAATAAAATACAGAGTTTTCTTGCGCAATTGTAAAATCAATTTAAAGATATTATTAGGCAATTATAGAAAACAATTAATTCTGCAGAAAAATATCTTCTGTACTTGACGAAGCTGAAAAGTACAAACAACTCCCAAAAATCTGGTTTTTTCAATAGATTGTCTATCGTTTAGCTGGAGGGGCTCTACCAACTGACCGAATTAGATACAACTGAGGAAATCACGACTTAATTTCCACAAAATATCCCCACAACCTCGGACACAAAGATAGAACTGAAATTTGTGCGGAATGCTCTTCACTTATCGAGAATAAATAAATATAGCAGATGTCGGCCCAAAATTACCGACACAGCCAGTTTTGATGTTTGGGTCGGGTAAGATCACAAAGACCAGAGTTCGATCGCACTAGCCGCGCGATCTGGCAGCTAAGCTGTGTCTGTTACTATAGACATGTCTTCGGCGGCTAGTCGCGTTCCGCTGCTCTAATTTGGGAAATTCTTCGATTTAAAAATAACGATCCGCTTTTATTAATTTCTTTTACAGACCAGACAGCAAGATTGCCAAACAGTTCCGTCCTATTCTTGAACCTCATGATCTCTATGAAGCGGACGCCGGGACGGAAGGGGGGCCTCCGCTGAATGTAATTATCCACATCTGTTTGCTTAATTTCAGATGCGTGTGCAGGCTCCAAGCGAGGCAATAAGCCACGATCAGGCAAGCTGAATCGGACTTAAATTTATCTGTTTGAATAATTGTTTTGCGACGTCGACGCGAAAGTTCTCTTCCTACTTCCTGCATGGCAAGAAATCGCGCTCCTCGCAAAAGGCAAATCAGCCAAGCGAATTCCCGAGGCCTTCGGCTCCATCCAAAGTAAAAGCAAAGTACGCGATGGGGCGCACACAGCTGAAATAGCCGCGTATAGAAAGCGGCTGTATTTGTTATAAAGCAGCTTTCGGCATACTCACGGCTCTGGGGAAAACCCAAAAAAATCATTTCTTGACGACTGGCTGTGTGCGCGGCTACGATTTTCATGTGCCCCACGGGCTCCCGTCCGCTTTATGTGTTAGTTTGTTTGGATCAAACTAGTTAAACTTCTTTGACGTTGCGGGCCCCAAGATTCCAGAGTTGCTAACAAAACGATTTTGCCAGGCAAGGGGCACTCACTGAGCGCTGACGGTGCCCGCCCGACCGTCCAATTCGGGATGTTTATGTCACGCGGAATGGACTGCAATGTGTTTGGTTTTTGGGGGGCCCCCATTCCTACAGAATATGTAAACATAAAAATCGCTTCCAAGTTGGTGCCCATTATTTTTAGAAATCTGAAAATGAACATGCGCGCCTGAAAATAGTAACGCAATTCTCTCTCCAATAAATAGACGAATGGATGGACGAAAATAGCCTCGGGCGAGAAGTTCGCATGTTTTACATTCGCCGCAAAGCGGCTGCCGCGAATGAGGAATTTCTTTACTCACCGGAGATATTTTTAACGAAAATTTTGCATGCAAATAAAGAATAATTGCGGATATGCACTTACCATCGTAGTTTCTTTGTTCCAAGTCAGGTGGCAGCTGGGCGCACCGAACATAGGAGGGTTCGTCCCATTTTGTGATGTTCAGTCGTTTCGCCTCCTGGATCTCGACAGCGCTTATTGGAACTGTAAGCGCCTTGAAGCACTCCAGGTCACCGGAGATGCACGCAAGATGCAGTGGGGTGTTTCCGTTCCTGTCTCTGACGGTCGCCTGTGGGATAAACCTGAATTATCTCTGCTCAAATTCGCAATCATGAAACGTCTACCTCTGCGCCAGCAACCAGAAGGATTCTAACGAGTTTTGCCTGCCCGGTGAGGACGGCGAGGTGAAGGGCACACTGCGCCTCGTCGTTCTGGATGTCGAGCAAACAGGGATGCGGCGCCAGGCGGATGAGGGCCAGCACCACCTCGACGTAACCTGTTATACAAGCCAGGTGCAGCTGCCTGAAAGCCCAAGCGATTTTAAGCGATTACCCTTGTAATTGGAGCTGGACCAAATGCTACTTACGTGTCGCCGTCGTCATTTTGCTGGTAGTAAACCTCCCAGGGGTTTGTTGTAGTCTTTGCCTTCTGCGGCTGTGTTTTTCCGCTGATGTTCTGCTCCGCCGATTTCTTTCCGGAGGACTTATCCGAGCCCAAGTTGTTGATGGGCTGGTTCGAGTTCTTGAGGCTCAAGTTGCAGAACCATTCCGTAAGCCCTGTCTCGACTCCCCTGTCCAGAAGCATGTGGGTGTTTTCCTTCTTCGGTTCCTTGTCCTCCTCGATGTCCTCCAGCAGGCCCGAGTCAACGTATTCCCTCTCAGCCTCCTTTGCGTAACTGGCCGCGGTCTGTCCGTGGGAGTCGTCGATTTTATTATCCGGCTTCTGCTCAAAGTCTCCAGGTTCGCCCTCGAAGGACAACTGCGGCCCGGACAAGAAGCCCGAATCAACACCACCCGACTGAAGCTCTAGTTCACCCTTTTCGCCCAGAGTGTCGGTTTGTTTTTTCAACAAGTTTTTCTCACCCTTTGCTACGGAAACATCCTTCCTAGTTGCGTTCGGTCCCGATTTCGGATTCCACATTTTTCCGACCAAAAAAAAATCACCGCTTCTTAATTTCGCACTTCTCTTCACTTGATTTATTTAATTTTTTTCTATCAATTCACTGCACTGCACTACCACCTTCTTCGTTCGAATTCTCGACCGTACTAATCTCCCGCTCTGTCGAGTAAGTGGGTAAGGTAGGCTGTTTTGTTTCGCCTTTTCCCTTCCACGCGATAAGCGCTCGTGGAGGGGTTTTCGGTATGGCAATGATGTCACCACTTCAATGCAATGCAACCACTTCAAACCGATTATTTTCTGCGGTCTTCACGAAAAAACCCACCTGTGATTAAAATGATCAAAGTATTGTTTTTATCCAAAAACTTACAATTAATCAGATGTTAGAAAGTTGGGATTTCTTTAAAATAAAAAAAAACGCTATCACAAAATTTACAATCGAAGTTGCGGATTTCCCCAAAAAGAAGAAGATGACACCAAAATGACATATGACCATCCACAGACTTAACCTAACCCGTTCGCGTAAAATTTCGTGATTTAGGGCCTGAAAACGGGTAGAAAATGTTAAACTCATACAGATTAACCCAATTAGTTACCGCGTTCAGAAGATTTAGCACAAATATTGCTCCCGTTCAGAGTGCGTTCAAAGCCCCGCGGCAAGTATGGATAGAAAATTTCAACACTCCAGAAGAGAAAAAACTCGGCCTTCTGGAGCTGCATCCTGAAATTTTTGGGGCACAGCCTCGCGTAGACGTGATCTACGATAACATCGAATGGCAAAATAAGTACCGCTACGTCAGCTTTGCAACAACAAAAACGAGAGCTGAAGTGAGAGGAGGTGGGAGGAAGCCCTGGCCCCAAAAAGGTCTTGGAAGAGCCCGGCACGGTTCAATTAGATCTCCTCTTTTCAAGGGCGGTGGCGTCGCCCATGGTCCACGCTCGCCGAAAACCCACTTCTTCATGCTGCCCTTCTACAGCAGGGTGCTCGGGCTCACGTCAACCCTCTCCGTTAAGCTGGCTCAAGACGATTTGCACATCGTGGACGAGTTAAACGCGCCAACGGGAGACGCTAATTTCATCAAAGACCTAATTAAGGAGCGAGGATGGGGCCCATCAGTCCTAATAATTGATGTGTATGTTATGCACCCACTTTACTTCGTAAAAAACTCAAATTCGTATTTTACAGGGACGATATTTTTCCTGAAAATGTGTGTCTAGCTACTGAAAGGCTCAGTTACGTGAACCTCATGCCCGTCTACGGATTAAACGTGTACTCAATGCTGAAGCACGACACCCTGGTCCTCACGCAGCAGGCCGCAAAGAACATAGAAGAAAAGTTGCTGTATCAACTAAACAGATCGGACGCGTGCTCCGTTGGGTTGAAATTCAAACTGAGTCAAGTGTGAATGAAACGGATTTATTAAAATTAGTGCTAAGCTCCCAACAGCCTTTGTCTAATATCCCAACGCAATTGCGTCCGGTCGTTCTCCCCCGGCAAATTGTCCTTGAACCTCTTCCACTGCTCGGTGTAAAATTGATAACGCTGCACGGGATCGCAGGCTTTACTACCTGAGCTGGAACTCCGCGCCGATTTTGGTCGTATCCCTGAAAGGGAATGAAATTAAGGATTTTGAAGTTTAAAATCCGCTCGCAACTTACACATTTTTGATTTCTTCTCGGCTAGATTTATGGAAGGCACTTTGGTTTTTTCCTTTCTTTTCTCCTGCAATGACGGTGCAGTCTCCACTCTGAAGACCTTGTTTGCAGTGGCTTTGCTTGAAGTCGATTTTTTCGGACTGACCTTCCGAGAGTCCTTCATTTTGGGACATCGATTTTCGGCCGATTTACAGGCTTTCGTCTTTGCTCTGTAGCTGGCTGTAGACGCTTTGTGGAGGTTTTCAAACCTCTTGTCGACTGGATCATCGCGCGGCTGTTGCAGGACCCCCAGGCGCTCCTCGTACTTGATCAATTTCCTCAGATCTGGAAACAAGCCCACCGTTAGGATTTAAAACTAGAAACGCCGGGAATTACCTTGCAAAAATTCCTTCAGTTGCTCGGCCGTGATTCTGCGGTAACCCATTTCATTTAAGTGCATTAACACTTCTCGCGCGTCCAAGGAAAGAGGCATTTTTGTCCTAACTTTCGTTCTCGCTGCCGTTCGTCCACTCGTCCTGAAACTGCAACTGCAACCGCAATGACATTTCTTAAATTCCGTTACATTTTCCATTCCAGTTCTTGACAGTGGGTTACACCATGGTCTCATTGTGGTTCTATTTGAAGTTACTCGCAATTTGTTAATTTTGAACATGAATTTTAAAAGTAATTTTCACCATTTCAACCATCATAAATTTTTGCTGGTAGTCTGGAAAACATTGTTTCTTTAAATCTTGTGTGGACGAATTCATAAGCAGGACATACCTTTGAATTTTTATCCTTTTTCTATTATACATATCCACAAAAATTTAAGTGTGAAATTCTCATTGACAAATAATAAAATGGGACTACTTTCATTTATGATTTTATCGATCTGAAAGTTTTAATTTTTATTTATTTATCTAAAATTTGTCAAACGTTGACTACAGTTTAATGGGAAGTAAATATAATAAGTTTAATGCGTCACGAATTAAAAATATTCTTCAAAATCTATATATATAAAAGTTATTCATAAGATTTGCAGCAAGCTTGAAGGAAATATTGGAAAAACTCAAAATGGTTTTATAAAACCGTTTGTTACAAGTTACAATTTTACGAATCCGTGACGATAATGCACATTTAAGAATAAATACGTTCTAATAAATTTATTTGTGAAGAAAATTATAATTTTAATAGTAACAGAGAAATCCATAGCTTCAACTTATAAAACAGTCTAGAGAGTTGAACCCCCACGACCAGGTAAGTGTGCAAAGTGTTCATAGTGTTTGTTAAAAATATGTTAAGCTAAGCTCTAGGGTATTTAAATTATAATAATTTGTTGTAAATCCTTCCTTTTCTTGAAAGAAGCAATGGCATTTAAATCCTTTTTTAGCCAACTAAAAATTATATTTTAGAGTTTATTTGGCCAACCTAACTATTGTAACAATTTTCTACCGTACACACGATGGTTTAGAGGTGAATTAATGAGTTTGTGTAGCCGTTTTTGGAATTTTAAGTATTTAATTTTATGCTGCAATTCAAAGCGTTTTGAAGGGTCATGTCGCAATATCTTGCCGCCAGATGGTCGTCAGTCGAGAGGTTCCAAATTCCGACGAACAAAAGACTTTCCACCTGTCGAGCCACCGGTTCGAGAATAGAAAATCGATAGTTCGAACGGAGGCCTCCCACCCCTGCGGGTTTGGCATTTTCCCAATTTCACGTCTGTCCCCGTTGTTTTGTGTTTACGTCGAGCGCATTGTTTCCCTGAATTAACCCAGCCATGTACAAACTGACAGTATTATTAGTTATATTAGCGACCTGTAAGTGGATCGGCCCCTAATTTCCAGAGCTCACGACCTTCTCGCCCAACAGGCGCCCAGCATGAGTGCGGAGTCTTGGGCCGCGGCGGCGGCGGCACCAGCAACCTCCGGTCCAGCGGCGGCGTCTCCAGCTCCATGTTCGTGGGCAAGCGGAACAGCTACCTGGTGGGGGCGGCGGCGGGCGGCGGCCTGACCACGGAGAAGGCCTACAACCCCAAGGACCTCTCGCAGCACGGCCTCTCCGCCTGGGGCCTCATCCTGATCATCATCGCGGTGATCGTGCTCGCGTTCTCCGCCTACTACGGCATCATCTGCTACCCGTTCCTCTGCAAGACGGAGCAGAACTACCAGTTCATGGACGTCTCCTCGACCATCACCGGGGCCACCTCGCGCTCCATCCAGTCGATGGACAACTTCCAGATAGACCCGCGGGACCAGAAGCACTAGGGCCCCGGGACCTCCATTCCATCACAGTGAGATTTTAACGAAATTCTTAAGACTGAGAATCATCGAATTCGTCCGGCAACTCATTTTTTAAACCTTTTATCGACTAAATTGTGATTGCGCAAATTCCACTTTTTTTAAAATAAAACTTTTTTGTACGAGATCGACGTCGTCTTAACCTTAAGGGGCAAAACAAGTTTTCTAACATTTTCCTTTTTTTTTCTTTCATGCAGTAAAAGATAAAGGAAATATTTACGTTAAGATTGAAATTTCAATGCTCAAATTTGCGTGAAACGAGAACAATAGCAAATTTTCCAATTAATTACCATTTCAGGAAATTAATTTCCTCCATCTAATTAAATTCCCAAAGCAAGTAAAGAAGGAGGAATTCCAATTTAATGCACTTAAATTGTGACTCCACCATTACCAATTTTCAGAAACTAAATATGGGTTTTTATATTTTCAGGCTGATTATTATTGCGCTTCCTTTTCATTTTTGCAAACTAAATTTAGTCAATTAAACAATTAATTTAGGATCCTGACGACAACATTGAGAAAAATTCGACCTTTTAGATATATGTAAATCCAATCAATTATGAAATAGATTTTGTGCATTTTAAACTTTTAAAAAATGCACCCGTACAAATCGGTTCCTTGGGGACCCTAAGCAAAACTTTGTTCTTGAAAGGAATTAAAAATGCATGCTCTTAGTTAAGTCCTTATGTAAAGACATCGCAGGACATCCAACTTTACAATTTCCTTTGTTAGGATTGGTTTCTAAATGTAGGAGTTATAGGCGTTCAAATTCAAAAGATATCGACGTGTTCGAAAAAATGGATAGGATTTTGGTATCGAATTATTTTAACTAAATCGTGGTTTGCAAAGGTTTCTCTCAAATACATATAAAAAAGTATACACTGGTTTAGCACTCAATAAATAAAAAATGAAGCCATTAATTCGTTAATAATACTTTATTACGCAAATATACCTTAAAAGCAATGATAAAATTAGAATAAACAATTTCTTTGTACGGTTACAGTAAGCCCTAGAGTCTACAGTTTAACTTCAAACTTCTTTCTAGAAATGGATGGCACATGTTTTAGTATGATATGCCGTCTATATTCAAATTCACATATTTAGCCCTTTCGCGACCTTTTTTTCTTTCCCTTCAAACTCTAATTGTTTTATTAAAGAACTGAAAAAATTATAATTTTTAAAATTTGAAATACAAAAACATCACTTTATTTTAACCCAAAATCAAATGCATAGATATTTCATTTGTAGTCTTACTTAGATTCTTATTATAATTCGCATGAAAGGTTTAATTTTTCCAGTTAATTTTTATTTTTCAATCGCTCAAAAATGATTTTGATTTGGAAGGAAAATAGTGAAGAGTTTTATCTCGAACAATCAAAAAATTGGTTGATAATATTTATTTTGTAAACTATATTTCTTTTAAACATAATAATTACAGTCTAGACAGCATCGCAAATTACAATGAATATTGCGCATAATAGAGATGGCAATGATTAATTTTATTTAATTAATCAAATAATCGTGTATTTCGCTCTAGATTAGTCGGTGGTAATTTGATTATTTTGCACAATATCAAACGAATGAATATTCTTCCATATTTCGGCGATATATAGCATTAGTATAAAAACAACGAAGATCTACAAATTTTTCAATCAAATTTTGCGTTTACAATCTACTTCATTTATGTCGCATTACATTTACAATGAACGCATAATGTAAAAAAATATTGTGGTTTTTGAAGTTGGTTAAAAAAGCTACCTACTTATTTCCATTCTCATAAATTAAAATCTTCGAGTATAAAGTGATAATATAAATTCTTTAGTGGTAAAAACTCTCTAATTAATTAGTAGTTAGTTTCACGTTTGTTTAGAGTTGTGGAATGTATAATAAGCGGTTGCCGTAGAAAAATACTATGAAAATTTGAATCTTAGTTGGACCATGGCAAGCCATTAATAATAGTAATTAGGTGCTAATTATATGTGTGTTGATATGCTTAGGAAAACGATACGGCCTTCAATTTCTACTGTAGGTATAACAAATTTTTGAGCTTCTGTTTTAGAGCGGTATTGATGAATATATACCTTATACTATATATATGTATATGCATATCATAAATTTTCATTTCACACAAATTAGAAACCGATAATTGGTAAACATCATTAGCGCTTAAACAAGTATTTATATACAAGAAAAAAGTTGATTTTATTTATTTTCTAACTTCTGACCATTTCTCGATTTTTTGTTTTTACGCAAATTGGTCTTTCATACAGAATTGGCCTTTACTAGTTTCAGATTAGTGCAGAATTCCTCAAATAATTTCCACATTTACTAAATTTATAGTGTCTGTACTTTGATTCTCGTTCCCGCTTTAAATTGTTTCTGTTCTGTTTTCCCGTTTTTTTGCTATTAAAAGACAATTTTTTAAACTCTTTTCTTCAATACCTTTTCTTAATTAGGATCTGTTGTGCACGTTTTATTTTTAATTATTATTCTATGAGAACACCGACCCAAGTCAAATGCTGTGACAAAAGGATCATTGGATCATTGGAAGCGTCTGGTTAACGAAGCCAAAATTCATCCTGGCTTATAAAACTAAAGCGTCTAGTTAGGTAAATTTTATTTATACGAAATTGTAAATTTACGAAAGAAAAAAATGTTACTAGCTTAATGTCAGCACAGTCTTAGAGCTCGTCCTTCTCGTCTAGATCGATGTCAGAGACATCAATGTCTTCCACCACGGGCAGTTCCCCGTCCTTGCCGTCCCAAGCATCGACGTCCTCAATTTTAGGCAGTTTAGCTCCAGTCACGGGAAGAGTTTGTCCGCGACCGAACGAGATGTCGCGCAAAAATTCGCTGATGCCATCGCTTGAGAAGGAGCCCCTCAGCGCTGAATATTTCATTTTTTTATAATTTGCAACTGCCATTGCGGGATACCCGAAGCCGCCGATTCCCACAGATTCTTCCAATCCTGGTTGAGAAACTGCCTCAGCCCAGATCCATCCCCAACCCTTCTTCTTGAACTTCTCCCCCATTTCCCGGAGGACACTCAGGTACTGGTTCCTGCACTTCGAGTCGCAGTCCAGGATGTGGGGCAGGATTGAAATAACACAGAGGGTCTTGTCCTCGCAGTGCTCCCTGAAAACGGATTCACTGGTCATTTCCATGAGCTCCGGTGGCGGGATGCTTTCCGCGTGCTTCTCCAGAGCCCAGGTGACGATGTCCGAGGAGGTGCGTCCGCCGTCGTAGTCAACAGCATCACTGGAAGACTTCTTTCCTCCCGGGAAGAATTTTATTGTGGGATAGCCGCGTATGTTGTACTCCTGGGCCTTGGCCTGGTGCACGGTGGCGTCCAGAGCGCCAAGCTTAACTTTTCCTTTCAGCTCGGATGCTGCTTTAGCCCAGTGGGGCGCCAGGTTCTTGCAGTGGCCGCACCAGGGGGCAAAGAATTCGACCAGCCACACGTCGTCGCTGTTAAGTACAAGCCTATCGAAGTTTGAGTCTGTCAATTCCACGACGTCATCTGATCCTGAATCTGAGCTCCCGGAACCGCTGGGCCCTTTACCACCCATAGAAGTTTTAACCTGTAACAAAATACAATGTCCATAAGTTCTTTAAGTTATCTTAAACATTCCATTCCTGAAAAATTAATATCGTGCACTAGGCAAACGAAATTATTTTCAGAATTTTATAATACTTAAGTTCGTGGCTAATAAAACGTGTTGTATGCAACCCATTCCCACTTCTGTCTAGAAGTTATGAAGAGTCGCAAATGACAAAACAACGACAATTCTTATTATTTTTATGTGTAAACCACGAATTAAAGAAGTTAAAATAAACCAAATAGAAAAATTATGGATAGAAAATGTAGGTTGTCTAAAATTCACGTTAGCAAATAAAAATATGCAATCAGAGGCTTACGAACATTCACAGGTTGAACTGCCGGATCGTTTCCAGAAATTCTTTTAATGTCTGAAGAATCTTGAAAATTGTGAAGTTAAAATAATCTCGAATTTATATATGCAGTTTTGATTGGATTGTATTCGGGCTTAACTTTCGATTATCTCAAATATACAGAAGTTTGACGAAAAAATTTAATGGGCTTACGTGTTTAATTTCGATCAAACATATTTCCATCTTGAAAAGAGATTTAAAAGTAGGAAACCGGCCACCTTACATAATTAGTCATTATTTGAAAAGGAACATAATAAATTCTTAAATTTGCAATCAGGTTTATTTTTGTGTTTTTCAAGTCCTATCACTAAAATAACGTTATGCAGTTGATATCCACAGAACATAGCAAGCCAGAAGATGTTAATATTATTGAGTTCAAAACTATTTAAGCAGGACTTAAATATTTAAGATCGTCGACGGTTTATGTGATGTCTTAGAGACAATGTTAATTTTTTCCGTTCCAGTTATGAATCTTCGAACCCAATGAGTTTTGTTCATCTTTGTCATTTAAGACAAATGTGGCCAAATGCTGTGCTACTTCTCAGTAAATTCTAACTTCCATTGTTTATTAAATTTCGATGTATTGATTGCAAACATTTCAAAGTAAGCTTAATCTTTGTAAAATTGATATTGGACATTGAACGAACAAATAAAAAAATCGTATAGGCTAATCCGTTCATATTTTTATAATAATTAGATATCTAGGTTTCCCGATTTTGAAGCTAGCGAATAAAAGTTAGCTTATATGTTAAGTTGGAATATGTAGTACTTTCAAAACCCCATCGAAATCTGCCCGCGGATTCTGAAGTTTATCGTATCAGTTAGATACACAGAAATCGTATTTTATAATAGCAGTTCCTGAAATGCTCAAACATTTATTTTACCTTTCGTTTTAGTTACTTTTTCCAAACAGAACTATGATATTTAGAATTTTCAATTTCAATGCAGCTTTTGTATTTTTTTCAGTTCGTTTGGAATGGATCTAATAAGACTCAAAATATTTTTTAACTACTGATACTGAAAATACGTGTTACAACGTCTTAAGTTAATAATTAAACAAAGCAAAAACAGTTTCCCTAATTACTTCTTCAGGAAGTGATACAAAACCTAAACTTACCTTTATCTTATAGCCGGCCAATACGACAGATTTTCGCAGACTTTTGTGAACTTCGAAATCCTCAGACGACTGCACCGTCTGCAGTCTGCATTCCAAATCAGACTTTGGTCTGAGGAGCACTAGGGCTGCGAAGAACAAAGTCTGCGTCGTGTGGACCGGCTAAAACCATCGTTCTATCAGACTTCGGCTGCAAACACATGCCACAATCGCAACTTTTACCACAAATAAAAGCAAAAGGTAATTCGCTCATCGTAACAAAGGAAGCTTTGAAATCATAGTCCTACCAGTAGTAAATAGAAAACAACCACCAAATTTTAATAAATCAATATATCTTTGGGTTGCATACTACTCGTGATAATCGCTGGAGATCAAAATTGATACCTGTTTTGTAATTTGCTGGAGCACTTCGCTGACGATTCCTTCTGCGGTTCTTTTGCCATTGTAGTCGACCGGGGCTTGCTTATTGAGGGGGAATATTTTGATTGTGGGGTATCCCCGGACGTTGTACCTAGCCGCGATGTCCTTGTACTCGTCGGCATTCACAGCACCAACCTTCACGACCCCCCGAAGACCCTTGGCGGCGAGCGCGTACTCAGAAACCAAACTCTGGCAGTGGCCGCACCAAGGGGCGTAGAACTCCACAACCCAAATTGAGTCGCTCTGGAGCACCTCCTTATCGAAATTGGAGGACGTCAGCTCTACAACGTCCCTCGTTCCGGGGTACAGCGAGGACAACTGGACTGGCTGGAGGAGCACCGCCACGGAAATGAGGAGGCCTGCACAAAAAACATTTAGCAAAAGGACGCTTCTTTGGCTTCTCGTCTACTCACCTTGGAGAATGCGCATTTTTATAGAGCACTTTTCACTCGGAATTTTTACTTTCAACTGATCCTACTGTAAAATACAAACTGACTACGTGTTCCGGAAATTGATAAATATATCTAAATAGAAGCGCGGCACCTAACCAACTAAAATGCACCGAATTGTCATTTGCGCCAGCGGTTTTAATACACCTACGGCACACTCCTTCGTGGTTAATTTTGATTGGCACGAAAAATGCACAATCCGTTCAGAGCGCGATCTGTGCGAAATAAGGGGGAACTATTCGATTTATTCGCATCAATTTCCGCAAGGGTTCAGCCATTTTTGGTTTCAAAAATATTAACCGAATTACGTCGCTATTTCTTGCTAAATCGTTTTAAAATTTAAGGCGCAAGGTGATTGCAATTAAATTTTCTTTGAGTAAAATACGTTCAAAGGCAATGGAAATTTATGTTTATCGAAATGTAGTGAAAGAAAAAATGTTTATGAAGAAGAGCCCGTTTTTTAATCATATGATAAATTTATTCGCCAAATAAAATCGGTCCAACAATCGACTTAAAAATTAATAGTATATCAGTTTAAGGAGTGCGGTATTTTATGTGTAATGTTTTTATTTTGATTTTTTGGTATATTTATACTTCTACTTATTAATTAAAAAGAGTTCAAAAGGAAGTAATTAAAGTGGAAAATTACATAGAAATAGAAATATTTTCCATCCCCCTTAAATAAAAAACACCCTCTTAAAATGTTCAGGATATTTTCAGTTTGGCTAAAAGCAAATTATGTACAAAGTTCGGCCAAAATATTTATCGGAATTATAAGGTTTCCAAATTTTAAAACTGTTCATTGTGGTCATTCTGGTATTTTTTAACAAAATTTATAAAATAATCATGAATTTCTGCTATTGCGATTACCAAAATTTTCTTTATTTAAATTCGAATTATTGTACATAACTTAGTCCACAGCCCCAATAATATCATCGTTTCGAATTTAACCTCTTTATATCTACTTTAATCGCTCAGTTTTAGTATCTATTGTTTTGTATCTATTGTGGGTCGAAGTACGTATAATCTTACACTTTGAAATAGTGAAAGAATATTAAAATAGTTTTTGATTCACATTTTAGTAAATTGTTCAATCCTGCAAGAAAGGGAGAAGTTCTTTCGAGAAACCCGAGATTAGAAAAGTTCAATTGACCAAATCTATTTACTACCGCCCCCTAATTTCCGAAAATGCAAAAGAAAAAATATAAGTTACAGCTATTTACCATTTTTTCTAGAAACCGGCACAATTTATTTCTAGCTTATCCTGGAATAAATTTATAAAGGCAGCTTTCAAGATTCTGAATTTGGTCCAAAACTGCGGAGAAAATTTCTGTTATGGTTATTCTAGGATAATCCTTATGATTCAACGAAAAGATTAAGAGTTCTTACTCTCTTTATTAGTTAAACAAATCACTTGTATTAAATAAAAAGTGTTCTAAAGAAGTATGCATGAAATAATCTCAACGTATTTCGTATATTTTTTAAATTCGACGTAGAATAATAATGTGGTATTTCCAATTGATTTCTGATAGCAGAGCTTTTAAGTTTTAACTCTTTTTTCAGAATTGGGGGATTCGTATTTTATGTATACTATATACATCAAGAGATTTCGTACATTTTTAAAGAGATCTCTACTCTGTTCATGTTAAGCTTTTCTCTAAAATTTTATATTGAATATCTGCTCACTGCAATTATGCCTTTTTTTATTAAAAAGTTGTTTTCAGAGTTTTAAGAGAAATATAGTTATTTAAATTGGAGCCTAATAAAAAATTGTGTTGTTAATCTATAAAACATTTTGTTTCGTGATTTTAAAAGACAAATTTACCTACTTAAAAACTGCCTAAAGGAATTTTAAAGTGTGAAGAGATAACTATTATATGCCAGCGGCAAATACGTATTCTAGTTTAGTTTTATTTTGCTATAAAATATCTTAAAAAACGTTTGTAAATAATTTCATATCCATGACTACATAAGTACATATACTTGTTATTGCAAAACAATCCTGCATGTTGCTTTTGTTTGTAATTCTAAGAAGGAGATAATTCGAATGATTAAAATTGTTTACTATGAAGTTTAATTTTTATTAGTTTTCCATATTTAGGAAATTTCCTTTTTAATGGAATAATTTTTTCTCAAATAGCAATAGCACTTTCCAAATTTGTAGTGTATAATAGAGCATTTAAAATAATGCACCTACATATAACAATATGATCAGTGATGATGTACTTTAGAGAGAATGTATCAAAGTACAATTATCCTAAATTGAATGTAGTGGTTTATTCTTGCAGGGGAAATTATGTAACAAAATAAATAAAACTACTTAGTTTTCTACTACGTTAGAACGCCTCATTAGACTTTTTTGTAAAGACGTTAATTAAAATTCATGTATGCCACTGGAATAGATGCAGCTTTTTGAATTTATTACTATTCAATAATTACCCAGCGCTACCAGTTTTAAACTTAAAGTTGCAGAGCTTAAAAAAGTGTGTATATATTGCTCCGCTCTTTACATCAGTAAAGAATGAACTAACAATACTTTGAAATATTTTTAGAGAAGGTCAAGGTGAAATCTATACATCTTACATTGTGTAAGTACATAAATCGATCGTCTGAAGCGGAAATATAAACTAAAATAGGATTTACGTCCGCACTAGGTAATGTATTCTTGATCTAGACAGATTTCTTGTGATTTTACAAGAAAATATACTGCGATTCAGTTAAAAATTAGTTTGATTATTTTTGTACGACCTTTGCTGTTTGATTTAACCTTCTTACGAGTATAATATCAGAATAGAAAAAAGCCGTACAACCACTTTCTTTTGCGCGTTAGTCAAGTCGTCTTGCGCACTTACGTACTTGTAAGTACATTAGTTGGCCGAAGGTGGGGCCTGGCTGGACCAACAAAAGCTAGCACCATTCATGACGTTCTCGATCTAATACGGGAAAAGTTTATTATTATCATGACCCGCCGGTGATCTTTGGGGTCCGATGCAGTGTTGGACCAGCGCTTGCGTAGGTACATAGTCACATTTCGTTTAAAACTCTTATCGGCGATAAGGCAGCGGTCGTACGAGCCTCCCACTCAACGGAAAAAAGCGCGCATGGATCAGTGTCCGCACCCTATAAAAGTCGAAATGCACGGAACTACGTAATGAAGAAGTTATTTATTTTTTTTGGGGTCTTGCCCGCTTAGACCGCGCTAGAGGGGGCCTTTGAATGACCAAAACCAGGGAAATGCTGGCTAGAGTACAAAGACCCCCGAAAGTCAAGAGCTACATAAGCAGCATAGACCGAGGCCCGGCCCGCATTTTTGATTACGACAAGATCGGTGCATTCGGACAGCATTCCTCGGAATCACTCTCATTCAGATTTACTACGCGACAAGTCTTGACCTGGGTTGCTTCATTAGCGCTAGTGCTGCTCCAAGAACCTGAGTGATACGCAGAAGGTGTCTTCTTTTGATTTAAGTGATCTTGAAGGTGTTTTATCGATTTCTTTAAAAGTGATCAGTGCTTTCGATATAGCGATACAGAGCGCAAAGTGACTTACTAGAGAATAATTAGCACTATGATTGACGCTCCTCTGTACCAAAATGCGAATGATGCTCAACGCCAGGATGCCCAGAAAATCCTGGAGGAGTTCCGTGACGTGATTCAGTGGCGCCCTGATGGACGGGACTCTTTGGTTGACATCGGTTGTGGTAGCGGTGATGTGACTATGGATTTCATCCTTCCAATTATGCCAAAGAGTTTCTCCCAGCTAGTAGGAGTGGACATTTCGGAAAAGATGATTCAATATTCCACCGACCGCTACAAAGCACCCCGGATTGATTTCGAGGTGATGGACATTGGGGGTGATCTGAAGGATGTTTTCAAAGCGAGATTCGATCACGTAATGTCCTTTTACTGCTTGCATTGGGTACAAAATCAAAAGTAAGACTTTAGTTATCTTATAAGTAATTTTAAAAATGTTATCTTCAAATATTCTTCAGGAAGGCATTGAGCAATATTTATGAATTGCTTGCAGAAGAGGGAGATTGTTTATTAGTGTTTCTGGCAGAAAACGCAGTATTTGAAGCATACAAGCGGCTTTCACGAAAAAAGGAGTGGGCAATGTACATGCAAGATGTTAATGATTTTATTACCCCCTACCAAAGCAGCAAAGATCCTGCTGCCGAATTTACAGAGCTTCTAAGGGCGTCCGGATTTTCCGAGTCTACTGTAGAGGTTAGAGAAGAAGTTTTCACTTACGAAGGAACTGAAAATCTTAAGAGTATGGATCGATTACATGTGAAACTGATAAAATTTTAATTGATTTATTTTAGGAAATGTTAAAGCGATATCTCCATTTATACCGAGAATGTCACCGCATGAGCAGGACGCTTTTCTAGAGGACTACGTACAAGTGATCGATACCTTGCGCCTTAGAGAGAAAACATCAGATGGCACCGACTATCGCTACATTAGCCCATATAAACTGATCGTCGCTTACGCTAGAAAATAGAGTTACATATTATCGACATGATATTTCTACGTATTAACTGCATTACACACTCAGGAATTATAACAATTTTCATTATACTATTATACTTTCATAATGTACATGTATATCAGGTATTTTTATTTTATATGTGCACTTTCATCCCTCGCTACCGCACAGTGGTGTAAGACGACCTTACGTGGTCAAAAATTGATGTCCTTTGAATCGTTCAAGATATTACAAAAAAGTTTTAGAAAACAAATATCTACATTACATATGCATTAGGATTATTGATCTCTAAAATTGTCGTATGTAAAATGAAGTTTTGAAATTATTTTCTGAGTTTGTTCTCCTAACACGCAGAAAGTACAGCAAAAACGAACAAAAAGTTAGTACATATTGCATGACATCAAAAGTTTTAAAATTCGTGTTGACTTGGCGAAAATTATCTTTTGATAGGGGGTATTTTGCAGCATTCGCGAAAAACAACCCTAACAAGTCAGTCGCGTAAGCATCAGTTCATGGGCAGAGCTTAAGCCTGAGGATAAAATATTAAGAAATACTAGAATTTTGCATTGTATATTGATATACCGATTTGTAATGTGTCGTTTCGATACATCGGCACAGAACAAATGGTACCTATAAAATAAGGGGCAAACAACAAAATTCAAAGAATTTTGCATTATGGTTCTATTAGTTAAGTTACAAGCTGCGGTAGGTCAGATAGAGATTTCCCCTTTCTTCGGATTAAATTGTAACAAACAACTAAGTCTGAATATTAATGAAATGAAATTTTGTGTAGGTCTATAGGTTATCTCAAAATTCGTATATTATGTTCTTTGTGAAAGTACAGTCTCATTTTTTATGTTTCAAATTGTGTACGGCTTTATCATCTGATTCCCAGACATGAGTAAAGTAATCTTCTAATTTTTATTCGAAACAGAAGATCGTTAAAAATCAAAATTTGCTAACATGATGTTATCTTGTAATTCTTCCATTTTTGGATACGCCTTTTAATGAGCTTTTCTTTGAGAAACTTCCTTTTGGCTTTATTTTACTATTTTTGAAAGATAATGTAAAACATAAAATGAAAAGCACAAAACCAAGAAAGGTCATCATCAGAATGAAATGGCGATATTTCACTCTTGGCAGTATTGCGTTAAACAATTAGCTGAGTTTTAATATAAATAAACAAAGAGGTCTTAATGTTATCTTAATACTAATTGCATATTATTATTTTTGTACTGAAAGCAAGTTCGTTTTTTACGCGTCTGACTTGGCTTTATCTCCGATTCGCAGACACGAGTCGAATAAAAAAAGTATTGAAATAATAATCTTCCGGACAGAAACAAGAAATGTCAAATATTACGAATTTCGCAACCCTTTAATTTGAATACGCTTTTTTGTAAAATTGGTCCATACCCAAACTATATAAAATTGTTAATATTTTTTAACTACGCTACACTCTAGACAACATACATACATGTGTATGTATTTATGTACATATCACTTAATATGAAAAAAAAAAAATGTTGTTTTTAGTCCAGATAAATTTTGGCGAATTTAAGAAGATAAAAATTACGTTGTTTTCGCGGTCTGCAAAAAAGTAAAAGATGTGTCTTGGGCCTGAATTTATTTCATCATTGTTTTATTTGTCATGCTTTTTGGTAAACTTTTGAAGCTGAATATCTTTGAAATTAAATTTCATATTTTGTCAAATTAAGGAAAGGGTACGGTCGGATATTTTGATAGGGTTTTCATTTAAGTTATACTCGTATTAATGCCATTATATAGTAGTTAGTAGTAATATTAATTTTAGTAATTGAATTTTTTCGAATGTATAATATAATATGATACATTCAACTGTCTAACAAAATAAAAACCAAAAGTTAATGTACACATATTACAGAAATGAGTTTTCTCACATCTAGCACAATCTAATTATGCGCAAATGAGCTTTTGCACTGACCTAATACTTGCACAGCCCACAGTATGCCAAAATGAATTATGCAGGACTTCTTTGTTGCCTACAATTACAATAAAAATGAGGCCTATTTTTTACATTCTTGATGTGCTATGCTTTTACATGGATTTTTCCTAAGAACACTTTAATTTTAGTAAAAAAAAATGAAAATAAATGGTTCATTATTGTCCAATTTCCTCTCTTACTCTTCCATGGAGTCAAGAAATTTAAAATATAATTAAGGAATCGGTTCTTAATCCTGATGATATATCACAATTTCTATTTAATATATCATTTCTTAGTATTATTAGTAAATAAAAATTGGTGAAATTCAGAAATTATTTTAAGGGAGCTTAAGAAGTCCGTATTGATCGTGCTCGTAAGAATGATTTTTTTGACTTGGACGATGACAAAAAGAACATTATGGAATTTATTTTTTGCTGGTTTCGAGGATTTATAGAGGTCAATTTCACTTTTTAAGCACATAATCGTGTTCTAAAGTAATAAGTTTGAAATATTATTCTGTGCAGGCCCAATCTTTTTAGACTTTTCGATTATCTGCTTAAAAATTCCGAACCTCTCGAAATTCAAATAGCGTTTTATTGGAAATGAAGGGTTTTTCAGTAAATGTAAATGTTTTTGGAGTGGAAGTTGTTGTCTTTAGTTAAAAGAAGGATCTAGTTAGTACATTGTATCTCTGATTTTGCCTGAGATAATATTCGTGGTATTTAATTTATATAAAACATAATATTTTTATTTAGTTTGAAGGAAAAATCTTGGTACAAGTGGTTCATTGATGAAGATATTTAAAAAGGTTTTATAAAACGGAATTCTTTCAATATTTTGTTTAAATCTAGGGTCTGCTTGAGATCATTACATCTCCGGAGTCTGTGCCAGAGCAAGGGAAAGTATTGATCATTTCAGCCCGGGTTTATGCGCGTTGATTTTGTTTGTCGCATTTAATAACGAGAATATTTGTAATAAAATCAAGGAGTATTTGAAGAAGAAGCAAAGTGTTCCATATCCCAAGATGTTTTGCTCTTTGGTTGCAGTGTGGGTGGGCGGGTGTGCGGAGGTGCCGTTTGTGGGTGGTTTCCTTTTAGCGGCCCCAGATCCCAGTAAACTGGCTCCCCTGCACATAAAAGCTCCACAATAAAGTGAATAAAAAGGCGATTCAGTTCTCGCAAGACATAAAAAGCGAAAAATACAGAAAAAGAAACGGGCGAACGTTGGAAGGCACGAAACATAAAAATCTTATGTACATTTCGTTTTTATGAAAACAACCAACCCAACCCAAGTGGGACTGCGGCTGCAGTTCTGGAAGCGCATGTCACTGGGGAGCGGGCTCCACCGGGTTACAGGCGAGCACCCGAAACGTGCCCGTAAAGCTCCCACTCTTTGAAGAAGTGTGGGCCCCATTCGTCCCGGGATCCGATGAGGTACATAGCGTCGTAACCAGAGCTTTTTAGTGCTCCGGCATTTCGAGTCCAGACCCGGACGGGATTTCCCCAGTTTTTCCGGGGCTCCCCTTCTAGCTTGATTCGTATATTCGCAGGGCTACATTTAGTTTCTTTGGTTTCTTGGATTCTCCTCGTGTGTGGCATCTCAATTTGATTTCTTTTCGGGGCTGCCGTTCTCTTGATGTGTCGGTGCATGGAGGCTCCTTACATACAGATTGGAAAAGAGACGGCTATAGTTGGGGCTCCTCGGGAAATCGAGAAAAACCATTTTCCATAGAGCCTGGTAAAATATTGATGGTAGCGGTGGTGGCGGTATTTGTATGTGTGTATTTGTGTGCGCGCTTTTACACAGCCGCACGGGAAAATCCTGATAGGGCGTTGCAATGCCGGAGTCACACCTTAAACCAATCCATTTCCTTTCCGGAAACAATTCGGTGATTCCCCGGATCCAGATCCAGGATGTCATTTATTTGTAAAGTTTAACTGTCCTCTTTGTATACTTATGTGCTGGCCCGGTCGTGCGGGTGTGTGCTATAAGTAACAAGTATCCTCCCGCTTCCCTAGAATAAAATTTTATTTTCTACATTATATGTACTGCTGGTTATTGGTTTTCGTTTCGTTTCGTTTCGTTTGAAAAAGCAATCATTGCCGAGTCCCAAGACTGTGACAGCCACGCCTTTGTAGCTAAAATATGTGGGGTTGGGAAGGGGGTGGTAGGGGATGGGGGAAGGTGTATGAGGGTGGAAGAAGGTGGCGCGACTCGACTGCACTCCAAGTCCTATGCTGCAACGTTATTTAAAGTATGCTCATATTTTTGCATTCTATCTCGGATATCCCGATCGCGTCCGTTCCCGCCCTTCCTTTTTCTTTCTTGTTTTTTTGAAATGCAGATGTTGCTCGAGATCTATTCATTGCAGCGCCTTTTGTATACCGGAGCTTTTCCAACTATAATATTTTAAGGATATTAAACCAAGACATTAATAATAAGCAGGTGTTTCTGCTCGACGCCAGGAGCCGCTGATTGCCCTGCGACTTATGTACAGCCGCGCACATTTCTCCAGCTGCACTAAATACCACCATCTTCCTTTAGCTTTTTATATTAAAAAGTGAGTGAAATTTTTGGAAAAAACAACTTTGAATCTTTCGGGTCTGTGGGGGGGCTCTGCATTGTACATATTTCAAGTATTCCGACAAAATTTACCTTTCCATGGAAAATTTTCTAAATTTTAGCGATGGGTAAAAGCAGAGCTTGCTCATTGCAAAAACTTTGCAGGACAGCGGGTTGAATGGCGAATTGAAACCACCCTGCTGGCTAAAATATGGAATATTTCCTGCTGCATCTACTGGACTTAAATCTGTCGGGAAAAGAAGTTGAAGAATAAATAAACTTGTCGTATTAGTCTTACGAAATTATTTATTCCTTTGGGATATTTGAGTTGGGAGATGTATAGTTATTTTTACACTGTTTATTTTACATATAGAATGGATTTTGAATTGGCAATACACTATTCACTAAATTAACGCAATTACAAGGACGAAGGAATTTAATTAAAACCACTTAAGAATAGATAAAACACCGAATGGTATACGAATAGTTGGTTCGTTCAATATTTTTCATTGGTGCATCGGGTTCTATGGTAGTAAGGCATTGACAGTGACGGATTCAGTTAATATCTCCTATAGGTCCGTCTAAGCTAGACTATGGAAACCATGGAACGTCCTCTAAATTATCAACTAATAAGTATATTTTTAGTTTAGGTAGGTACAAAAAAGAATAAATGACAGATTAAGCATTTTTGAATAAATGTTATGTTTTGCATATTTTACGAATAGTCGTGTTTTGCTTTTTATGTTTAAATTTTTCGTATAAACGCTTTATATATAGTAGGTACCTACAAAACAAAGTAACTACTTAATAGTCAAAAGCTTATAACTTTGAATATATTCACTCTGTTTCTGGTGAATTTACGTAGGTTTTGCAAGATATCGCAACTTTCGTGATCCTCGAGACTTTTCAAAGCTTAATTCTATGATAACATTTTAGAACGTGCATATGTCTGTATACGATTTTTAATGTAAAGTTTTTATCTACTCTATAAATTTAATCATTATATTCATATTCTGACAACAATTTGTAAAAATTGAATTAAAACACTTTAAAACGGAATATTTCTAAATGGCAAAAACACTTTTCTATGTTTATTGAAGTTAATATAATGTATTAATTTAATTTTCTCATATGAAGATTAATTTCAGTCGAAATATGGAGTTGTCTCTAAAGAAAAACAATGGGGCCATATTCCATAAAACTAAGGTTTGCCAGGTTTTTTTTTTTATTTAAAGTATTTTAAAGAAATTAAAATGGAGACAATTTAAAGTTTAATGTTTAGTTACTCATAATATTTTAATAATGTAAAATAGTAGCCTTCATTTCATACAGCTATCAATTGAAGCCCCTTTGACCCTTTATTGACATCAATTTGCTCAATAAAAACAACACATTCATGCAAGTATTTCATCGGGTTCTTCAAAGTTTGATTTTGGGACGAAATATCGAAGTTTTTTAACGTATAATAGTTATCTACTAATACATCAAGGTATCATAATATATCTAACATTCTGAGTTATAGTTCCTTTTATTGTTTTGAACCTAAATTTGGGCATCAAAAAATAGTGAAATTGTTCGTACACTTCTGAAGTGAATCAAATATAAGAAAATATTGAAAACATAAATTTACTTTTTCAGAATTTACTATTATTATTTATTTATATGAATTTTATATGACGTCATGTAATTATTAGAAAATTTTAGAATACTATCTCATATTTTTAGGTTTATAATTAGTACCATAGGTGCTATTATATCTTGAAGGGCATACTATACATATAAGAATAGAATGTAAAGAAAATTAGCCGCGGGGAGAAAGACATCGTGTTCGCGTCACCACTTCCGGAAGATGTCTTTCCGCACAATGCGGCCCGAAATCCAATATTGCTGGATTTTACATTTCATTGATGATTTACAATGGCAAGGGAGGCCGTCCTTCATAACCTGGTAATAGGCGCTGTTCGTGCTGTTATTGATTTATCAAATGATATCGCGGCAAATACGAACCTGATACCATCGTCATCTTCGATCACCCCTTTGTGACGGATACGTGCTCTAGTTCGTTCAAAAACGCGAAAATCATCTCCGACGGATACGTGGGTTCCTCGAATCGAACGCCACCCCAGCTGAAGGGGTTTTCTTTTTCTTATTAATCCAGATACGGGGGCGCATAGAGCCAGGAGCGCCAGGACGACGACGGGCGCACTCGCCGCCCTCAAATGAGTCCCTTTGTGCGCTCAAGGAGCACCAGTGGGGCACCTTTGCTGCGAGGAGCCGGCCGTGCTCAATGTTCGAAACACATCGGGGCCCCGGCTCCTAACCTAACGTACTCGGGAGCTCACATGTCGACAGTGTGTATGACTTTTTATCTAAAATGGATTTGCCCAGATATAAATATGGTTCTTGGGCAATTTATTTTGGGATATGGCCAACTTATCACGGCCTCTTATGGAGTGGATTCGATTCTTAAAAGCGGGGCGTCGCTTTAAAGCGGCGCTTATCTCGGCATTACGACTTTTGCGGTACAGTGTCACGGAAAAATGAATATGATGCTATGAATATGCTCCTCGCCCGTTCGCTTTTCAGTCCTATTGTTGATTTATTTTTATGGTGTTTACTGGAAAGGGCTCTTTACCGCTTGCTCGGCTCCTTCTTTTGCGCTTCCTAGGGGATGAGACCGCCATCTGAAATGCTATGGGTTTTGAAATATGACGAGAATGCGACACTTCCGATCCACAAAACGTAACCCGAACGACCTGTGGTTTTTCCAATTTTTCAATGGATGAACCAGGTGGACATGTGCGCTATAAAATTAATAATTAAGATAAGACACTTTGGAAGGTGAGCAATGTTATTTTGGAAAACCTTTTTAGAAAGTTAGATTTTTATTTATACTTTATAGCAAAGTACAGAATTATGACAAATTAACTGCTCATGTACTCTTAAGTATCTTTTAGTGTAATTATACAACAAGATGATCTAGAGTATAATACATATTCTGGATCCGGGTCTTTCTTAACGATATGAAAAGTAAATAGTTAATAATTCCCACTTATTGGAGTAGTCATTTTTTCAGTATGAGAAGTACTATTGTATTTAGTGCATACCAGACATTAAAAAAATTGTTTAGGTATTATTTAACACAAATATGAGTAATTTGGTAAGTTCGTGTTAAAATATTTACAATGAATGATCGAAAACAATAGTATAGTTCAGAAAAATAAATCTCAATTTTAACAATATGAAATACATACATATATCGTGTTCCTCACATTTTTCGCCAAAATTTCATTTTTCTAGACCTTTTAAAGTTTCGTCTATACATCTCTTTATCTGTTTTATGTTATAGTCTTCCCAAGTCCTATTTCCTTAATAATATAGTACTTATTAAAGATTTCTGACAAAAAAGTGTTTTTCCTAATTTCCAAACTATCGATGAAAAACATTGGAAAATTTTAAAGTAGGTATAGCTTTTATATAGCCGTTCGAGAATGATTCCATTTTTTAAATATTAAATATTCCCTACTGAAAAAACTCGCTATGGATTTTAAGCTGAATTCCCATCTGGTTTTCTAGAAATCTATCTCCATTAGATTCCATTTAAATTGAAAGTTCTTCTCCATAGGAATCCATTTGTGGATAAACATATAGGAATCTGTGTTTTGAATAATTTGAAAGATCCTAATGAAGTCTTTGAGTTGGATTATTTTCTTGGAAGCTCTTGACTCTTTATGTTTACTTTAGGAGGCGTTTCAAAATCATCAAATGAAGTTTGTGGTTCCGAGAATTAGAGAAGTGGTTGTTAATGATGATTATGGGTTCCAAAATGAATCCCTATGGGAATATTTCTATTTTCATTTACATACATACGTATTTAACTATATTTTCGTTATACATATTGGGTTTTGTAAACTATTTTCTCCGTTTCGCGTCGTGTAGATCTCCGAAAATTATGCCTATTTCTAAGCAACCCATTTTTATAATTTTTGCACCTGTCTCACTTATTTTATTCATCAACTAGACTTATTACTTTGGAAAATTTTAGCCGAAATATTCTGTGAAAGTGTCACCATTTCCTAAACGCCTAAATCTCATTTAATCTTAATATATATATTAATATAAATATAGGTATTACATATAGATATAGTATAGTTTGTGTTCTTAGTATAATAATTAATATTTATGGTCTTTAAATGGATACTTATCAAGATTTTTCTTGACCAAAATTCCGATATACTTATGTACAATGAACGTTAAGTCTTATAAAAAATTTGAAATTTCAGTTTTTCATTATACATATATTATGTTAATTTGTAAGTATACTTTTAGGGTACCAATATTTGAAATGGAATATAATGACGAAATAGATTACGGACGTTGGCCACCCCTCGCCATTATAAATCATCAATAAAATGTAAAATCCAGCAATATTGCTTTCGGTCGGCATTGTGCGGATGGAGACGTAACTTCCGGAAGTGGAGGGAAGAAGGCGATGTCTTTCTTTCTGCGGCTAATTTTAAGAGTTCTTCTGTGAAAGCCCCCTGCTTTTCTCCGCCGTGAAAAATTAATCCGGATTTGATTTTTCTATCTCGGCGAGGATCTTCTGTCCATCGCAATTGACGAACGAATATAAATTGAGATATATCCGCTGCCGGTCAGCGCTGAATAACAAATGTCCAGAATCGGCGAGTTGTCTGTTTCAATTTCATCGCCCCAGCTGCCGACCCATCGGCTCCTTACAGATATCTTTTCCGCCTGGATAAGATGCGGAAAGGCTCAAGAAAGATTTATAGAAAAACTCGATATGATGGAGTCCTGACAAGTATAAATCGCTTTTCAATACGCACATCTGGGGGAGAGCAGGACTTCCCGGGAGTGGGACCGGGAGCCCCATAAAAACAATAATCCCATAAAATTCTGCTTATCTTGGCTCCGGCAGTACTTAAGGCACTGATTTGCAAGCCCCGGAGTTTTCAGAATTGGAGGGAATATTATTTTTATGCGGCCCACGGGAATTGATTCCGTAAAATGTTTTTTATTAATAAATAAAGCCCGAGTCGGCTGTGTTCCAGAGCAAGTCCACCTTGAGTTACGGGCGGCCACCGAAGAGTTTTATATGCGTTTATCACGCGCCGAGTGCAGTCGGGGGGGATCCGAGGGTATCCATTTCGACCAGAGTCTCCCACGGGACCATTTGGAACATTGCCACGATGATTCCCAGTCAGTCTTTCCAGATATTTACCGCCGAGAGTTATGCAACATGAGGACTTTTTTCTGAATTCCGAAAATGTAAGCTATTTGAGGGCGAAGGCAATGTGCACGCACATAATACATACGCATATTGTATGTATGGCTTTATAGAGTTTTACGCGAAAGTAAAATTGAAGGGCTAAACAGTCGAATATTGGGGTAATTGAAATAATCATGCGTTTCAATATTATGATAACATACGAGCATACATTTCTACTTAAGGGGAGACTAGTCGGCATTTATTATTTGTTTTGTTTTCATGTTTTGGTGTAGCTTTAAAGGGGAGTTATGGTACAAATATTAATTGATTACGTAATCAAAAGAAGATATTGAAGAAAATAAATTGGTAGCTATTGATTGAAAATGAGTTGATTTAGTCTTATAAAATTTACAATAATCATTTGTGTAACTATCGTTATTAATTAGGATAAAAACAAACTTATTTCGTATTCCAAATGGAAGAAATTTTAATAAGATATTGAAGTTTTTATAATTAAAATTAATCATACTTTGTTGGTATATAGAATAGGTCACTAAACTACTGAGTTGAAACATAAAATAACAAATGAAAATTCTCAAGAAATGCATTAATAACCTCGAGTCGGCTTTGTTTATACAAATACTAAAAGAATTCAGATTATTTCTCGTGCAAAAGGCTGTAAAAAATGTATAGCTTTAATTAGTTAAAATTTTAAAATTAAACTATTAAAATATTTTCATCACTATTGTCAATCAGCAACTAAACAATTGCCTGCCATATGCAATCATTATAAATAACTGAAATTTTCTTCTTCTAAATAGCGTAAATAACCATTAAATTCATGAGCGAAGAAAATTACAAAGCAATTGTTAGGCTATAGCGCTTTTTAATTACGGCTGTAATAGTTATCGTTTCCGTGAACAATTCAGAAGAAGACGGCTGCAGAAGTATTGATCAAGTGGAGGTGCATCACTTCAGTGTTATTTCTGCAACATAATTTGTTGTGAATGCTCATCATAATTAAATATAAAATAAGGTTACTCAAATTACTTTGCTTAGCCACATTAGCTTAACTGAACTTATATTGATGGAATATGGAATAGAAAGATATCTACAAGGTTATATTAAAATAATTTTCTTATAAATGCAACAGAAAAAGAATTGAACATAATGTTATAATAAAGAAGGCGTTGTCGGATGAGTGCAAATTAAGACAATTTTTGAATATTTGCATTTTCTTAGTACCCAAGATATGTCACGATATTTTCTGTGAGTTAGTTGGTCTAAAATGGATTAAATTATATCAGCTTAAAAAAGTGAATAATTTTAAACTTTTCACAACATCACTTTCTTAACAACTCGCTTGGTGGTGACCACAAACCTACTAAGTCGATTTTCAAGATTATATGGACCATATTTTCTAGTCAACATAAGTGTGGTTCGACTGTATTTGTATTTATTTTATATAAAATAAGTAAATAAGTTCAAATTAAGCCAAACTTTTCAAATTCATTATTTCGATACTTGCCGATCAGTAAAGATAAGAAAAAAATACTTCAAATACATAAGAATGGAAAACGGTTCATTTAGATTACGTTCTAAGAGTTGAGGGAAAACATACCCTATCTGTAAGTAATAATAAAATAAAAAAGTATTTTCGAAACTTTGTTCGCCCTTTTAATTCCTTTCAAAAGTTAAATATTTCAAATGATTCATTAAGATGGAAAATCGCTCTCACCCATTACCTCGGGCTTCAAGAAAGGACCCCTTCGAAAAGTGAAGTTTTCCGGGCAGAATGAATTTCAATCGAAAGAAAATCCCTAAAACAAGCCGCGCTGCTCCTTTGGACTGGGAAGACAAAAACTAAACTCACTTAGGGTTTCCAACAAGTGGAAATGCGTCCCTGGATTGTTCGGGAGGAAACGTTGGTCGGCCGCAGTCCCTGAGAAATCTGCTCCCGGACAAAGGCGCTCCGCAGAACAAATGTTTCCTTGCTCAACCTTGGGCTTAGCATTCATCGTCCGAGCGACATGGCAAGGAGATAAGTCCCGGAAACGACAGGAGGCACCTCGCCAGGGCAGGGCAGCAGGAGCAGCCCTAATCGGTGGTGGCGGCGAGCCAAGACGGCCCCATTGAGGCGCTGCCGCCCCAGAAAAGGGGTGATGAAGTTTTAAAAAGATTAAGTAATTATGTCCCACAAAGGCAGCGCCGCAAAAGGCCGCGGTGACGCGGACGCCTCTAAATAGGAAAATTATTATTCCAATTCTTTTCATATCCTTCTTGGCGGTGGTTTCTTTTGTTGCGAAGAAATTATGGGAAAAACTTTTAATTGGGATCCTTTAAATGGGAAGAACACTTTTCGAGCAGCAGGACCGCCTCATTGTTGCCCATTCAGCAGGATTCAGCGTGCTCGATCGCGCGGGACGGGGGCGGACCGGGCGCAGAAATTCGATACACAAAAGCCCCATTGACGGTGGGGCCGGGGCCTTTCAGACTCTCGCCTCCGCAGCGCTGGCAACCTGCTTTTCCTGGGCGAAAATTAATTATGAATTTTCTTTTTGAGAAATTTTATTCTCAAGGAAGTGCTCGCTCGGGGCGCGGCGCTGTTTGTGCTATTGTGTGTGCATTACAGCGCCTTTTTTGCGCCCGAATTGGAAGCGCATTACTTATTTGATTTTAATTAATTTCGCAGCTAAAAGGGTTCGCGGCGTCTTACTGCAGGAAGGAGACCGAACTGAAATTGATTTCGGCCAACAAAAACCCTGACAAGATGGATTGGTTTCATTTTTGCGCCCGCAGCCCGGCGCACTAGTGCTCTCCTCCCTGGTGCCGGGATAGTGGTTCACATGAGCGCCGCCGAGCCCGGGAAGTGTGTCCTGAAGGATCAGTGGCCCCTAAGTTTCGGCGAATTGTTTAAATTTAATTCGTCATTAGCATAATACGCCATCCATCATAGCTGTCAGGAACTGGTGAGTAAATTCGATCAGCCAGAATTTATTCACGTTTTATGCTAACGGCCACGACCATGTCGATTCCTTCCTTCCTTGAGAGTCCTGAGCATGTGGAGGGATAAGTTTGCGACAGTTTGTTTTCTAGTGCCGTTTCGTGTTTTTGAAATTTTCCACAATTTTTATGGGTAGGTACTCGATTTGGAGTCGGTCTTCTACGAACTCTTCGACCTTCTGGCTCACTTTAAAATTTCATATTATTCCAGAAACAATGTAATACTTTAAGAAGTACCTATTTTTTCTTTCAAAGTCCATGTAGAATAAACAGATAATATTAAGCATATTTTTAAATGTATAGCTTGATTTAAGAGAGACTAAAAACAACAATATTGATGATTACACTGAGAGAAAAAATAGCCACCAGGCTTATTTTTTATGTACTTCGGCTCTCACAATTATCAGCGAAAAGGTGATAGCGATAGTTTATGGCGCCGGAGCTTATTAAGCCATTTGCCATAAACAATGCCTATATAAATAAGATTTCTGCTTATTCAACCATAGTATTTACAGCTATACAAATGTATAAGCAAGTATGCTATAAAATTTTAGGGATTTGCATTTCTATTATAACCTTCAGAGCTATAAATTATTATCAGAAATGTCATTTTGTATAGCTTCTAGTCAAATAAGTATACCTATTGCACTCACAGAAAATACGTCCAAATTCTAAAAAAATAGCTGGAACTACAATAATAAAAAAGCAAATTATATTATATTTATAAGCTAGGATATAATATTTCATAACCTGTAGGGCTATTAATTATTATCAGAATTGTCACTTTGTATAGCACCTATTCAAATAAGTATACCTATATACTATATTTGTTAATATCTAATCTTATCTTACAAAATAAAAAGTTGCCCATCATACTTAATTAATACGAACTCTTGTTTCAATTCATCAATTAAACTTTTGCACTCGAACAAAGTAGTTTTGGAAATCCTATGGCACTGCCTATGTACATCAAAGTAAAGCGTATTTAATAAACGCACTATTGCAAGTACTCGTTGACTTGTATGATTTGCCCTATTTTTATTATGTCATTATTATATGATACTGAAGTCACAAATACATAATTCGAGTATAGTGCTTGTAATGATCTTATATGTTCTTCAACATCTGTATCAAATTTATTCACCTTTCTCCCAGGAATGAACTAGCAGAGTAACACAGCTCAACCTTACTCGACGGGAACACGATGACGTAAACGACGACGTAAATGAGCTGCTGGATTATGCGTATAGGACATTTTCTCATTTTGCATAAGAATGGGTAACATTGCATGGCTCCTGCTCTCATATTAATAACTATGGCCACAATGTATATCATTCTCAGTGCTATATATTAAGATCTATTTCGCTATGTTTCTTTACGCATATTCTTGGCAACTCAACTTATATGTATAAGTTGTAGTGGTTTAAATTGTGTTTAAGCAGCATATTATTAAAATACATTCTACTTCATTATAAATAATGAGGGCTCAGGATATAAGTATAGCAAATGCAGCCAAACTCAAATATATTATAGTTTATAACAAGACGTCGAATATTCCATAACACGAGAGCTTTTTGGTTTTGCGCTGTACACCTATGATAATAGCAATTGAACTTATAAATCGGTATACTTATAGTCAATAGCGCTCTATGCTATTAAGATTTTTTTCAGTGTATATTAAATAAAATAATTAATACCTTTTGGGTTTATGAACTTTGAAATATTTTGACTGAAATAAAAGTGGAGCATTTATGTTAAGAATCAACTTGATTTTGATTGTTTTTTAAAGGAGCCTACTACGAAATACATATGTATGTATGATATATGATTTTGCATAATTGCACTTTCATTATTTATTTTTTGAAGAGTCTATCCATAATTTAAGAAAATGGTGGAAAAACTTCAACAATTTCAAGTTACTAAATTAAAGTAGGTAAATAAATGAGAATATAGTGAAAAATGCAAAAGGTTCGTTTAATATATCACCTATTGCACGAATTGTGCTACCGCGTATTTTTTATTCTCAGATGTAAAACAATCAAGTATATTTGAAACAATAATTTTTTTGAGGCGATAATAATGATCTATATTTTAGTTTGATGAAATTTAATATTTCTTTCGGAATTAATTTGGGCGAATAGAACTGGGAAACAACGCTTTTCTTCAAACTTTCACCTCAAGTAAGTCATTTTGAAATGTTTCGTCCTCAAAATAATCGAATCTGTGAAATATTTGATATGATTGACCGTTTTAAAAGTATAATTAGGGTATCTACGTATATGAGTTAACTTAAGGGAGATACTGAGAGATAAGTATAATATTTTGCAGAATAAATTGTATTTATTATTTGAAATTTTTATGAATGATCGCATTTGAAGTCATTAAATAACGTCTAATTTCTTACATCAACGCCTTAAGACGTCCGTTGTTGTTTCTGTTTCCTGAAGAAATCCCATCTGCAAAGGGAATAGCGGGAGTAAAATTCGGGAAGCTCGTTTAGTCGCCAGGTTGGGCGCGGTTAATGTATTCGCTTCCGATGGCAATTTCTGCGAAGTGACTAATCTGTCCCAAGACCAGCCAAACTTCTTAGCCATCCGATTTCAGCCCCTCATCCGGAGCGGATTATTTTACGATTCGGTTTTAGAGTAGTATGGCCCAACCTGAGGGTAAGACAGGAAGCCCTTCCACGAGGGCGGTCTCTGTATACCTTAAAGGTCTTCGAAGGAGCCTCTGCTTCAAAGAATACATGCGAAGCTCAGATCTTGTTTGACTAATGGCTATTTAATAAGTCCTCAATTATAAACTTTAAGATGAATAGGGAACGTGAGCATACATAATCGAATGATGTTCTTAACGGAAGCCAACTATATCCGCCCCGGCTCCCCTGCAAGCAGGCCCAGACCGGTGCCGGTTACACAATATTTACCCGATCCCTATTTCACTATATGCTGAGATTTTCCAATTTTCTTTGCTAAATTGTAACTATAAGTCGTTAGGATGGGCGCACGGGTCCTCCCTGCATGGATTTGGCCAGGGTTGGGCGGGTTACACTGCCCGTTGCCGGCTAAATACACAAAGCATTTCAGTAAGACATAATTAAATAAAGAAACTTTACTGCCCCCCGTAAAATTAACGCCCGCCTTTGTTGGCAGTTAGCAGCGCGCTGGAAGGACCCACTGCAGTTAAATGCCAACCGAAGAATTGCGATAAGAATCTGACTCGATAGTGTTAATGACGACGGGACACATACGGAACGAGGCCGAGAACATCCTGACGCCACTGTCGTTAGATTAGCAACGAATTTAATGCCCCAATCCTTGTTCTCGAGTCCCGGCTATGTCTCTGGATTTTGATGTTATTACTCGGTAAGGGTTCCGACACACAGCATAGAACAATCCTGCTCCGGCCGTAAACCCCTGCCTCGCCAACATATTTCGGGTTTAAAGAGGTTACTCAGATGCCAGCAAGAACGAGCGGCACAAACACATCCGAAACAATAAGAAACTCTTAAATTGCCTGCGATTTGCATGGGGTGAAAAGATTCCTTCCCGTCCTTCCCATTCCCGAGTTCTTCATTAAATTTAAATTAAAATCACAAGAGGTTTGTTTGTTTAGCCCTTTCCTCTGGATTAATAATCCGTTAATAATATTATCTGATCTGGCGCTTCTTGGGGGCGGGAGGTTAGCGGGAGACCGAGGGTATGCGAGGACGCGCGATTTGTTGCGAGCACTAATCAATAGAACCCGGGAAACTCTGGAGCACCGGCTTTGAATCCAATTTGAGTCTTTGTCTAATGGGGCGAGTGGGGCTGTTCACATACTCGTAAACGGACGGGTTATAAAGTTTGTTTTTCTTTCCCAGATCTCAGATTTGGGAGAAAAGCTCAGTCTTATTGGCACAGGTTGGATTGGGAGAGCTATTCCAGGGATTGAGTTTTGATAGAAAGGCTTTAAGACATGGAAAGATCTTATCAAAGAACAAAGACCCTCTTCTTAAAAAGGAACAGCATGAACAACTCAACTAACAGTGCAAAAGAATACTAAAATTAATCGTACATTTTAAGCCCAGTGTTTCGTCTTTTGTTAGAAGTTATTAAGAAAAGCTGAAATTGAAAATTTATATTAAAACAGAAAACTTCTTTTCATGGTAGAGATGAAAACTAAAATGAATTACTTGTTGTTAGTCTTCCTGCCACTTACTTATTTGTTTATTTTTATTTATTTCATAGAATTTCGTACAGAATTAACAACTCTCAACTACATTTGAGCTATCGAAATATTATAAATGTAAGTAGTGTATTTCTATTGTACATAAATAAAGGTTAAGACTTATTATTTGCCATCGATAGTAAAAAGGTCCTATACGGTTATTGTGGCATATCTCTAAAAATATTCATTAGATTAAATTTAAATGTTTATATAACGTTTTCAAGATATGTTATTTTAAAAAGAAAATTTTTTTAGTCATAAATAAAACTATGATTATTAATTAAATATACATGCATACATAAGTAGGTACATATGATGTAAATGTAAGTTGTATATGATAAGTTCTTTGTACTTATTATTATTCTACCATAAATAATCCAAGTAAAGATGTATGGGACAAAATATCTTCCAATATGCACTTTGTAACTAACGAACCAAACCCAAATTTTTAAAAAAAAAGAAAAAAAATGTTATAAGCATGTATTTATTTGAACATTTTTAGTTGCGAATACCGATATTGCTTTTTTGAAACGCACTAGGACATAATGCATGGTAGGGGTGAAAGGGTTAACACTACAACTACCCAGACCAGTCAAGTTTCAATTAACTTTTAAAATAATAACACAATCAAAACCTTTTTCAATTTATAATTAAAATTTGAAATTTGAAAGAATATTACATGGCAAACAAGTAATTGTTAAAAGTACACGCTTACGCTTTGGTAGTTCTAGTGTTAATCCAGAGTGTAAAGCGTTTTTATCGAGTTGTTGGTTCTATCAATTTTGAAAACAAGATTTTAGCTAACGGTCAGTAGTACCAAACCCCTTATTTCATTATTATTTTTATGTTTTTTCATAAACTAACGAATTTAAGTGAACCTGCGGGAGTGCGTGAGGGGAACTTTCCGAAAAAAGTGCTCGTTGCTGTCTCTAAAGATAGAACAACGTCGGAGCCGATTGTCGGGAAGGTTTCCTCGTCGTCGGCGTGCGATTATGATAAATTGTGGCGAAGGGTTCCCGTAGAACAAATCCCATCACGAATGGTGTGCGTGCACCTTGCCCCGACAGACGGGAAATTTTTTATTTGGACAAAGGCGCACGAATATTCTTCCTGACACTTTCCGTTCGGAATATGAAAAAATAACAAAACAACATTTATCTTGGTAGCTTACATCACTCGGAGGGTTGAAACACAATTTCAACGCCTCAGCCGAGAGCGAAGGATGAGCGGTGGTAGGCTGGGTGGCACACCCGCACCCTCCCCCACCAAGGGGTGGAAAAACGCTCCCGGGCTCCCGGCAGAAATGTTGTTTTGACATTCTGCCGTTGTAACACGATGACAAACTTTTTTTGACAAATGACGTTTTAACCAATGATGGAAACACTTGGATCCATTCGAGAGGGGGCGGGGTAATTGTATTTGGAAGTGGATTTATCTGTGAACTTTTCCGGGCGAATTGTATTGACACGCTCGTCGCGGGGTGGCTGCTGCGACGCCTAAGCGGGCCCCAAGACCCAGCCCCGGCCAGATAAGGATGTCTCGTGTGGGAGTGCGGTCTGTTCGGAGCACAGATTTCAATAAACCGCCGACCATTAATCACGCGCTATCGAAAACACATTTGATCTAAGGTGGCCCTCGGGGCGGGGCGAGACGGCACTGCTCGAGTCGGATTTCTTAATTTCCCAGCATCCACTGGGAAAAACTATGGACCCGCCGCCACTCCGAGACCATCCAAATGACATGGCGCTTTGTTAACAAATTGAATTTTTACTTCTTGGCATAATTTTTTTTCCGCCGACAGTACGAGTGGATAAAAAACAAAACAACAAAAACCCTCGGAGAGGACGGCGGTGGCTGTGGCCATTAATCACGGCCGGGAACAACTGGGACCGCGGTGTATCTCGCTTAAGATTTTGCAGTTAATGACAATTTTTCATCCCCGGCTGGGATGAGCGGGTGACGTCCTGACACCCGCCGAAATATTATCTTTCTAATTGACTTACCATTTAAATAAATAAAAAATAAGGCCAAAGACAAACCGAAAGCGTTTACGTCTCTCCAGAGAAATGCGCCCGGGATGAAAACCCTCCCGCGAAATTTTTAATCACTCGCTCGCCAAGAAAACGCCCGTCGTCTTTCAAGTTTCGAGGGCGGGAGGCCGACGCGGAAGTGGTGGATCCTTTCGACGGTGGCAGGGTGCTCCGGCAGCCACTTGGGGCGCAATTTACCCTCCTTGAAAGGGGGTTGGTAGCGTCTCAGCTGCCTCAGCGGCCTCGACACAGGGGGGATTATTTTCGCATGAAATTGACTTTTGTTGGCCTTTTTCCTATTTGCGGAATCACTTTCCGTTTGTCAACAAGTGGCAGTGATAACTTCTGTTAGAAAACCCTTCCCCAAGTGAGTGGGAGTCGAGTGGCTGGGGAGGCTGTGCTGCTGGGGATCATCTCACCGTCTTCCCGGGACGATTCGAGCTGTCAGTTACAAGGATTTGCGCCGAGATTGCGACCAGATTGCTTCCAGGAGTGCTCTTAATTGCAGGCATGATTCGGCCCTTTCCGCCAACAGCCGTTGGCTTCATCCCTAAGACGGGGATGTGTTTTTAAATGAATAAAATTCCGATTTTAATCAAAGAACTACATGGGAAAATATTAAATTAAAAATTAATAAAGAAAATGTCTGCGAGCATTAATTAAGTAAGAATAACTAATTAAAATTGGTGTTTTAGTCCAAAATGGTAAAATTATAAATCTACATACCTACTACCAAAGACTAAGAGTTTAGAGTACAATACCAATATATTGTCGTCGGTAACTTATGGTCTAATAATATGGAGTCAATTACAGTAAAGAATTTGCAAATTATACATACCTATATAAAATTATTAAATAGAGCCGTTAAAGCAGTGCATAATCTTGGGATAGACCCAATGCAAATTCATATGAAAGATAGGCTATTAATAACATTACAAAGGGACTTATAAACTTACCTAAAATAGAAAACTCAGCGATAATTTAAAAAGAACACCAAAAATAAATTAAAAATATTAAATTAATTTTGTTATTACTTATACCGTGTGATCTTTTGTGTGCAATATCATTTTATTAGAAAAAATTAACAAAAATAATTACAATAATGTTCAAAATTTGTTATTTATTTTATTTACATATTATAGTTTACAGAAATCATTAAAATGGATTTCCAGATCCTAAAATCGAAGGCCCTTAACAACTTGGAATTAAGTGAATGTTTCCGGAGAAGTGCACCATCAATTTATTATTATCTAATACAAATGTTGTCATCAATACTAATTTTAATTATATATTTCGTTTTTGATAATTTAGAAATCCGTGAACCTTTAAGCCTTCGTTGTCTTAAAAGAATAATTTGTACAAATATTTCAAGGTTGTTTTATTTTACTGATTTTAAATCTAAACATTCTAAGTTATATAATTCTTTAGAATAATTGAAAGAATTTACTCTATATTTGAAATTACGTTATTAAATAAGAACAAAAATGTTCAATTTAAGAGAATTTTCGTAAGGCGTTCTTCCGTTTTAATTTGGGCACGCGATTTTCTCTTAGTTAATTTAATGGTATCTAACACATACCCTCAGGGTTATATTTACTCCTTCTACAAGACTGCCTGGTGTCAACCCAGTATGAACTGGATCCGTCATCGGATCATTTATTAGACGTCAATCCCACCCTACCTTCGAAAGTTTTAATCGCGTTGCAGTATTGGAAAACAAGCACTTTCCGCCTTAATTTGTCTGTCGGAAAGGAATCGATCTTTGGGGAATATCTAAAGCAGATTGCCTTCGAAGATGCTGAGAACCCTTCAAAGAAATAGTCCCACCGGCGGGGCGGGAGGGCCGTCTTCTTAATTTAATTTTCGTATGTTTCTCTAATCTCTGATTTGTTTCCCGATGTAAACGACAGGAATTAATTTAGATAAATGGTTTGCCGCTCTGGAATTTCTCAAGGAATCTCCCTAATTTGAATCACCCTCCGTCCAGGCCAATTGCCGGCGAATCGGGAGAGTTCATCCTCTGCAAATAATTGCGACCGGATTGCCGGGCCCCTGCGGAATCGATTAACTCCGCTAATCGCGGCCGGATATGTTGCGTTCTGCTCCCCGGGACAGTCCGAGTGCGGGCCGCTCTTCTGCGACTGTGACACCGTCGCTGACTAACTGACAGCGGAGGCTTAAAGGTCCAGCCGCCGCTGGAGCAATTAATCTCCGTCCACTTGCATGCCGTGTGACATTTGCACTTTCCGGGGGGCTCAGACCCGCTCCAGCGCCCCGCAGACATTCGGTGTAAGCTGGACCCGGGACCAGCGAGCCTCCTGTCCGATTCATTCAGAAGATCCATTTGAATATTTCAATTTAAGTCCGCCACATTTATAAGGGCAGAAGGACCGGGATCGAACAGGACTGGCCTGGCCCCGGTCCTTCCCACAATATAAATAGCCGTGGTCGGCGTTTCGCCAAATGTGAGCTCGTAGGCATGTAACGCTGTAGGTATCTTGGCGAGCTGGAGCAGCACCCCTTGCCCGGAGGCGTCCCGGCGCCCGGACTGGACCAGGACAGGCCGTGCCCGGCTCGCAGGACCATCACCTCGTTTCGAGGCTAGCGTCGATTAGATGGACGGACAGTCACGTGCCGTCGTTGCGCTTCAATTGCTCCACAGCTCGCTCGCCTGGGTCCGTAATGAATTTGGTTAAATCTCGGAAGGACTCGGGGGTGCCCTTTAAAAACACACGCTCCAATTCCGAGTCGAAACATCGAATCGGAAAAATATTTCCCAGCATTAATCTCAATCCGTCCCGGCGGGCGAATCTATGCGACGGAAGAGATTGATCTAGCGGAAAATGGGACACAGGCGGGAAGGCGTCGGCCCTTATCCGGGGCCCGTAAAATAGACAAAAAGCATTTAAGAGTCAATAAAACTTGTTAACAGAGTAATTGTCGGCAATTTATTTATTTGGCGTAAAAGCTCTGTCACCCTCCCTGAAATGGACTTTTATTTGCCGACGGAGCCCCGGGCATGGTCACCGGGAACCGGGAGAGCTCCAGAGCTCCACGTTGAATGTGTGCTCATGCAGGCCGCCGGCAACCAGCCACCCGACGACTGTTGGGGTCAAAAACTCCGCCGGAACAGGGCTTAATAAGGTGCGCCCCCTCCCGAAAATCCTCCCTTACGTTTTTATTCCGACCTGGCCGCAGCTCGAAAGGGCGGTCGGGTTCTCCCCGTGGAGCAGGGAAATCTTAGTTAATTAATTCGGAACTTTTCAAATTCCTCACATAGATTTCAGACTGCTAAAAGGGCGCTTCACGAAAGGATGACGGATGGCGGTTCGGGCCAGGTGATAAATGCCAGCCTCTCATCGCCGTCCGTTGGACCTGGAGGAATACTCCGGCTGCTGTGCGGTGAAGCCGCTTTATAACTAAATACCGCCGGGTTGGCCCGATAGTCTACAAATGCTAGGTTAGGTGTTGCTCCAAAGAAGCCAAAAATATGTGGCTTCAAATTCGTTTCGCCACCTTGTTCTTGTATATTTTGCGTGATTTGGATACTACTGGAAGGGATGGATTCTTTGCGGGAAACGATTAGGTTACTAATCTTTACTTAAACCATTGCGGAAAAAAATTTTGTAGTAACACCTAAAGTAAAAACCTTTTGGTTTAGATGATTTTAAAGAAATTGAATTTTAAATTGAGAAAACTAAAATACTGAAAACGACTACCTAAGAAAAACGAACTAAAAAAAATTAAACAACAAGATTTATCTGTCTGAAGAAATCATAATGTGAAAATCTACTGTAGATTTAGAAATTTAGTTTAGACCAGGCAAATGACCGGTACTTAATTTCTTCCTTGAGTGAATTATGTCGTAATTTTTAAAGTTATTAACATTTATTAAAATTCGTAATTGCGACATATTTAGAAATTGTTTTCAATTTTTCATTATTATTCAGATTTTGAGGCACATTACATTGAAAGTGCGAAAAATAAGTGCAATTATTTGTTTGAGTGCTGGTAGTTTTAGTGTTAAATGGTAAATTTACTGAATCAAATCGAAACCTGCAAAGGAACGTTAGTGCTCAGAATGTGGAAAGGATATCGAACTGAAAAAAAAAGTTTTATTTTGACTCATCAATAATAGCTTTATTATTGCTAAAACTAAATATACTCGACACTTTATTTTCGGGAAAGTCTATCGTCAAAACAGTCGAAATTTTGGAGACACACCCAAAATTATCTGCTTGGCCTGCAGTGTGTGGACAATTTAGTTGTGGGTCCTTCTAATGAAATGTGATTTATTTACCAGAACCAAACCCTTCGCCGTTAAGAGCTCTTAATGCTGAGAAATATTGAGAAAGGGTTAATCGAAACAAAAAACTCCCTGGTATAATACAGCGCCATGTGCATATATCGCAATTTAATTCGCCGCCGAATTTTTGTTGCTGCCGAAATGTGCGGCTAAAAGGTCGAAATGGTCCACGCAGTTCCTCATCAAAAGCATTAGGCGGCTAATGCCGGGAGAGATTCCTGCGCACCCGCTCGATTTACATTTTGATTGCGGAGCGCGGCGTCTTCTTATCGCTGGCTGCCACCCCCGGCCATTCGGCATGTATCAAAGCATATTTTTATTCTGCTGGAACGGTTTTATGCTTTTTCAATAAACATTTATCCGATTTCATTACCCAGGATCCATCAGGGGTGCTGGCTGAGCTCCCTTGCGAATGGGGGAACCAATGAGACGAGAAAAAATCTAAAAATATTTGGGATTGTTCCCGTACATTTATGCTCATCGCTCCTAGTTCCTTCGGGGGGTTGATTTTCCGCCAGCCTCAAGGCATATTCAATATCGCATTTTTGTGTACTTTACGTTTTCCGTTTTGCCCTTTTATTTTAAATTGCAGCAAAAATATTGAATCAATTCTGAATGCTTCCATTAATTTTGGGGCAATGGTACACTAGCACAAAAAATTGGCTATGAAAATTGTATAAAAATGCTATTATATGTATAACATAGGGTCGTTTCGTAAAATAATAAAAGAGCATTCAAAATTAACATTTCAAATAGTTGAATGTTGTGAAATTAATGTCGCTGTTCAAGATTTAAATAAATCTGTTAAAATCACCTAACTTACATTAATAATTTCTAACTTTATTTTTACCTAGAATACTTATTGGTATGGCAACGTTGTTTTCAATTGCTTGCGTAATATTTGTAGGATTGGAACCTAATTACATTTATACTAAGTACCGTACAATATATTTTTGTATATGCTTGTTTGTCGCAACTCTTTGATGCCGCTACTCTTGTAATCGCCGTCGCCGAGTACCGAAGCAGTTCAATCCGAAAAAATCTTAATCGTAAGTGACTCCTTTAATAAGTCCGCGAAATTACCGTACCATGTGCATGTTGACATTATAATCCATTTTAATCATTTGTGCGATTACAGAAACATAAAATTTTTAACTATTATGCGAATAGACGCTCAGTAAAATGTTACTGTTTTATAATACTGCGTAGTTCATTTTCTGCTGCAGTGCTTACAGAGATAGTTGAACAGTTATAGTTTAATTCAACTGAAACCTTAACATTACTATTTTAATTGAATAAAAATTGTAGGTAAAACTTTTTGTAATGACGTAAAATTAAATTTTTTGTTTTTATAAAATCTTATGATGTGCAATTTGAAGAATTTCTAATATTATAGCTAATCACTAGTAATTCTTGTTTTTTTCATAAACGTGTTTTCGTCGAAACTGCCGTTAGTTCTAAATCATCTAAAAAAATTCCAGTGCGTTCGATTTTGGTGTTCCCCTCTTTCGTTATTGTGCTAAAAAAGTGTCAAAAATCGATACAGTGCCGATATGATGTGATATGTGTGTGTATTCCAGGTCAAAGGTTACGAAAATCGGTTTTTCGCAAAAAACGTCGATTTTCTCGGACGTCCGGTGAAGTGAGTACAAAAATTGGATTTTTTTGAACATAAACCTAATTTTACTATGGGCTATGTGGAGGCTACAAATTTAACATTCTTTGTTCAGAAGAAAATTAAGCACATTATTTTTATGCGAAATTACATAAATGTTAATTTTTTAAAATGTGTTGTTACATTTGCAAGAAAAAAATTTAAAAAACGTTGAGATGAATTTCCCACAGTTCTTAATTTTAGTTAAAAGTATTGAAAAATTTATATTTTGATTACGCACCTACTGAAAAATAATTCGCGTTTTTTATGAGGAAACCTTCTTAATCATCAAGAATTAATACTTTATATCGCATAACTTCGAAGTCCTCTATCCTAAGTTTTATATTTGTTTATACATATACATATAAAGTAAGCTGGCTTCATTTAAATTTTCAATTTGTTGTGCATGGTTGTAATCTAATAACTCTGGCAGGTTCAGATTAAACTGTATAAACTTGATTTTATTTACTATATCATTGTATAAATATTTGAAATTGAATTCATTTTTCATTGTAAATATTTGTAACTCAATATTACGTACGGAGTCGTGAAATATTCCTAATTAATGGATCCCCACAATTGAATGGGTGAAACCTCGCGCCTGAAGGGTTCCGTAGCGCTGTAGTATCTTATGTGAAAAAAAAATTCAGCAAAGAACTAAGAATTAATGATTGTCGGATTTATTCCTTCATCTGTTTCAAAAGTTCTTAGGATTCGATATTAATTTCAACTTGATATCTCAAGCTATTTCTGAGGAAAAGGACACAAGGACAGACGGACAACGAAGTGAAATGGAATCCTAAAAATAAAGGCCTTGATCAAATGTGCGTTTGTTTTGAATTATGAGCTTAAAATGTTTCTTTGTCCTAAAAAAGGCAGTTTTGTAAGGGTGGCTTTCAAAAATCAAAAGTAGTTATTTATAGTAGATAAACCACTTTCTGATGGATTCGTGGCAAAGGAAGGGGTGCGATTACAGAGGGCCTGGATGCCAATCCCTTAAATCAGGACTATAATTGCAATCCTTTGCGACGCGCACCTCCTTTGTGCCGCTGCCTTTGTCAGGAGGTAATTTTGGTCGTTTGCCGCTTTTACGGAGGCCACCGCGAGTCAGCTGAGCAGCGCCCGCCCGCCGCCGCCGCGTCCGTTGAACAAAGCAAACACAAAACAGTCGCGGCACAAAGGAAATGTTCCCTTCGCGAGCGCGAAATTACCGTTTCGAATATGTTTGCCCGTGTTTTCGGCAATTTGACAAAAATTGAATTCATCAAATCCGTTGACTGCTCACACCGACTCCACTCCGTGTCACCCTTGTGGGGCGCTTATGCGGTCTATTGTCAGGCGAACCCGCGAAATGGATTTTGGCCTCCGCCCACCCATCCACCCGCCCATCCGCGGGTTATCAGTTACTTTGTCCACGGAATATTAGCGCCATGCCATTCACCGCGGCCGGGAGTACGTCGAGAGCCGCGTCGAAAAGAAACTGGCAGCGGCGCCCCGGGCACGAGTGGCGTGGCGTACCCCGTGACGGGGGCCCCGCGGATTTACCGTGAAAATTGGTCGATCGATGGCCGGTGACGACGGGCCGCGGCCCGGTGCGGGTGGACCCTATAACTGCTGGATTAAATAATAAACAGAAGACCGCGTTTCAGTGCACCTCGCGGCCTCTGGCCGGCTTTTAATTGTTTGCCCGCTGTAAACACGGCTCATTCTCAGTCAATAACGCCCGAATCAACGTGAACGCGCGGGGTCCCGACCGCGGAGAGAATTTTTTGGGAAAACAGCCGAAAGGGAGGAAAACAGGAGGAATCGGGCTGCACGTGCCAAAATCGAACCCTTCCCAGAAGTTCACGCTCTTTTAAATATTTTCATTCTTTGCACTCCAATGGACTAATTAAATTCGAGGATTGCTCCGAGGCGCACTGGAAGTGGTCCGCACCCTCGGCCGTTCTCTAGGAAGGCGAAAATGCCCACCCCACTGTCTCCTCCCGCTTCGGATTGCAACAGTCACTCCCTTCGAAAAAGGGGGTTTCAAGCGAAACCCAAACCGGGAACGAGCCCATCCGAACCACCAGCCCTTTTCCTTCAGGAACTGAAAACAGCTCGAGTTTCACTTCCATCAAAATCTTCATAAAACGCAACAATTCCGGCATTTCAGGGCATTCACAAACATATTATTACATATGAAAAGTTTTGCGGGGAATTTGGGGGGGTGGCGCGCCGCCGGGGGCGCATATTCTCGCAAGAAGACCCCAGTTCCGGTGGGTGGAGGAAGTTTCGTAAATTCAAGAAATAACCCGAACTCGGTGTACTCGGAAGTCTTAGATGAAAATCTCATACAAGATTGATGGCGTTAAATTGTAGACTTTGTTTGTGAATAATAATCAGGGCGCAAGCTGATACCCGCACTCACATAAGTGAAATAATAAATCCTATGGATTTCACGTAGTCTTCTTACCTTATAATGATAGAAGACGCTCCGCTGTAATTACGCTGGATACAGCGAGTTCGCGCCGCATGCAGGGCGAACGTGAATTTATTACTGGCGGGCGGGGGCGCGGCATTATTAACGGACTTTGCATTTCAATCAGCCCACACCCCGGTGACGACGGAGCGCTTACTACCCGTCGAATTCGTAGGCCCGCACATCTTCCATAGGTTAATTGGAAAGTAACTTTTTTACAAAAAAATAAGCTTTCAATCATCGGTCTTAAAACCTCTAAAAAGTACTATATACAATTACGAATATGGAAAGTATATTCATCCTTCTAGATATATTTTTTCTTTCTATCGTGAAGATAATTAGTATAAATGTTTGCATATAAACACATCGATGTGCAGTTATTAAAAACGTCGTTGGTCCCGTCAAGTATATTGACGAATTCAAATTTTGAAAGTACATTTTCTGACTGAATAGTCCACATTATTTCGAAAATTAAGGTGATTCAAAATTGAAATTTGCGAACATTTTGTTTGATATAATAATTTATTTTCTCCCTATTTTGTGTGAAATGCAATCCGTAAATTAAAATTGCTCTCCTAAATCACTTTTCAATAAAAAAAATTTCACTTCAATATGTAAAGCTAGTCTCAAATTATTAACATTAATGTGAGAAGATATATATTTTCTGCATTCATCTAATTAATTGGTGGAAAGATAAAAAAAAACTGATATTGTTGAAAATAATTCATAATAATAGATAATATTCAATAGATCTTTTCATTAATCGATTTTAGTATATTTGCCAGTAATTATAATTTTCATTGCGTGATATAGCTTTGGTATAATTTGCATCATACGTATGGTCTGTGTAAAATTTGTACGATTAATTTTAATGCCATTATAAAGTTGTTTTATTGATTTTATATTATTATAAATGAATTTCAAAAATGATTTAAAACTTAACTTTTTTCAAAAGTTTTGTATTCCTTTAATCCGTTGTTTTTAATTCTTGTAATATTTTATTAAGCTGAATATGAAATATAAAATTTGAATTAAAAAGTTGCAAATTACTATGGAACCCTCCAATTTCAGCTTCAGATTAACTCAACACGTCTAAAACTCTCGCATTAATCCCGGCAGTCAATCGTCAGCCCATTAAGACGGGCATTCGGTGACCCCAAATTATTTTTCCATTTTTCACGGACCCTCACAGCCGTCCCCATCCCAACCCCATCCCCTACCCCAATCTCGAGAGTGCTGTTGAGTACGTGTTTGCAAGTGTGTGCATGTGCGACAATAATGAAATACTCAATTTGATAAAATTCCAAAATTGAAATGTAATAACATTATGCCGGGTTGATGGAGCCTACAATTTGACTGGTGATTCTTCAATTCCCTGCAGACTCCCGCCCTTCGGGGGCAAAGTTGTATCTTTGACCGTCTGCTTCCTGACTGCGAGGGCTGCTGTGGCGGATCGGTCCCGGGTCCCGTCCCGGGAAGCAGCAAAGACATCTCTTTCGGTCGGGAGCAAATATATCAAAAGTACAATAAATTAATTACAACATTCCTTTCGTGTGTGTTGCAAGTGGAACGCGCGGCACCGTCGGGGCGGGAGTAAAATGGGCCTTTGAAAGGAATTCGCTAGCAACCCTTTCAGCGCTCCGGTAAAAATCCACCCACAGTCGCAGGATATCTACTCGGCACTTGCGAGCACATAATTAATAAGACAGAGCACATGTAATTATGTTCTTGCCGCTAACAGGCGTGCCATTGGTTTTTATTAAATTCCTGGCGCTCACGCCCGCCCGGCAACTAAATCCCGGAGCAGCCTTGTAATTAGGATTCAGGATGAGCGATACCCGGCCGGGAGGTGGCCAGGTATGAGGGCTCCTTTCGCATCCCGGACGGTAGTCGGGAGCGGTCACAGTCTAGCCCGAAACTCCTTCCGGGTGACATATGTGGTCATTAGAAAGTGCTAGAGTGTCTTTGCGACCCATTCGGAGACGGACAGAGGCGGGGCGGGGCGACTGGTCCAAATCCCCGATACACGACAAATTAGCCAATTTCAATTCCTGCCAGACTCTTGTCTTAGAAGGAAACAAATTAAGTGGCATTTAGCCTGGATGGCATATTTGTAACAGCCCGCTCGAGCGGCCGGCAGGTACGGCTCCGCACAACTCGAAACAGTCTCCGGGAAACGGATCCGAAGGAAGACTTATTCCTTTAAGCAGGCGACGCCTTTGGGGATAGCGCCGGGGGACGGGACCGGGATGACGAGAGGCGGCATCTTTATTTGCAGGAGCCGTCGTGGGTCGTTTTAGCTAACCACAGGTGTTGCAGTTGTTCGGAGCTTTGCATTAATTATGACATTGCAGAAGTTGCTCAGATACAGCCCACATTCGATTTTAAGTCCCTCATTTATAGGCTGCGCATCTCGAGCGCCGGGCTATTTATCCTCCGCTTAAATCCTTCCTGGAGTCGCCGTCCTCCCTTTCCTCCTGTCTTTTAATATTTTAGTCCTGGCTTGCTGAGAGTAATAATTTTCAGAAATTAAGAATAGCATATTTATATTTCTTTAAATAAACAATTTCCTCTTAAATGAAGGAGTTGAGAGGTGGCACTACTGTTTGGTAGATATGCAAAATTCAATACCTAAAATTATCGTGACAGGACATCCCCCAAACATTCATGAAGATGTGATAAACAATTTTCTGAAAAGAAGATACCTAGAGGTATTATAAAATTTCATAAGCAAAGTTGTATAATAATCAACTCAATTTTATGAAATTTTCTTAGATTTAAAAAAATTACACTTATTTAAAGTCAGTTACTAAAAGTAACAATTGTATATAGAATAAATTTTGTTTACTGAAAACTTCGTAATTTTTGAGGAGTTATTTCAGTTATTTGCAGAAGTTTTGACTTTTATACTTAAAGAAACTTTCTTTTAAAATCAAGAAAAATTTCCTTTTTTTAAAGAAGTTTTAATTTAACTAAATTTTGAGCACAAAAAGTAATTCTTTCAACAAGAGTTTTCCAACAAGAAATTATTAATGAATTAATGGTTGAATCAAAAGCCAATTCAGTTGTATGAAAATGGTTGCCTAAAATTCAAGAGAATTTCGCTTTATTTTAGAAACTTTTTCGTTCAATGTTTGGCTTTGTGCAGCTCCATTAGCTTCTTTTTTTCCCGGGCTGGTGGTCCAGGACCTGAACAGTCCAATAGTCACTGCCATCTGTTATCCGGGTCACAAGTTCTTAAGTGCTTTTCACCCACCGCCTGACGACGCCGCAAGGCTGGATTTAGCCGGATGATGGATAGCGCGACATGTGCCACGGGCCTGTTTGCGAAAAATCCAGGGATAGGGAACTGTCGTCAGATTTCGCCGATTTCCCTGATCCGATGTGCCGCGCCAGCTTCGATATGAAATCGAGGTAATCAGCCGCGCTGCTGACTTTGACGTGCAGAAAAGTTGAAGTTGAGAGCACGCCTGGTGGAGTGGTGTGGCTCTTCGACTGCTTTCAACTTCTTGCAGCAATTCCGAGTAAATTGAATTTATCGCGTTAAAAAATGGCGAAATGGTGTACCACCTTTGATTTATTGTGAAAAGTATCATTCAAATAAATGTGTCGAGTAAATAGGGGTGTCGCACAATGAGGTATGTTACTCTAAAAGTTATTTAAAACACAAAAATATTACCATTTCACCTTACCACTATAAATTCTATACTGAATAATTAGGAGTAACTAGCGTATACTATAATTTTAATATAATAATGACTCCAAAAATATAGTAAAACAATACTTTTTGGGATATAATAATTTTACAAATACATCCAAGAAAACTTTGTTAAATTATGAGTACTAATAATAATGAAAAAGCTAGTATAAATGGAGTGAACAGATTTACTTTGATCATTAAAAAATTACGAAGTGTTATAGGAGCTACGTAGTAAAATAAGGTGTTGAGATATACTGGTTTTTTGCTACTAACATTACAAAAGGAAACTTTGAGGAGAGCACAAGAATTATTTCAATAATATAATATTGTAAAATAAATCGATAATGATCAAGAAAACCATTGTTTTTTTGGTTGACTCGTGAATTTGGTTTTGTTACAAAGTTGGACTAAAATGGAAAAAGTTAAAAATAAAAATGAGCAAATGAACTATTCAATATTGTTATAAGACCGCCTAAAATTTATAGTTATCTTACGAATTTTAAAATGGTTGAATGTGTGTCGGAAAAGTGTTCAGTTTTTTAAACGACGCAAAATTTAAACACTTAACTTAAGTATTTCAATACTCTCAAACTCCAAAATGCGAATACTCCTGTACTCGAGTTCTTGGATAGTTTTTTTCTTTAATATGTACATTTTTAATTTAACCTAGAATCTTTGAACTCAAGAAGATATCTCTATAGAAATTGAGTTCAGAATACTACTCGTATATTATCCGTACTTTTTTAGTCGATTTTTGGTTATGCATAATTTATAATACTATAAGTTCATATATGTCGATTTTAATTCAATACATTGGTTTTATTTATTTGAAAATAATTTGTAAAGGGTTCTCCTTATCGCCATACCATGACTTCTAAAATCTTAAAAAGGGTTAGCAAAATCGATGCTCTGAACGTCTTATTTCAGTATTGGATTCTAAGTGTGGTACGAGGTTTCGATAATAAAATAAAAATCTCTGCTTAGGCAAAATTGGCCAACAAAGTATCAAATTCGAATGTCCTTCCTGAAAAATGCTCCCTGCGGAAAAGCGGGCTTCGAACTAACGAGGCAAACTCAAGCCGAGCTCATTACGCGGCTCCCATCTTTGGTCACCTCTCGCATCATGAAATTTGATTTGTGTAATTTAGCGGGATCAAATGCCCGCAGCCTCGCCGAGGACGGGACCCGGGAGGGGCACCCAGGAGGCAGGACGGTTCCAGCAGGCGGGCAATTATGCAAAACTGGGCAAAGGAATGTTTTTCTGGGCAATGCCCCGAGTAATTGCAGGAACCCGATTAGCCGGAGCAGGGCAATTGGTGTGCGGCGCGCGTTTTTGCAACAATCAGACTCCGATCGGCGAAATATGAAAACTTGTCAACAGCCTGTAAGACGGCCGCGGGGTCTCCGGGACCCGCGTGCCCCCCCGCGGGACTTCTGGATGCCCGCCGTCGCGGTGCGATCCTGGAGCCAGCCGCCGCGCCGCGTCCGCCATCAGCCCATCGGAGTGCGGCGCGCAATTTTCCCATCTTAGCCCGCAGAACGGAATGAATTTTGTCGGATACCAACGGGCGTGCTGCGGACGCGACGCGCGAAGACGAAGAAGGGCCCTCTTTTACTTGTGGAAAAAAAGAAATCAATATATTCAAGAAAAACGGAGCGCTGATTGGTCCCCGGCCAAATTGGTTCTCTATGATATTCCTGTCACGTAAATTATTGATTTAATTCGAAGATTAAAAACGAAGCAGAGTGCAAGTTTGTTGTGGAGTATGTTGGGGCCCCGGCCGAGCATAATGCGCCCCGGTAACGTATTTGCCGATCCAGAGACGCATATATGTAAAACTAAATTTCATATAATCTCCGCAAATTATAGGCTTTAAACAACTTTATAAATATGTTCCCCTGAATGGGCAGGGGCCCGGGGCGCACGAGTATATTCCAAATAGATTGATTGCCCGGACGGGAATCGAAAGGTCTCTTTCAATGGGTTTTAATTTGATTGATTCCGAGCCGAAGGAGTCGTCGTCTCGCAATTTAGATCTTTGCCGGAGCAGGGCGGCGGCGGAGCGCTGGATCGGTGCGGCGGCCGAATGGGGCCCCTCCGCGGAGCCCCGCGTCAATCCCGGTGCGCGAGAAATGACTTCCTTTGTTTCATTTTTACAATCACAGCTCGAGACTGCATTAAGCGCGAGGAATTAATTTAATTTGTTCTTTGGAGGAGCAAACGGCTCCATGGCATGTCTGTGCAGCATTAGTGCTTCCTGTGCGCCGAGTGCACTCGATTGCGACCTGTGCAGGTATTGGGGCCCTCTCTCGGGGGCCCCAGTGCGGAGTCACGTAGACGGCGGCGCGGCCGGCGTGTACGACTCCGGTGAATTTGCATAAACGACGCGAAAACAACTACAGAGCCGTGCCACAATTATAAGCTGATTTATGCATAAAATCCGACTCCGATCTGCAGCTAGGAGGCGCGTTCGCTTGCCACACCGCCGCCGTGGCCCCGGCTAAAATCGGGCCGAAGCCCTTAAGGCGGGGTTTGGCATTGCAACGAGTCGGTGATTTGCGGAAAAGTAGAATATAACATTTTTCCGTTTCGCCTTCTGCGCGCATTGACTTTGGCTCCCCGGGGACTCCCCGGGGACACCTCAAGCTGCAGGTCGTCGAAATCGCAGCTAACTCGGGTGACAAGCCCTCCAAGTGCAGTCCGTTCGTGCGCTCCGGGCATTGGGGCTCGCGCCTTCTCTCCCGCTCGGCAACCGGGAACAGTGGGAATCGGCGACAAAAAAGCCTCCGCACTATGGCTCCTGACATCTGACCTCTTCCCGTAGGGCTCCGCTGGCGAATCCCACTGGGCGGCGGGTCATCTCCGGCCCTATCAGGCGCTAAAACGCGCAGCTAGAGCTGGATCTAGCCGCCCTCTTCCCGTTTTGGCGCTGGCTGAGCTGAGCTCGCTTTTCTGGGCTTAATCAAATTTAAGAAAGTTTCTCGCGGCGGCCGCGGCCCCATTGCGTGACGGAGCACTTCGTTTTTCCTCATTTAAATGGATTTAAATTTCTAAGTGCTCTCCGGGTACTCGCGTAAAATTTTAATTATAATCATTTCGCCAACTGCTCGTGAAAGCAATTTATTTAATTTCTTCGGACATGAAGAACAATTAACCTCACTGCTGCCCATCGTGGAGAACTTGATGAATAAATGAATTTTCAGATGCACTAATTCCGGGAAAAATGTTCTTACTTCTACGAATGCGGATGAAACTGATTCTTCTCATATTGGTCGCTTCTTAACGCTAACATCTCCTGGATGAAATGTTGAGACACCTCTGAAAATTATGTAAGCGAAAACAAGATCCTATTATCTATAAGGCGAACTTTCTTCATCCCACAAGATTAACATGCAATCTATTATACAATATAAATATTCGGTGCACATTCTATTATAAAACATTTTATCATTATTCCCTTATTCCTTACGTTTTTGTTCTTAGAAATTACTTTTTTCTTTAAAAACTTGAAAAAGAATCTGCCTGAAAAATAAGATTTGGTTTCAAATTTGTTTTCTTATAAAAAAAATTAATTCAATGAAAGAGAAAATAATAGTCACACCGAGGGAAGAACTACATTTCAGAATCCTTCTATTAAATATATTAAACTGTGTTTCTATCCTCCATTCTACAATAGTTGAAAATTTCCATAAAAGTATTGTATTTCCAAAAAATTAACAAAAGTAAGTATGCAATTGTTCAATAGGTGTTGAAATGTAATAACAGAAAAGAATAATTTTGTTTTTAGTTTGATTTAGTTTCAAGTATTTTAATATTAATATTAGATGTTCAGAACTTGAAAAGGAAAAACACGTACTTAGACCGCAAAAAAATTACTGATTCTGAAAATTTTTTCTTTCAAATTATTTACTTATAAGGTAAGTTAAAGAGACAAATTTTTGATTTCTTTCAAGTTTTAATTTACATAGTAAAATTAACAATTTACACGAAATTTGGTTCACGGAGAAAAGATAAAAATGGCGGGCTATAAAGTTTATGGCTTATACGATGTAACTGCGGAGAAAATACATATGTTAGTAGATTGAGCACCTTTATTAATAATTTTATCAATTTGAAGAGAAACCATGCAAACAATTGCGATTTTTCCGATAATATAACAAATTCGATCAGCCTCAAAAAATCACTAAATTTTAAAACAATCGAAACTTATAAATTATATTACCTATTTTGCTCACAACAGACATGTCTCAACTGGTCGATAAAAACATACATATATGAAAGACATCTTTTACTTAGCGACAATGACTAGACTCAAGTAAAATGAAAAATCGAAACGTAGAGAATTAAAAGGTGCTTACGGTTATTTATTAATGTGTTTATTAAAAAAAAATTTGCTTTAAAAAAAATATCACCTTCATAAATAATGATTGATACTAAAAAAAATATATTATGAATAGTTTTTATCGATTATTGTAAAGCTTGCTTATGGTGGAAATAGGCCTTTTTGAATGATCATTCCCCCTTTATAAGAAATATTATAAAAATTGTAATTCTCTCTAGATGCGAAATACACTTAACCCACACAATCGTTTGGAGATTTTTTTGTTATAGCTGCTCCGTTCCTTTGATTAACGAGATTTGAATATTTTTTGATTATGTTAAGATGTTACTACCAAGGGCTTAACCAGATATGTTCGTATGACGTCGCAATATTCCTTTCATAAGAGAGTACAATGACTTCGAAAACCGATAAATTAAGAAGGTACTTTACATAAAAATTGCGTCAAATCAGTTCGTTCGCACTGAGTGAAATGAAGATGAAGGAGATGAATTTGATTTTTTACACCCTTCCAGTGTCGCCACTTTTTCTTGAAACATAACCTCACCCCAGCCGCTCGGCGTCGGTCGGTATCCTTTTGCGGTGCGGTGCCAGTTGGTAAATTTAAAAAAGTTGCAACCCAAGAAGTAAATTTGTCAACGGGACCGCCGCGTACTTGGACCAATCCATTTCTTGGGTGCAAATGGATACGCCGCGCCGGTCGTTGGATTCTGGTCGATTTGATTGATCTGCGATTTCCCTCTTCTATAATTCAAGCACCGCGCTGTCTTCGGAGTCGCACTTATTTGAATTTCGGCCGGGTGATGTATGATGATTGATCAGCGGCTAATTAAACAGAATAAAAAAGTGTTTTTGCGGCGCAAACAATTGGCGTACTGGTGGATACAGCCGGCAGAGGCGCTCCTCCAGTTTACTCGGATTAATGTAATTGGAAAATTCTTTATTTCATTTCCTTTTCCACTTGTATGCGTTCCTCCTGTGGGACGCCTGAGACAGGGCGAGGACAAGGACAGGGGGACTGCGTCTAATATCGACTTTACGGAAGCATAAAGGAGGTCGGCGTAATCATCATTGAATAAATTATGCATGAGTCGCAGAAACGCACAAAGAATTTTCCCCTTTCAGATCTGTGATTACACTCCGCACGATTTTTAGCTGCTCAACGGGGCAATTTGAGCACTTGAATCTTTAATAAGGCCCCGTCTTCGCCTGGTCGCTTTCATTTGATTATATTCGCAGATTTTCAAAGGAACAACTTTGTCAAATTCCTAAATAAATGATAAGCTCACGTTTCGCGCCACTTTAACTCTTAATCGAGGCTGGAAGACAAAGGCACAAAGGATACACTTAAGCGCTCCTGCCGGGGGGCGCTTCCCAGCTCCCTCCGGCCGAGGAGCCCTCCAGAAGTCCCTGCTGGGCCCTGGTGCCGTGCTCCCTGATGGAGCAAGGAACCTAATAAATTTCATTTTTCCCGATGTAACGCGTGTGGTGCCATGTTCCCTTATTAAGTCCACTGGTCACAATGGATTTTGGGCAATAACATCGCACCGACGCTGGCCGCCAGAGATTTATGGCCGGAGATGTTTCACGCAATTCCTCGCCGATAGGCGAGTTCGGGATTCCCTCGCCAGAATTTATTGCGGCCTGGAACTGCCCGATAATTCCGAATGGGGCATCCCGAAGGCTTCACTTGTTTTTCGGTAATTCACAGCAGACGCCAGATAATAGCTGACCCGCAACTAGCCCCCACGGCGCGCAAGAAATTGAAGCGATTCCCGTCGCGGGGGCGGAAGGGGCTCCCTGCAGGGCGGCGCGAGTGGTAGCTGCGGCCAAATTAAAAGCGCCAGGTAAAAAGCATTTAGAGGTAACAGATGTACAGGATCCACCTGTAATGGTTCAAGTACCAACTTTAATAGCCACTTGCCTGCCGAAATTTCTTCCATTAAAAGTTTTTCCTTTCCCGGTTTTCGGCTCAAAATGGAAATTTTGCCTGGTCCATGGACCAGCCGGTTCTACGCTTTACGGTGTCAGCAAAATATGATTGGTTTAAATATTAAACGGAGCTCTCCCGACTACCGGGCGCTAGGGATCCGCCTGGAATGGAATAAAATACAGGAAAAGGGCCAGCCGGGCGAAAAAGTTTTAATGCTCGTCTGATAGTAAATAGCATCGCAAGACGGGGACCATCTTCCCTCCCGAGGCGCATAGACCGACTTCTCTGATTCTCCCGCCATAGTACACAAATACGTTTTTAATTGTTACCGCCGACCATGAAAAACATCGTTTCCCAACAAAGTTTTAAATGAAGCCCTTTCATGTCCTTATTCACCTTTTTCCCTTGTGATGGTCAATTCCTGTGCCAATGGTGCTATCTGCAGCAATTACATTTCAAATTGCTTTTTATTTTTAGGGGTTTTACCTTGGGGTATAAATATCGTTTGTGTTTTATATACATTATATTCTGAAAGAATACTTAGCTATGAGGAATCGAAAAGGCTAAAATACATAGTATATATACCTGTCATAATTCTATTCTATGTTAAGGTCGGGCGGAGCTAGTTGGGCTTGGCCAGTATAAGTTGGGCAATTGAAATGTCTAAAAAACTACGCGTCACACCGACACGACAAACACGTCATGCGACCCGCAGTTGCCGCATATGCGATCAAGCTACGCGGACAATTTGTTTATTTTATGACAAAAATGGAAAAAGGTAAATTCTTCTTCCCCCATATAGATTTGGATTACGTTCATATGTAACAGAAAATCAGATTGTAAGTGGCACGGAGAAGAAACCGAAAATTTAATTTTAAATGAAATACTTGAGTAATCTGCAATTCTAGGATTTTAGGAACTCTAAAGTTGAAAACGTTTTTTCTCTATTTTATTTAGATTACTATTTTAAATTACATACCTAAAGTTTACTCTTTGCTTCAGGATAAATGGAGTAAACAAGAATTTGATTTCAAAATATATTTCAGTCTGATTTCGCCTGATCAGTTCACAATTTCTCAATTGAATGTAAGTTCATTTTTTGTACATTCAAATTCAAATTAAATTGTTAATAGGCCCAAAGAAGAAAAAATTGGGAATGTTTAGTAAAAATTGAATTACTTAATATCCAGTACAAGTTTCGTGCAATTTTGATATATTTAAATATATTCTATTTATTTATGGGTTTCATAAAAAGACATCCTTATTCATTTTAATTTTGTAATATGAAATCTGTTTTGAAATAAAATCACTCCATTTAATTTTAAAATATTTTTTTTTAATTTTAACTGTATTAATAATTTATAATATACGCAACAGAGATTATTGATTTGTAGGTTGTATTGTGCAATATTCGAGGAGATCTCCACTTTAATTATATTGAATATTGAATTTCCTCCAGGATATTAATTAATTGAAAATGTATAAACTTCAGTTCAGTTCAGGCATTATCCAAATTTATTAAATTTAATAACTGGTAAACTTGAAATGTAATGGAAATTATAAATAAATTAATTCGATCGGGCCATGGCTCAACGTGAGAAATTCCTGGTTTGTTTTTTTTTATAGTACACAAAATAGCAATAAATGCGATTTTGTAATTTCGCGGTTTTAAGTGAAATGCTGCAGTAAAATCTGCCTTGTTATAGTTTTACATACCCATATTTAATTTTTGAAGATTCCTTTGATATCCAACATCGTAGAAAAAAACGCAGTCCACCCCTATTTCCAAATTAAAAATAGTTAGTTATATCTGCATTTCCTACAAATTTTTCAAATTATAAAGTAATCATAATTCATTTTAGTATATCTATACCTACCCATGTGTCATGAAAATTGTCTAATTGATTCTGTATTTATTGTTATATATGTATGTATACATATATGTACGTAGTGGGTAGTACATAATATTTTCATACATAGTTGCTGAAAATATATTCTGCTTTTATATTAATTTGCAAATAAAAAGGTGGAATTATAAATCTTTCGATTTGCGTGCGATGCTAATTAATAATTATATATATGAATATAGATGGAATAAAAAACACATACCGAACTAACTTCGCTCAGTATATGTGTGTACCTGGACAATAAAATTATAGCAAAGTACCGAGCTGGGATCTCCCAAATGCGGGCTGCTCTGAAGGAAAGGAATTCTCCAAAGTGTCGGCGTATTATGATTTAGGGAGCAATTACAGCCTAAAGTTGAACATAATATTTTTCAATTTTATTTCAATTAGTGGCTCGAAATTGCAATATGCCGGAGGCGCTAATGTAGCCGAGCCCGCGAAAAAGGCCCCAAGGAGCAACAAGTCTTGAAAAATTTCCGGGCTTCGCTCGAATAGTCAGCGGGCCTAACTTCGCGGCCATAAAGCCGAATTAAGTTGTAATTTATGTCGCCTAATTTAATCGGCAAATGCTAGAGCGCAGCTAAATATTTGATGAGAGCAGCTCCTGCGGCGCAAAGAAGCCGCCCATTGAGTGCAGGCGCCTTCCTTTCCATTTTTTAAGATGTTACCGGTGTCCTTCTGAAGGGGCGCCTTGTGAATTTAACGGCGGTAAGGACACCCGAACGGGTCGGGTCGGGTCTCGAAAATGCAAAGTGGATTTTTATGGTTTTCCAAAGACTTCCCAGAATTGTGGCTGGGCCGTCTGCATGCATACACACATCAAATTCGCCTCAAATTTGAATTCCGCTGATTCCGGGAAATTTTTGCATAAATGAAAATTCAATTTTTAACTCAAATATTTGAGCTGCAGTCGTAATTTGCATGGGGAAAAACACGTCAACATGTGGCCAGGGGTGCTCCCCTTGCCGGGAGGGAAACCCTGCCGGGTCAGTGGCGATAAAGCGGCTCAGCTGCCTTTCACGGGCCATTGAAGATCCATTCGCCGACGATTGTTGTAATTCCTAATAATTTCCAATAATAAAGTTTTATTGCGGGTCGGTCCGGATTTCCCCCCGGTTTCCGGGTCTCAAGCCACCGGGGCTTATCTCCCTAATGCGACTTAGGCCCGAGTTATGGGGACAATCTGGTTTCTGTCTGAGTGGCGCTGCGACGGCGGGGTTCGCACTCGCGGTGCCCTGATTCCTTTCAAATTCAAATCGATCCGAGATATGTATTGATTGGCTGTCAGCGCCGGATGAGCCCGGAGAGGCTGCCCAGGTCTGGATGCGTTAATTACAGGCCGGCGAGGACCACCTCTGACCTCCCGCCTCTCTGGCGGGACTCGCGGCCGCGGCCGGGTCTGATTCGCTTTCTTAAGCGGAAAGTGCAATAAAGGATTATCTGGGGCCCCTTATTTCGAGTGCGTGCAGACCAGCCTCGGCTCCAGCTGGCACTGCGGAGCGCCCGGCCAAGGCAAATAGATTAACCACCCAAAATGGTCCGCCTTTGTTCGCCGGAGTCCCAAGATACCGCCGCCGTGCCGCTTCAATTTACTTGGATCTGTCGATTCAAGTCCTCGTGCTGTTTGATGTGGAGGAAACTTTTTTATTGCCTTCGTCGGCAAACAGCGCGGCCTGATCCGGTTTCATCTCCGATTCAAGCTCCCGATGATTATTAAATTTTAATCCCTTTGTTGGAGCATAATTTTGCGTTGCGCTTCAGGCAGGCAAGACTTTCGTTCGCTTTCAGCGGCCGTCGATCAAAGCACCGCGGGGGAGGCACTGGGGCGCTTAATTTCATACGCGATGGCCTGACAATCGCAAGCCCATTGCGATTTTAAGGCGATTGACAAGGAGATCCACCCCACCGCAGGCGGAAGGGTTGCATCTGTCCGGATGCCCGTTGAGGCTATGGGCGCCCGTTTCGAACCCTTTTTTCCTTTTTCTTATAGTTCTATGGAGTGGAGAAATTGAAAATTTCATCCCTTTTCATAAATTTTTAATAGCATCTTCCGAAGTACCTGAAACCTGGAATATTATGCTAATTAAAATCAAATTGATTGGCTATTGGAAGTCAATTTTAAGCAAAAGGAAAAATCATTGTAAAATTACCAAAACATGATTGGTTAAAATATTTTATAAATGAGTCGGAAGAAGTAATAGAATTTTAATAAATTAAAAACTCTCCTTTCTCTTTTAACTATGTACTAAGTAAACAACATTAAATTTTTATGTATTTGAAATATTTTTACCTATTTTGTATACATCTCTATATTTTATGTTCTCTAAGGAATTTAATTTCATATAACAATTATCCTACATATTATTATGCAGACATTAAACCTACATTCCAATGCATATGAGTACTTTTAATCAATAACCATTGACTTTTATTCTTTAAAAAATTCCTTTCCTAATCGAGCAGTGTTTTATAAGTATGTAACTACTGAATGTAAATCACTTAATGAATATTTACATTGTATAATAGTCAGTAATTGTACATATTGCTGTATCAATTTATTGCTGTTAAAGTTCTTAATTGATGGTAGAGTGTGGTGTCTACCTATGAAAATGAACTATAATTGTAGCGAAAAATAAATACATATAATAGTTTTAATCGAGTACGACTAATAACAAAAGATTCGTAAGTAAATAAGCAACTGAATCGTTTAAAACTATTTTTAGTAAATCTTTAACGTTTCCGGTAAACTAAATAAATTATTTACTGGTGAAAATTAAACTGTAGGTGGAATACATACAAACGAAAAAAACCTTTTTTGAGGCAATCGTTTTTTTAAGAACAAACTTTTCGCGCTCAAAAATAAACATATGTTTTTAATAATCCTAACTTTAAAAAACACCTTTAAAATTCGGGCTATTGTTAGTTCTCGTAGTATACATACTAATATTGCTAAAGCATTTCCAACATTTAATTTTGATCGGTTGAAAGCTGAAAAATTTGGAGAGTTCAAATGCTTCTAAGATAATATTATTAGACAATTTTTTAGATGTTCATATTTTAGTGTAAGTCGTATTGTTAAAATACGTCCTCTTCTATTGCGTTTATATTCACTGAAATCTTGATTTTCGAATTCATTAATTTTCATTTTAATAATCATCTCTTTTAATAGTTTTTAATGATAGAAGAGTCTGACTGAACCCCATCTTAGCGGCTTTGTACCCAGAAGCCTTTCTTTTCCTAATGAGAGGAAATTCGCAGAATTCGAGTGGCTCCTGTAACAATGGACACAAGGGAAAGAAATTCTTTACTGTCGCAAGTTTTCGATTTCACAGGAGGTCAGCGACAAAGGACTTCAAAGTGCTAACGTGATACCTTGGTTTTGGCACCTCTAAACTTTGACTATTCTAAACGACAGTGTCTCAAAGAGTTTGCGGTCGTCCTGGAATCCCAGAGCTACGAGAATTAAAAGTGACCCTTTGGTAATTCAAAACTCGGAACGAATAGGCAACCTGGTCACTGGTAACAAGACAGGGGTGGGGTCGGACAAGTAGTGGGTGGCTGGGTGGACCTACCCGGATTCTCCAGACAACCCAAATTGAATCACAGCATTCGCTGCGAAAAATAAGCTTATTAAAAGTACGCAGATTAGTTCGTCATTTAATTACACTAAAATGCGTCTGAGCGTGAAACTAGTGCCAAGGTAATCGGCTGTTCTCATCTATTTATTCCTCCCGTCCCCGTCCATCCTCTATCCCGGCTCCAGAGCAGGATCTGTCCGTCTCCTGTCGGCTCCTGTCGTCCTCCTCTCCCGGAACATCGGTGTGTTTCATTTGTAGTCAATTATTCCCTCCTCAGCTGGGTCCTTGTGGATGTATTTAATTTTCAATTTTGCAGATAATCACATTCCGGGAGCCATGCCTGCCTGAAATAAAAGTTCTTCTCGGCAGAGGCGGATATGTACCCAGAAGATTAGTTTGATAAATCAGGAGGATCTCCTGAGACTCGAGGATTCTCTACATATTTACTAAAAGCTTCAGAAACAATGAGCAAGTAATCTGGCTCCTACAAGGGTATAGCATGCTTCTCGGATATCTTTGATTTCGTTCCGGAATAAATCTCCGAAATGATACCCATTTTTGTGGGTGGTACACCCCCGCCCCATGTTCGTTTACTTTCAATATTTTCGACACTCCGGCGTGTGGGGTAAATTGCCCAGGAGTCCATAGACATTTTCGCTCGATAAAAGGCGTCCCCTCCCCTTTGATATGATGGCCTGGTGCGAGCTTGTACCCCCTTCCTGTCCGCCCTTTTAGGAGCTACCATAACCTCAATTTTGGTATGCGGAGTGACAAAGAGTGAAAAGTTAAACCACCGCGTTAAGGGTGACATTTGATTTTTCAGTGGTTTTATGATTGCGAGCATGATTTTCGTTTTTATTCTATTCGATCGCCCCGTGGGGTGTCTAGCACATGCAAACAGCCTCTCCCGCAGGAGACCGCCTTATGTGGCCGAACATTTTCAATAACGCCGTCGTCGAACGCATTCAAAGCGACGGCGACACGGGCAGTGCCTTTATCCGATTTTGATGTGCGTGAGTCGATGGCTTTGGAGCCCAGATACCCATATTTTGTTGGCCATTCAGGGTTCCAACAAGTCATCGCAAAAATACATATATTTTCAGGTAATGTGACACTTCGAAAATCTTATCTGGCCCCTTTCGGAATTATGTTCGGGGATGCTGGGGGTTGCGTCGCTTTCGCGTCACTTTCCACTTTCGTTTTATGAATTAGCCCTCTTCTTTGAGGATGTTAACGGAGAAAATTATTATCGTCCCAAAAGGGATAAGCAGTCACTGGAAGATTGGGATTATGTTGTTCCTCCCCAACACAAAAGAATTCGTCAGGCGATGAGTTGTTTCAACATTTCGCTAGTAGGCTTCTGCTGAACAAAGAGGGGGTAATACTTTAATTTCTGGAAAACATAATTGAATTCATTCCTTCACTTTTCAATAAATTACAATTTCTCAAAGAGAAAGTAAAATCAGTCTTTTATAAAATTATTAATTAAAATTGTTAATTTAAAATAAAAAAGTTTGGCATCATAAATATGATTCCACATCACATTACAAAAAGTTAATATTAGTATATCTTGTACTTAAATTCAATTAATAGTTATATGAATATTTCTTGAAACCGGGAAATTTTGATTGTCCTATCCGAACTAATGTTTGGAATTTTTGAACTTTTGATAGTGAATTCGAAATTAGCAAACCAATAATCTCCTAAATCTTTTCATTTAAACGCTTTTATTAAGAATTTTGGAATTTATAATTGATGATTAATTTTTATATGAAATATAATTTTTCATTCACACTAATTTTACGCTTTGCAGACATCAAGGCCAAATGACTGTGTATTTGGCATTGTAAATGTCCTTTAAATGTACTGATTGACCTAATTTTCTTCTCATTAACACTTGGGTCAAAGGGTTGAAAATTATGACAATTTTCATTGCTTCCCATTGCTGGCGGCAAAACACCGAGAAAAGGAGCCCCCCATTGCGGTCATAATAATTTCTACAAATGACCTCTATCAAAAAGCCCCATCAGCAGCCACTCGAGGCACTTGGCAACGCAGTGTCCTCGAGAAAAGATGATCCAGCCGCAATCCGCAATAATTCCGGGTGAAACCACAACAAATCCGAGCCAAAAGGCCCAAGAGGAGTCGCACAGATTTCGGAGAGTTGTGTCCTACGATTTGGTCCAGCTGCCCGCTACCGCCGTCGTTCTGGTTGCCATGAATTCCGAATGAGTCCGACTGAATCTAGGCCAAAGGACCCGCAATTAATATTAAAGGCGGCCTATAATTAATGTGAGGCTGTTTAAAATTTATTAAATTCTTGCTGAGCAGGGAAATTACAGAAGAAAATTGAGATAGATATGAACCACCCACAAACCAGCAGCGCATTCACAAAACGAATAGAACTGTGAGAAAGTTTGCAGAATTGTTTCGAAGAGGGCAAAGAACCACCCCCTCCTCATTCACTGGGGCTCACCTGCTGCCGGGTACTCCCGGGTGCTGCTGGGGGTCCCGGAATCTCGTGTGCTTTATTTATGTATGTACTGAGGAGTTAGTTACCCTGGTTTTAATTTCCGCCGAAAGCATATACATCCCCTTGTACCCGTCATTGTACGGCACACGGAAGGGTGGGTTCCTGGGAGCGCTTTGTGAAACACATTTAGAAACGTTTTTAAATTGCTTCCTCGGAGGTAGTAATTATGAAACCTTTGTGACCGGGCGACGGGCGGGACCCGAATTGGCCACCCAGGCGTCTGGTCTTTAGACTCTATCGCAGGTCCAGGCGTTAAACGCTTTGATATTGAAATCTTAACACCACATATCATCAGCATTCCATTGATTCGATAAACAATCCTTTTCCCTACAGTCGGCGCCGGACAGGAGTGACCGACGTAACTTTTATGTTTTACTAAGGCACAAAGGGCGATTTCTGGTCCAGCCAGCGTCCCCAACAAAGTCGGGGCTACGCCCCCACCCGGCCGGACAACAGAAAAGTGTAAAGTAGCGACCAAGGGCATTTAATTAAAATTATTTATGCTGGTGTCACACGTAACATCTCCCGTTACGACACGGGGGATGTGCTGTGCGGACTTCTGGAGCGCCTGACGACGACGGGTGCTTCTTTGTGTCGTCGGCACCGGGTATAGCCGGGCTCTGCCCGGGCCCCCCTTTTGCTTACTAATGCATTAATAACCGCGCTTCCCAGACAATAATTGCGTGAAATCCAAGAATTGTCGGAGCGAATATGGCCGTCGTCACTGCGCCCCCGGGCGTCCCCTTTCTTTATTTAAATTAATCATCCATTAATAATTTTATCTGATATTCTGTTCGAGCTATTTGTGTAACTTAACTCGAGGTCTGTAATGAGCTGGACATTTGCGTAGTCACTGAAAACGTATCGAATTTCCATTTATCAAAGTCTCGTAAGGAGGTTCTCTTTGGGGCTGCCGTCTTCGCCTAATTTGTATTTCATTCGAAATGGGAATCAGATGGCGACCTCGGTGAAGGGGATGAAGATGGTCGGGTCTTCCTTGAACCGTCCGGGAAACCCCCCTCCACCCAATGAGCGAGCACTCCCAAGACGAGACACTCCTTGACTTCGAAGGGACAAAAAACAACAACATCGATTCGCAGAATCGTCTTCAAAATTAAGAAAATAACCAGCGCATTAAGGTCGATGAGTATCGATTTTGTATTGCTTTGTATTTTGCGTTATTGTAGCACTGTACCACTTCGACTGGTGTTTATTGTGTTTTGTGTTTTCGAGGGGGCTCCAGCAGGAGACGTCTTCCTCATGGAATAATGAAGGGTTCATAATTATAAACAACTTCTGCCAGTTTTGAATGTAATTACATTTTCCGGGATGTTCGGGGGTGGAATGGAGCAGAGCGCGTTTCATCTTGCAGGCTTTTGGCATAGGGCTTAATTTCTCCATTCGCTCGGGGAACTTTTGGATTCTTTACCCCCAAACCATTTCTCGAAAAAGAACGGGGGTGCGGAAACGCTATCCACCCAGAACCAGAATAACCCTCGCAGGGAGCCGCACCTGAAGCGAATCGAAATTGTCGAAATATCAAAACGTCGATCATATTTTCTTTTTTTCCGCTATAAGGGCTGTGTCCACGGCCATTTGAAATGCAAATTTTGATTAGGGCTCTGTAATCAACCCATGAACCCTTTGACATTGAAATTCCCGCACATTTGATCTCTACTTCTCGAACATTTGCATATAAATTGCTTGCCCAAAACTATTTCTGATTTTCTCGTTGGGAGACTTTTTTCATTGGCATGCTTTGCGGTGCTCGTCGGAGGCTGCGATGTGCTGCGCCAAATGCACCAAAGCTGATAGAACCGCGTCGGAATGGGATGGCTCCAAGGTCTCAAATCTCGCGAATAATAAAACCATATCTCTTTTGATTTATAATGAAGGAATATTGAACAACAAAAATCGCTGAACCAATTTCATTTTTATTCAAGGAGATTCTCTATCTGAGAAAAATTATACTTAATTTTTTTAAGACGATATCAAGATTTAAAATAATATATATAATTTGTTCATAAAATATGTTAGTTAAATTACTGAATTTGAGATAAGATTTAGTACATTAATAAAATTATATACACTATGCCTTTACAGCTAGAAAAACACATTTTTAGGAATAATTCTTAAAGCAGCTGTTAGGCAATAAATAATTTAATAATTTTAGTTGTCTTTGACATATATTTTGAAAAAAATCTTCTAAAGCACTATAGAAAAATATAAACAATTTAATAAAACATCTGACAAAATTAAATTTATTTAAGTAATCATTATCGGCGGTTTCAAAGACATTTTTGGAGAAAATTGCGTTTAAGATTTTTAAATATTCGTATCCAATATCTAGTTACCATATGTATTAAAATTAAACATTTTTCGAGCAAGAAAACACTCATAGGTCCATTTAACCTTGTTCGATTTATGAAATTTTGGAGGAATACCTTTCAGATTTTGTATTCACTCAGAAAATACAAAAAAAATGGCTTTTTACCCTTACAAACTACCCGAAATTCCTTTAATAATCCATTTTTAGCAATTGTTTTACTACTTTGTATGTTTTGGCTAGTACAGTCTAGTCTTGCTTGCATTAAACTACCTTTTTCATAGATATAAAAAAGTGGAATAAGTTAGCTTCGTATTCTTTCTATTTTAGAGTAGGGACATGGCGTAAACTTCTTTTAAGTACAAGTCGAAATATAAAAATTGGAAAAGTTATATATACGGGTAAATTCGATTTTATCCCTGGACAGTGTATATATGCTTAGTTTTAGTTCAGGTACTAGGGATTATTACCACTCCACCCCCATCTCATTAATCCTCCGTCCTCTAATTGCGCAAGTTGAGTTATCAAAGGAAGTACGAGTAATACGCTCTGAAGGCAGAGTAGCGCAATAAAGGACGAACACGCAATTACGCCATGTCGTCCGAACTGTGTCGCTTCGTCGCCCAGCTTCAAGCCGGCCTGTAATAAGACGTGCAAATACCAATCTTCTTCAAATGTCTGTCTATTTACGAGAATTCGTGTCATTACATGTCCATCGTCCAGCGGATGACACTTAAGGCGGATGGGTATTGGCAAACACATTTACGGCCGGACACGACTCCGGGAGGGTGCGCGCCCTTGACTTCATATTTTTACGGGCGTCCCTGAGCCACTCGCAGACGAGTCCTGGCGAGCGAGTTAAAACCTCAATAAAAGACGAGATGAGCGATAATATCGCAGCAAATAAATTGAAAGATTTTGCTATCTGTTACTTTTCACGCAATAAAACATTATTAGGCGCAGGGGAGCTGCGCTCGATATTGCCGGACTTCCTTGCTATGTCCTTAATGGCTGATGACTGCATCTCGGCCGGCCACCTCGAGGGCTATACGCCAAGTCATCACAAATAATTTATTGATTTTCGGCTTTGCCCCGGGGCGAGTTTCTATCAACTTCCTTTTCATATTAGTCTAAGGCGTTGCCGGCGACTTAAAACTTCATGCACATGTGCGGCTTTACATTAACATTGAATGTTATTTGTGGATTACTTCTGGCTATTCTTAACCCTTCGATTACCCCGACACCCGGCGGCTGCTCCCTAGAACCACCCGCACCCATATTCATCCCCATGAACAGCATCTTCGACCCGGACTTCCGTGTCGGTGGAAGGGTTGGGCTAAGCTCAACTCACCTCGAGACTTTGCGCTCGTCTCGACGGAAGCGTACTCCGAGCGCAATCAGAGCGACTTGATTGAGCGAGCATCATTTCTTATTAATTGAAGACGAAATTGCAACTTCTTTGATTTAATTACGAATGGGCGTCGGCAACATTGCTGACATTTTTGTTTTCAATTATCGAAGTTAATTAAATTCGAAAATTGCCGGCAAATTAATCAAAAAACCCCCAAAATTATTCTGACTTGCGACGGCGGGCGGCCCACTTGACTGTTGGCGGGACCGGGACCGGGATCGGGACCGGGAGGATTTGTTTCGCTACTTAGCTACAGTTCGCTGTTGAAATGGTTGATTCCAACTGAACCCGTGGGGACCATCCGTCTCTGCACGTTGCGATGCGGCGAAAAGCGAAAGATTCAAGCACCACCAGTTCAGTTGGAAAGAAAACTCGAAAGAAGTGGATTTGATTAATTCACCTTGTGGGCGTTTTGAGAAGATTTTGGTACTTTGGCCCACTCGATGGATTTGGTTTTCTTAGTAGTTACTCTTAATAATTCGGTATACTAGCCTAGGGCAATTAAATTAGACACAAAAAATTGAAAACCTTTCAAGCAGTTTATACAGTGAAATAATTTTCGTAAAACTTGTTTATAACTATGCATATATGTAAATACATACATATATACATGGTATATTTAATTCTTAATTATTGAGTAAACGTTCCTTAGAATAAATTGAAAAAGAGGCTGCAAATTATGTACATATACATATATGAATTTCGGAAAAAGTAGGTATAGGCATTATTAATAGATGATCATTTGACGTCGCACTCTTGGATGATTTGTTTTTTAACTTGGAAAATATATACTCGTAACTTTCGGTCAAAGTACTTAAATATTTTAAAATAAGCATTAATAATCAAATTTTAGTGGAAATCCGGCAACTAACTATTTACGAGACTTTTTCAGAAGTTTAAACCAAAAACCGGTAGAGTTATAATTGTTAAATACAGTGAAAAAGCAAATTACCAGCTTGTGTTTTAATTATTGTATGAAGATTATACATTTTTATATTTTTATTTCTTAGCCATTCATTATACAAGGTTATTAAACAAAAAAACCATTTTTAATACCAGTAGATCCAAATGATAAATTGCCAAAATGTATTGTATGTGTACATACCATATATACCACATATATGCTTAAACATATATATGTAATTTTTCATATTCACCAAGAGACCAATAATATAATAAACACTTTTTGAAAATTTCAGTTCAATATCTAAAACCGTTTCTTCTAAATTGTGGTAACCGTCCCAAAAATATTGTGTTATGACAAAAATGTATGTGCATTTAAAATTTTTTGAATGATATGTTAGTATTTGATTCAAAAACAAAAAAGGTGGGCTAGAATAATTTAAAACAGGCTATACATAGATAAATCAAAGGACAAAAAGATTTTTCAAAATTTAGTTTTTTGAATCCCTTTTCATGAAAGATTTATAAAGAACGCTTTTTAGATAGGATATGCTATAACTTTTCAGTTGAGTCGTATTTTTAGTGCTCTAGAGTAGTAGAACCCTGTCCCGAACCCAAGCCCTTGCCTTGAGGAACACCAGAAACCGAGACCTGGAGCATGCCAACGAAACAAATGTGGACAAATCGACGATTACCGAGGAGATCAGAAAATCAGGGCAACCTGGCCGGGAGTCGGGACTCGGGAGTGGGCTCCACGGGGCACACATCTGGTCCTGGGTGTCCTCCTGCTACCGCAACAGTGTCAAAGTCATTAAAAACTCGTCAGGCCTTTGACACGCAACACCGGCGATGACTTCTGGTGAAAATAATCAGCCACTCGTCATCTGTTTCGGCTATTTGTTGCGGCGAGGCTGTCGCTATCAGATTTCCCCGCAAGACTGGAGAAATCTTTTGAACTTTGCGGTTTATTTATTCTGGGCCCATTACGCCCCGAACGTGTGATTGACGAAGATTTATGGATTAGCGTTTTCAAATTAAAGCAGCCAGCCGGTCCAGGCCTTAATCTGCAAATAACGAGCACGGCGAGCGAGCTCTTTGATTACCGAGATGCAAATTAGAAATTGTTGGCAGGTACCACCCACACGTACTCACATATTGCGCTACTCATTTGTCAATGGGTTTGGGCTCAATATTTAATTTATTTATTAACCTTAGGGCTATTAATTTTTCAATTTTGGTAAAATATTTGCATCTTTGAAAGAGTAGCAGGTGGTTAAACAAATTATTTCGGCAGGCGATTCCATTAATTCATAGTACATTGAAAAATTGCCAGAACTGCAAATGAACGAAAACAAAAAACGAAATACTAGTTATGTTAAAACGTGTCAAAAGTTTATGTTTCAATTTTTACATACATAGAAACACCGAGCTCGATCTGAATTTAAAACTCAGTTTTCTCTACAAATATGGAGTTTGAGCTCTTGAATTTTTAGAAATACAAAATTATGAGTTCAGGAGCAAATCGATAAGATGAGTGTTAGAAAATTTTTAAATTTTAATACAGAATATAAATTATAGGCACCAAAAATAAATATAATATTCCCCCTTAATAGAAAACGGTGAAATTAAATTTGTCTTGAATAACTTTAGTGCTTAGTATTTATTTAGATAAAGTCAACCCCCTGAGGGTTGGAATTATAATACATAAGTTCAAAATCTCATAAAACTTACTCTAGCGCCTGAATGGATATTTGATAAACTTGTCCTCTCCCCAATTCGCGGTTCCACCCCCGCTGGAAAAAGCTTTTAAATTTCATGCGTACACCCTCTTGAATGGAGCCTTTTCCAGTAAACCAACCAAACTTGATCGAATTTTATTTTTCCGATTCTTACTAAGTTTTTTATTAATCTGAGTTTCATATGAATTTTTGGGTTAATAAGTTTCCAGATAAGGAAGAGAGAAATTTTTTCGGTTCGAATTTTTGTTTCGAAACATAATACTTACAAAACTTTTTAGCTTCGTTACTTTTATAATATTCAGAACAAAAGGAGGTTCGGTTTTCTTTTATAATAATATTTTCGTATTTCCTCATAATCTGAGGTTAAGATATTGCGGAAGTAGAACCAGTCACCGCAAAAATTAATTAGATGTCTAGCAAATTTCGTGAAAAATGTACATTCTTAGAAAATCCATTGATTTTAGAACTAGGTTCGAACGTATTATAGTAGTGATAGCCCTTAAGCCTTTAAGTAGATGTAAGTTTCAAATTCTTGGATAATATATGCTTTTCATTGGGGTTTTCTACGTTATACTAATTTTCTCCAAATATCTAAAGCTTAAATTTGAAAGTAATTCATTAAAATATTATAGATGATTGAACTAAGATTCCGGTACTTATTGTAAGATTTTTATTGTACGAATGATTTGTACATTATCCTTGAAATATACCTATCTATCTAGTTATCTATTTATCTAGGGTTAAGAAAATGTAGGACGATTTTATTTCCGTTTCGAATGTTATTGTTGGTTGTTAAATATTTTTGTGGTGGATATATACTATGTATGGATATACAATAGATTATTTTAAACAAATTTTGGAGTACCTGATGCAAAATATGTAAATATATGTGTGTACTTATAGATAAGTATGTAGATAAATGTGAAGAATAATACATTTATTTAACATAAATTGATTAACACATTGCGCTTCACTAAACATCATTATCGAGCACGTTCAGTTTAAGTTTTTACTTAATTTTAGTAATAACTCCTCTGAGCACAGCGAGTATCTTTGATGAGATCTGACAAATGCAAATCATTTTAGGTGACGGCCACCGCAGCGCAACACAAGTGCAAACAAGCCCCGGCCGCCACCTGAACACTCAATTCCGCGAGCCGCGAAGGGGCGATAACCGAAATATGCATGAACGCACCCATCACAATGCGGGGGTAGTCCTGCAAATATGCCGCAAATTTTTCCCGCTCATTAATTGAATTGCATTAGATAACACTCGAGCGTTGGTCGTTGGCGTGATTCTGGCAACGTATTCATACGCACAGCGGCGTCGTGCGTGCGCGGGTGGGGTCCCCGGTGCTCCGCCGGGCATGTACTTATTAAGCAAACATAAACTGCAAACACAAATGATTCCTGATACGATGGAGTGACCATTGACTGTCATACATGCGGCTTTGTATTATGGTCCCCGGCCGGAAACATGATGGACATTAGCCCCATCCCGACGGTGGTGGCGGTCCAACGCAGCCACCCTGCGGACGGGGGTGGCTCGACTGTCGCCAACATAAAATGATTGAAAATTATGAGACGACACGTCCACCGATACCGAGACCTCCATCTTTAAATGGTGGCCCGGGAAGCGCCTTTTGCGGCACCCTTGCGGGGAGCACCTTTCGCACCCGGCCGCAAAAATCCGCCGGGCCGTGGACCCGATGATCGCCCGATTGGTATTAACCGAATCCTATTTGTGTCCCAATAATAATTTTGCGGGTTTCGCAGTTGGCGCGCCCTGCATGCCGTTCCGGCGGACATAAAGCGCATTTAACAGCTTAATACGAGTCGGTAGGGTCATACGGGCATCAGCAAATGCATTTTGTGCATCGTTTGTCAATAAGCGTACACATTTTCATGTGTTCAGTTTGGTTTTATTCTGGTGTAACTTTGTAGCTCCGGGCCCGGCGGCTGGGCTGCCAACACGGGACCGTGTGTCTGCACTTAACCTATCCGGAGGAGCCGGAGTCCGGATCCCCGACCCGGTAAAAGGGAGCCCTGCACCGGCCTGCAGGACGAGGGTCGAATGATGCCAGAGTGCATTTTGTTTACCAAAATACGGTCAAGTATTATACAGTTGCAGGCGGCCTGTGTTTTATTCGGGTATATATTAATTTTATTGAACAATTAATTCAGCCTTCCCGGCGAAAGGGTCATGTTATGATGTCCAGAGCTTATGTTGTAATTGCTGACCGTTTATGCTCGCATCCCCTTTGACTAGTTGGGAAATTTTGAGTTAATGGGCTCCGGCGGCCAGATCATATGAAATAAAAGTTTAATGTTATTGCGTTCGGCTAGCACCTACAGGAGAGTTGCATTTGGTCCAGCCCGCCGAAACGACACTCTTGGATATGTTCGGAGGTCGCGACGGAGAGCATATTGCTGCTTCCCGGGAATTGCATAGCTCTAAATCAAAACAAATTGCTGCGCAGCGCGGTGCAGAGTGCGGTCCCGGCGAAGGGCTGCACACTGTCGACCTGTCAGCACTGAATGGCCGTAATATGAATGGTCAAAAATAATACAAAACATTACCGGAGCCGGAGCGACTCACCCGGCCGAGTGCCGACCCACCCACCTAAGCGCGCCGGCGAGTGTTTTGATTTGATCCTGTACCATTGTTTGTCCTAAATGAACTTGGAAAAATATTATGTTTCATTGCAAATAAATAAAAAGCGGAGCATCACTGGCAGGAGCAGCCCGACCAGAACAATAAACAGGATGATGTATTATAATGGCATTCTTGGGTTTCAGTCGTGTGTGGTTTCGCAAGTGCAATCGATGAGATTAGTTCTATTTGGAGCGGGGTGGGAGGGGGTGCCTTTTGTCCTTCGCCGTTACCCTAGGTGAATGCTTCCAGAGCCCTTCTCCGAACGGTCTGCAGTGAATCACCGTCCCGTCTTTTGGTGCGAGTTGGGACTTATTTCACATAATTCAGTGCTGCCTATAGAATGCTCATAGATAAACTACTTCTCTTTGTAAGTACTGTGAAATGTTATATACCACATTATGTATGAAGTAACTTGTCATTTTCCGCAAACACTGCATACATTGAGAACCCATTTAGGGTATGCTCAAATTCAGACGCGATGTTTTATAAGTCTTGTTTTTTCAGAAAATAAGTTCTTAATTAGTAGAAAAACAAGCTTTTATTGTATTCTGTTAGTCAAACCGTTTCATTTAATATCCATGTTAAGGGGGTTGTAAAGAAAATCGTATGCCGTCATTTTATGGCGTCCGCCATATTGGATATAAACGATATGAAATATACTACATTACATTATCATCTGGTTTATATAAGTGAATCAAACTTGAATTTTTCCGATAACGAGAATTGGTTCGAAATTGATTTACAAGATTTGGCCTCATATGTGAAGGTAAATAAACTCTAAATTTAAAAAGAATTTGTTAAAAACAATCTCTTATTATATTCTACTTGCCGAATCCTTTCATTTGATCCTTACGATTGTCAAGGGGTTGGTTATGAAAATAATACATCATCATTTTGTTGCGCTTACGTGATTAATTTAGAAAGACGACACTTAGCTAATCGTGCATTATCACCAAAACCAAATGTGCTCGTTAAAATTTTAGCTTAATAGTTTGGGGCTAACTCGAAAACGAGAGTGATTTTATACGTGTAATTGTGAAACATTCAGGCAGAATAAGTAAATCGAAAGGACACTGTTTCAATTTATTTAATAATTACAGTGGATTGAGTATGGTATTATGCTGAAGTATTAAATTTTGCTTTAACTTAATTTATTTTGAATAAGTATGTCATGCGAAGTTAATCAACGAATTTTAATTATGAAAGTTACATAATCAGAACTTGGTAACTTCCTAGAATTTATTCAGATGTTTCAGGTCCATGGTGTAAAATAAAATATATTTCACAACGGGGTATTAAAAACGAAAATTGTTTTTTCTTTTCTTAATATATTGTTGCATATTACAAAATACGTCTTTAATTTATGAGATATTCGAAGAATTTTCCATGAATTATTTTTGATCCTATACGAATTTTGTGCAATTTATCGTAGTTTCGACCTAACAACATCTGATTGCCGGTGGAAGACAAACAGGCAGACATTATGATTAAATACATTGGATATCCTTAAAAAGATTTCACATATTACGACTTTACCAAACAATGCGACTCTCGAGCAGTTATACATATATTATAATATGAAAATAATATAAGAAGGAAGAACAAGTATAAATGAGAAAAAACTATACGTTTTACATTTCGATGTTTATGAAAAAAGTGATCGCTACAAAAACTCGTTGAAAAGTGCTCCGTCGGATTTTATTAAGTACTATTGAGCGCAGTGCAATTGCACGTTAATAAATAAAGCAAAAATGTCCCAAAGGACCAGATCCTATTTATTCACGGGACCAAATGGCGCTCCTGTCGCAGGTCATGTCCCGCCACATCCTGCCCCGATTGCCAGCCTATTCAAACAGGCAAGACGAGCGCTGCTTTGTACGCAATTATATAGCGTAATCTTGTTACAGCAGGGCTACAACGGAATAATAATTCTTCTATCAAATCCCTCGCTAAACCGTCAACAATTCCAAAAATAACCATCTTCGGGGATATTAACTGAGCGTGTAATTCAGTCTGTTCTGCCGGAGCTCCTTGGTTCTTTTTCAGCAGGAGGACTCCACTCCGGTACGTGTTTATCCAATAAAAAATATTCCTTTCTGCAAAAAAAAATGAACAATTTGCATACGAAATCATATTTCAGGAGCTACAAGTACGCTCATACCTAGCTCGAGATTGAACGCAGAATCCCTTCATTCAGTTCGAAACATTAAGTACCCGGCATCATTCCCCGGATCCCGGGTATTTACTGTTTAATTTTACGCGTATTGATTTTCGAAAGTGCCTGAATAAATACTGCGTCGATAAGAAAGAGGGTCCTTGGCTTTCTCGACTTTCCTTGCATTCAAATGGGACGGATCGACGGATGGCATCAAACAAGGGCAGGAAGGAAAGAAAAATCCACTCTGGTCCACGGGATGAGGATTCGAGAGCTGTCAGATATCGCTGGGCCCCTTCGGTTCTCGGTGCTAACTTTTTTTTCAAAAGTCCCCTCGGATTCGCAGGACAATATTTTGCCCAAATAAATTTGTTCGTCATTAGGTGCAAAACAAGACGCGTTCAGATGGGCCTGAAATTGGGCGTGGTGTAAGATATTAAATGGTGAGATAATTTTCATTCATCTTCCTTTAGCTTCGTTTAATAATAAGCTGCTAATAAAATACGTATATGATGTAAGAACGAATTGAAGCATTCTAGTAAATATTTCTGTAAAACTGTATCTCATCAAACGTAATAAAAATTCGAAACCCTTTTACTCTCAAAATATTAAGATATACAAAAAGTAGTAGACTGTCCCTAAAGAATAGAACTATGAATTTTTGTTTTCTATAGTTATGCGAAACGGCCCAGTCCTATAACTTTCTTTCTACGGCTTCCGGAAGTCCTTAAAATGTTGGTGATTTTCGTTGAGTGTGTGAGTGAGCAAATCAATGAAATTTACATAGTAATAAAATCTAAAGTGCCATTTCTTCTAAAATGTAATCTTGTATCTATATTTTATTAATCTGGCGACTACATCCAATTTTGAAAAATTTTGCTCTCAAGTATTACCCAAACCGAAATTACATATATACCTATAAATAGAAAGATTCAAAAATATGTATACGTTGAGTCGAGCTGGTATTCATGTTTTTATACTTTGAAAAATGTCTTTATCATGTAAAATGAGGGCATCAACATAAGAAAGGAGAACAACATCCTGAATCATAATTTTACATACATAAATGCCAAGTTTTAACGATTACTTGGTTTTATCCCGCATCCTCCTATACAGGAAATGCTTTTAAATTTAAACTACTGTTTGCTATATTTTTACTGCATTTAGCGGATAGAGCCTATCTGTTATATTATAATTTTAAAAACTAACTAACATACAATCCGAATTATTAGAGCAAGTTATCAATAAATACTTACTGTGCGAACTATTACTTTATTTAATATAAGCATGTAGTGAACTGGACTAATAATAGAAATAAAACTCATATATGAATATTCCAACAATTTTGGAAATAAAGTTTTATTTCTTCTCTCTGATATTGCTTCATATTTGTTTGTAAATACGTAATAGTATTAAAACTTCTTCAGTTCTCCCGCTTTGGCTGGAAGGACTCCCCATATGATGGTGTCGTTTAGTCCAGAATACAAAGAAAGGACCTTTAAACCTGTGATACCTACTTGGCTTACAGTGTCGTGAATATTTCCATAAAGTCAAATTGTATTATTTAATTTTGAGAATGGGCGACAACTCCGGAATGAAGAGCGAACAAAGGCAGATCCAGCTAAGCCGGATCTCCATTTAGGGGCGCGTAAATGCAATTCGTTTAGCCGGGTCTCGAGGCGCCGAATGAAGCCAACCCTATGAAATTTTCATTAGCACTGACACTCCGAAATTGCCAGAAATCCAAAATAGAATTTTAATCGTGAAGTTGTTAGTCGCCGTACCTCTGAGGAGCATTAAAACAAGAATGAAACACCTCAAGGCAAAGAAGTCATTTGGACGTGGAGCGTCATCTCCCCGAATATCCCTCAGGAGGGTGTCGGTCGTGAGGCAGCTCGGTCGAGGGATGTGCGACGGGGGTGAGATTAAAGGTAAATGCTATAATCAAATCTTTTCTAATGGCTTTGTGCACACTTTTTATTGTCACCGAGGGCGCAAAATAAAACAGTTTCGTTTGAGGCGCGCTCGGAACTCTATGCAAATTACATTCCGCGGCAACGCTCTTTGCAAACGAGATTGCCGTCTGTGGGGCCGTGAAATCGCATCTTGGATGATTTCTCATTTTCTGTGGACCCGCCCTAGCCCCGCGTCGCGACGCCCGCCATCGGAAACGGATCTTCCAGATTGCTCGTGTTTGCGGGGGCGGATGGGGCTCCTTATTGCTCGGGAAAAATCAGGTCTATTGGTCACTAACAAGGAATTAGTTTTCCCAGGCAGCCCGATTAGATGAAGATGGGCCTGCAATAACTCCTCGATTCGCATTATCTCGTTAGCACGCAGCCGACTCGGACTGCGAACACATTCGGCCTCCGCCCGCGCCGCCCCCGCCACCCCCGCCACCCACTAGGGGTAGTCTAGGGCCAGGGCATAGGCGTAGGTATGGCGAGGACAATTTCCGCAAATTGACTTCCCTCTAGGGCTGGAGGGTGGCGGCGGAATGGAGAGTTGTTCATTTCGAATCGGAGCCGTTTGTAATTCAACCCCCGATTGTAGTTAACTCTGCCACTTGTTGATGCTGTGTCGCTTGGGATTTACCGACGCTGCTGGCGGACGCTCCACCCGGCGCGTTGCTCCCTTCTGCGCTCCCGGGACGTGACGGGACCGGGACCGGGACGGGGACCAGGACAGGGACCGGGACCGGGACTCACGTTGATTCCGACCGGCTTGGAATGAGGAGTCAATCACGGACGGCATGGGAAAGTGCTTTGATTGGAAAATGGAAACGTTTTGATAGCCGAGGGCTGTGTAAATAGCAATCGCTCCGTGCGTAGCGGGAGATGTGTCAATCCAAAGTGTAACAGGTCAGGGTCCAGGGTGGACAGGCGGCGAATTGACTCGAAATTTCTGCACGTTTTTGCAGGTGCGCCTCTAAAATTGGAAATTTTGACTCCGGGGTGCTTTTGCGGACAGACACCTTCACCATTATCACGGAAAGTATGTTCTGATGAAAGGCTTGATTTTATTTAACGTTATTCCTCTTGGAAGCCTATTTTCAAAAGACAAACAAGTTTCTAATAAAACTATTTGATAAATTTTCGATTGCAGAACTTTTAATTTTAAAGGAAACATCCTCAAATTAACATAGGTTTTTTTGTACAATCCTTATCCTTTTGAACTTCAACTTTGACATATTATTTTATTTTTCTGCACTTTTCTTTTAAAATATCTGGAAAGCAAATTATTGCTTTTTTACATACATATGGACTTACATGTAATAAGTCTTTCATTTCTTTTTAAGAACGTAGCATTCATTCCTCCTACCCTTGCTTATTTAGCTCGCGAACTAAGATTATATGGCGCTTTCTAAATTAATTGGCCTTAGAATGACATTATTTAGAGCCAAACTTCTCAGTAAATAAACGTTTCATATATTAGAATCCGATTGCAGTCATTGAAACTCATTTTAATTGCTAGTTTACTATAATTTTTGTAATATATGTAAATTATTTCTCTAGGATTTTGTCGGTAAATAACGATTTTTTACCAGAAATTATATTATAAATAACGTTTATTCTTCTTGCGTTGATGTAAAAAATCACAGAATGTATAGAAAATATTATATCATAGCCATCATATTCTATAACTATCTTTATAATGCAAATTAAACGACTAAATTTAACTCATATGGTAATGACTGAAATCACAGTGTTGATCAGCAAAATAAAAATAATTTGACAATTTTCAGTCATGACCAAAAAATTCTTTTTTTTCATAACTGTTGTGAATGATTGTAAAACTAAAAACCTTTAATGATCCTTTAATACTTTCCCAGGAATATCTAAATTAAATTAATTAGTATAAAAGCTTTGGAATATATTGCGAGTAAGGAAATTTAATGGATAACAAAACTGCCAAGGTTTTAGCCAAATGGGACTTAGCTTTTACGTAGTACGACTGGGAGTTATGGAGAAGCCTCTTTGGAGTAGAAGAAGAACAAGAGCACGACGGTTTTTAGGAGATTTGTCCAAGGTTGTTCGTTCAGCTGCTGCGGGATTGCTGTGATAAATAATTCAGGAAATTCTGACTTCTCCATCAAATAACAAACGGACTTAGTTCCACAAACAAACTAATGTATGACCAGCTCCAGGGAAATTTCCCACTCCCTGCTGGCTCCACAACAAAACCGCTTGGGGGAGGTGGAATTTAAAGAGGCGTAGATCTTGAGTGCGGGGTTCTTCCCGTTAAATCGGGCAGGAAGATAGACGCCAGAGAAACTTTTCACTTAAAGTCTTAGGAGAAAGGCTCCCTCATATATTTGGCTTTCGATTGCTCTTGCTCCATTAGGGTAGACAGTTATCCTTTAGCGCTAACTTAATTGCGTAATATCCATTTGATTTCATTTGCATTCAATTAACAATCCATCAACATCCAAAATTTGATTCCTTAATCTCTGCCGCTCCTTTCCGAGTGTATTTGGGAGCAGAAAACTCTGTTTTGAACCCTTCCGTCGGCTCGATGAGTATCGACTTCGACAACGACGAAGACTCCCCTAAATTTCTTGGCACAGCCTCCTCCAGTTTTTAGATAAAAACCCTCAGCCCTCGGGCCGAGTTTGCTGTTTCAGTTAAGTAATGTACACGACACGTCGTAGATCTCCAGCCGGTTCCCATGCCGCCCCCGCGAGTGAACCAGAAACGGTCTTGGTTTGGAGCAGGGGCCGAAACCCGGATTCGAAATAATTTTTGGAAATAATAAATTAATTACTCTGTCCCAGCGAGCCTGGTGACTATAGAGAGGGAGTGGGGGGGAGGGGATATAGCAGTGTCCCGGAGAACCCTTTCCGGCCGGGCAAAACTTAATAAATCTCCAGCCGTAGTTTATCCGGAATTATGATTCGGCTTTCCACTTCACTTATTCATGTACGGGGTTAGCGCCACTCGCATAAATCTGCATGGGGCACACACGGCCCAACATGGGAGCATAATTCGCCCGGGAAGACGTTGACTGCCCCCCGGGAACACCTCTGCTGCCCAAATGAGCTCCAGTGACTCGCTCTAGTCACCCCCGGCGGGGGGTAGGCGTAATTCGGGGGGTGGTTTCTGTGGGTGGGTGAACAGGACCAGGGATGCTGCCCGCCATGCCAGTCATGAACTGCCGATTCGGTTATTTTTCTTCATAGAGACAGCGAAAATATGCCGAGGGGGGTGAAGCGTCAACAATATGCAAATTCGGTCGCGATGGTGTCTAGAGAATGAAAAACGCGGCCGCAAAGCCACCGCGAGAGGCGTTAAATTGCGTTAAAATTGTAAAAAATGTCATATCAGCATTTGGCGAAACAATCTGAATATAATGGCGTCATTTACATAAATATACAATTTCTGTTTAGTATTCATTGGGGCTTTGTGCTCTCCCAATAATAATCAGTCACCCTCCGACCCAACACGCGGGCATGACAGCGGTTGTAATCGATTTGTACTTCTTCCGATGAATTTCCATACCTTAAAAAGGGACCCCGCGGGGGCGGCAGAAGCCACTTCGGAATGTTTTGATGCCCATGCATGCGTGAAAAATCATTCTAACTTTGGGATTTATTTCGGTAGACGTATTAAATCGGGACTGTTTTTCCATCCCACTCGCCAGGTTGGCAACGTGTCATTCAGATATTTTCCAGCGGAGCCCGAGCCCCAGTAATCGAATGTGTCACATAGTCGCAACCGCGCCCCGCGCTCCCGCTGAAAGGGGGATTCCCGCCGCCCGGTCCGCTCCACAGCATCCGGCGGCGCGGCGGCACTCGATCGTTTGCATAATTTGAATCGGAGCGATTTCTAGCTTTGCACCTACCTGGGGCCCGTGCGAGCCAAAGATGTCTCTGCTGATTTGTGTCAGTCCGAGCGGGTCTTACACTTCATTAAGTGCAGACCCCCGGAGTTCGGGGCTTATTTCGACGTGGCACGGGGCATAAATACTTCCCTTAAGGAGCAACAATTAAACCAGCGGGGGACCAAATTAAAATGTTTATTGCCGGCAAATGAAGAAACTGAACATCTGTAAGTCGGCCTCCCTTCGCTTAATTTACGTCTCCCGTAAATGAGGCCATGGGCCAGGACTCATCTCGTCTGGTCTTATAAAGTCCCCCGCAATTCCCGTCCTTCCCGACTTCCCGGCTCGGGGTCCCTCAAGGAACGATTCCCGGCAGTGTCTTCTGCGTGCGACAAGCAATTGCAAGACGAAATGAAGAAACGTCGATTTCTGCCGACCGGGGGGCGTCGGCCTCATTGCTGCGGCGGGCAATTAAACATGCGCTTACTTATTGCGTTTTCATCATTCCGGCAAAATTGAAACATTTTTCAGGCACTGCCCGTGCTAAATTCATTTTCTTTCGACTCTTTCGAATGCTTCTTGAGATATCTTTCCGAGTCTCTTGTTCCTTTAATTAAAGCAAGTAATGACCACGAATGAATTTTGCTATTGATTTGAGGGAATATCTCCTGTTGGTTTAACCATAATGAGCATAACCTGGCATATGCTAACGAAAAATCATTTCCGTTTAGCTTCATACTTCCGTAAAATTTCATTTCATTTCTTTAGTTTTGCTTCGCTTGTATCCCTGTTTATAACATAAGAAAGGACAGAAGAAAAAACCTGCAGGAAATCAGCGAACGAACATGATGAACTGGTAATTTTAAAAGCCTATAGATGAAAATTGCAGTTTAAGAAATCTACTGATTTACTGGAAAAATAGGGGATAGGAATATTCAAATTTATACAAAATTAACAATCTTGGATTCTTAGAAGTATGTATATTATGAATTCACTAGATTTATTTCTTAATTTGTGAAAACACAATATAAACATTTATATTTTCAGAAAATATTAGTTATGCAAAATGGTTAAGTAGAATGTAAATTTTAACTTTACATAAAACAGTCTTAGGTTTTTTATCACAAAAATATTTTTTCCCGATTTAAATACTAAATATTATGCAAGAATACAATTTCGGCTACGTCTAGGTAGGTACCTAATAATACCAAAGATGAAGGTATGAATTTTTAATTCGACGAAATATTAAATAGTGAGTTTTAAACAATAATTGAAAATCGAATTAGTAATACAGTTATGAAAAGTTATGAACAGCATTGTTCAACAGATTACTTCTTAAACATCAGAAAATTTGAAAAAAACTGCGTTTTAAAATTATTATTCCTTTTTAATTTGTGAATTGTGGTTTTCTCCTTTGAGAACCAATAAATAGGTTCGCTTACAATAAAAATATCTAAGTACTGTACTAGCGCTGTTTTCTTTATATTCATTCTATTTGGTTATTTTAACTTCCAAATAACTTTTTTGCATTAAGAAAACGCTGGTAGAGAAAAAAAACTTTTATTTTTCGAAAGTTGCGATTTGTTCAACTTGTTAAAATAAAACCTAGTCAAAACAGAGTTATTTTTCGTAGCAAGGGTTGCGTAGTATATGTAGTTTTGCTTATTTTTATTTAAAACTACTATATTAACAGACTAAGTTTTAATTTTCCTACAATTTTTACTAATCTAGAAAGTTTTAAAACGATACGTGACACTGAAGAGTAAAATATGAGTAAAACTATAGAGCAAAAAAATATTGGTGTTAAACGTGAAATATTCACTGTAGAAGGGGTGGGGTTGGTCGTTAAACCTAATTTTCTATAACTTTTATAAATATTTTTTCGCGTAGCATTAATAATAAAAAGTTTCGTCTGAGGAAAGTATACATATGATGTTTGCTACATTTTTCTAGGTATTACGTTTTAAAGAGAATGAAGTCAAGGGTAACTAATTGAAATGTTCTGATAATCTTAAATTAACCAGGATACTGTTTTTCTACTTCTCTGCATAAGCACGTTAAATTTACTTGATAGATTCTGGCTTTGCATATCTTTAAACTTCTTTTGAAAAAAATGCCTGTTGACTAATTCATCGTTTTAAAATCCTTTGCTTGTGAATGCCATTGCGCTAATATATTTTCCTTAAATCAATCTATTATGAGTTTTGGAGTGTGTTTTGGGCTATTGTCGTATTATATTTATATAAACTGTTTTCTGCAAAACACCACAGATTTTGGTTGTAATTTCACGGGGTTGAATTCAGAATTTTGTTTTGTTTTTAGAAATCAGTCTGCGGTCCTCTTTGGACATACTGACATACATATGTACCGCTAGTTAGAGAAATCTTCTTCTTTAACTGAGAGATAAATTGTATACTATCAAGATTAAAGGACAATATTTCAAAAGCGTGTGTTACATTTTATTATCATTTTTCTCTTTTGCTTATGAAGTAATCACTATCCGATTAGCAATCAAATTCCATTAACCTCTTGGCCCAATATAATTTAAAGTTGAATTTTATTCAATTTACAATAAATTACCCTCTTTTTAATTTAACTCTTAAAATGTTTAATTTCTCTCAGCATTATTAATATTATTTTGCTATCTCTAGTTTTCCAATCGATATACATTTGCATAAATTGGTTATTAAGATAGTTATTTCTGCACTTGAACCGGGTGCTGATTATTAGTAATAAATCACAAGTTCCGACTGACCCCGTAAGCTACGACATGTGGCAACATAATCGGAGGCGTGAACGCCTTAATTACATTCTGTGCACCAATTAAGTACAAATTATTCAATCAAGAATAATATAATTGTAGCCAGTGACAATCTTAAATAGGTTAGTTCTTTTTATTCTGAACTGAGGAAAAACACTTGTAAATTAATTTACTTAAAACAGTCTTTTGAAACCAAATTGTTATGTACTTGGTTCGTTTCCAGCTTACCGTGTTTGTTATACATATTTTCTGTTTGAGTTTTATAGGTATGCTAATTTGCTGGAATATCTAAGGTTACCGTGATTTAAAACAATTTCCATTTTCAATGATCATTGGAAAAACAAATATATATATATATTTCTTTTCTTTTTCGACAAGTCTTGTGGTAGTCTTTAAGCTTTAAAAGATGAACAACTTTTTGAAAATCGGGACTACTCCTAGAGAGGAGAAAATATCGTTGGAATATGTTCAATTATGAGTTGATCTCCTGATCCATACACATATTATGATGATGTTAAGTACAATTTGAAGAAGTAGGTGACAAAACAATATCTCGGTAGGCAGTTACTAGAAGGATCTCTTCCTTGAATCTCGATATTACTCGAATAAAAATAGGAATAGTAGTTACAGATTGTTTCCTTTGTTTTTGTAATCCGCTCGAAAAATTGAATGTATAGCTAAACTTTTGAATTGTACGTTAATCTGCATGGAAAATAATGAGCTGATTAAAGTATTGTTAATATCTTCAAGACATTTTTTACATTTTTTATGAACTTAAACGTTGACTAGGGATTCAAACGAATTCAGTTTGATTATCTTGCTTAAACGATTGCTTATAAATCTACTATTGGTAACTTTTTTGTATGAAGTTGTTAGCAACCTTAACAGTGGTACCAGGCTCCATTCCAACTTGTGTGCAATTAGTCGGGTCAGCAATTGAGTTTCTCTGCGAGTGCAACCAAATTCTCGCACCGGAAATCCCCAGATATCCCAGAGCGAAGTCAATTAAGAGGGAGTAATGCACTTGCCTAATTGATTCCCCAGCCCGCCGGATGGTCGACGTCCCTTGCTCATCCCGCTTCTGTTCCCCGCTTCCCGACTTTCGCACTTCGCCTGGATGTGGTCGTCGCTCCGACTAACGACATCTACTCACTCGTCCTGACGGCGACAGGACCTCGCCCACACTCCACCCGGCCGCAATAAACAAATGTCTTTTCGGAGACAACCTGTGCCGCAATTATTGAGTCCTGGCCCGCCCCACCCCGGGGCCGCGGCAACCATAAAAAATTACGAACTCCTTCCCGCGGCAGTCGGCGGAGAGCATGTCAGAAAAATTTGGCTCCAAATTTCAATGGCGAATAAGAAATTCATGCAAATGCCCTGCCACATCTGCTGTTTGCCTTTTAAAAGCAATTTTAGGGCCCTCTCTAATTCTGATGTCTCATCTTTCTGTAAGTGATGTAATTTTTCCGGGGGGTGGATGTGCGCCCACAGGACCGGGATGCCGCGGCGGTGGGCCACGGCCGGGTCGTTTTTATTGTGATAGCAGCGCTGCGGCGTGTGCAAATGTTGTTCTTGGCTCGGAATCAATTTTTCCACTTTGCTTTCTTTTGCGCCTTCCTTGGCCTCCGCCGCTCGCCTCGGAGATTGTGATCCTTTCAAGAGGAAGTAACCTGCTTACCGCTTACGGGCCTCCCTTCGAAATCATCCTATGTAAATAAAACCCGTTACAATAGCATTAAGTCTTTCGATTTTTGGGGTTTTCAAGATTATTTTCTTTTCGCAACAATAATTCAATTATAATTCAGGCGCCTGGGGCGCTTGCCTTCCGCCGCACTGCGCTTGTTTGTTTCTTACTGTTAATTGGAAACGACCCTTTCGCCGCCCCTCCCACCCTTCCCGAAGTCGGCCTTTTTAACCTTCCGTTGAGGGCTTCCGATTCCACGGGAGACTTCCGAACCCACCCCTCGGTCACAGGAGAGCTAAATGTTCGCAGATTAGCGGCTGCCTGCTGCCATTTTCGGTTTAATTAGTAGTTTTGTCCTAACGCCTTAAAAACCTTTAAAAACGTTAAAAAACGCTGCAGCACTCGCTTCGACTGCCCCTAATTAAATTACCCGTGGCGTGAAGAGGGCACCCGGCCAGCTTTTAAAAATCCCCCTGAAACAACCCCCTTTAAAACCCCCTCCCGCCCCCTATTGATTGTCCATTTACCGGTAAAGTACAAGAAAATGATTTCGTGTAATGGCGCGACCTCGCCTGTACCTGCTACTTTCTCTGGGGGATTTGTCAACCTAAAAAGAAATTAATGAATGAGATTAAAAACTCTGCGCATTCACCGACTTTTGTTTTACTCCTCTGCCTTTGGTTCGTCCTTAAACGCGAACCTGTCCGGCTTCGTTCCCCTTGGGCGCAAGATCGACCCTCTCTCAGTGACCCACTCTTTTGTGGCGCTTTTTTTCCAGCAATGACATTATAAAATTGGAAATAATTAATATTAATTAATCATCTTCGCGCGCTGCGGCTTCGGATTACGGTGGTGGACCCCTCTAACTTCGATTTTTAGACGACCCTTAAATATTTATATGTGCCTTTGTTCTGCTTTTTGGCTATTGCCAAGATAAAATTTTTTTACCCAAAATAAATTATTTTCCTTTAAATTAGCATTCAACTGGAATAAATCGCTTTTCGAAGAGCATAAAAGTAATTTAATTAATATTCTTCACTAGATTTTTAACAATATAATTTTAATATTTAATATTTAGGCATGGTATACATTCCAAAAATTTTTAAAGATACCATATTTAATTAAAGACTCCTTAAATGCTTAAGTTTGATATTTCACCCAGTTTTAGGAGTTACCAAAATCTGTGGATGTGGTGTAGAACCATATAGTCCTATAGTAAACTCATTTCACAACCTCGGTCTATATTACAATGAAATCTTTGGAATCTTCAATAAATCATCACAATGGTGTAAGCCATTCACACAAGCCCAGATACTGAAAAAGCATAAGAAAAGGTAGTTTTTGTATCTTCGAAGGATTCGGGGTGGTGAAATTAATTCGTAATTTTTTCCGAAATTCTTTACACCAAAAATAGCCTCCATTCTCCAGTAACTCGATAATCATGATGAAAGAACAGAACCAACTAACATTTTTCAAAATTTGATAACTTTCTTCCACCCCATTGAATCGAAACTTGTCCCAAAACAAATTTGTTCGTAAAGAGCTGACCTTTTTGATGTCATTTTGCCGCGTACATTTAGCGCTTCCAAAGTTGATGAATTTTTGACCTTTAAACTGAATTTCCGGTTCGAGCAAGAGCACTTCCGGTCGGACTAGCATCGGACCACGAATAACTTAAAGACGATATCAACTTTTATTTTAAGATATAGACCAAGTTATATGATTTTGCAAATTAGGTTCTTCTAATATTAATAAGTGATTGGGTTAAACCATCAAAATCACTTTCATTACGATATTATTGGCCTATATTACTGGCCTTTATATTTATAAAAAATACAGATAACGCACTCTTTACTATATAATAAAGATATACTTAGATGAAGCTATCTATCTCACAAAATTTAAAAACCCTTTTGACTCGAAATCTTAAACTACAGGTACAGGATCTGCAATACCTTAAAAATCAGAAGGAAATTTATGTGTGCAATAAAAGAAGCCAAAATAAATGTCGGTTTTTTCCCGGAAAGCAGGAAATTTTAATATTAATGAAATTACAGTCCTCCCGGCTGCAATAAGGCAAAAGTAAGCCAGCAAATGGCTCCGTTTAGCCCCCGAAAAAGTTAGTGGGCTCAAAGCCGACGTCAAATAAAGCGGGCGATCGAGGCGGAGCGTAATGACCCGTTTGCCGTGCTGCGCTCCGGAAAAGGAGCCCCCGGCAATAATAACGCCTTATTACCTTACATTTGTACATCACAATCTTATTACGGAATTAAAAGCCTTTATATCTTCGTTTTGTCTGCATGAATAATACAACCGGAGGCCTCAACGACCCCGCAGCAGTCGCGGTGGTGATTCTTTTCCGTTTTTTACGTGTTTCGGGGCACCCTTCCAGCGAGGGGAGCGCTGGTGCTCCGGGTTGCTCCTGGGACGCGGAGATTTTTTTACGGATCCCCGGCATTACGCGATGGACTCCCACTTCGGCGGGGGACATCTTAATGGATTATTGCAATTAGCCACAGGAAACACAGTCTTACTCCCTTTCTTATCGTAGTCCTGCACCTGTGCCGGCCGGCTCGGGGTACTGAAAAACCAGGTCCCGGAACCCGGGGTGCGACCATAACGAAATTGTGCAACCCCCTGCAGCCGCGGCTGGACCAAGTGCAGAGCCGGAGCCTTTGTTCCGCTGCCACTCCGGTCAGCCCGATGTTTGGACAATAGACTCGACTGCAATATCTGGGTCCGTTTGCAGCGCAGCGCCAGGACCAGCCTCGTCCTAGGATCTCTCATCTGTCTTTCATCACTAAATCCGGGAATGGATGGCCAGTATAAATTTACTCACACGAGCGGCATTGATAAAGTTGCAAAACACGATTAAATTGGTTTTGGGCCCGCACAATGCAAACACTTTGGTCGCATTGTTGCATTGTGCATTTTATAATTAGGTGATTTTATCGAATTATTTATGTTTGGGGCCGATACTCGCCGTTCGGACTGTTTTGTTCCGGTGTTATAAATTATGCCCGGTGGAGGGTTGTTTGACAAATTAAGACCGGTCCCTGCCTTCTAACGCGCTCAACATACATATGTTCGGAAAAACGTGGAAGTTTGCACGGAAAAATACCTTTTTTCCCAAACCCCCCAGGACTAAAACATGCAGATTAAGATTTTGCAGATCATAAGCACAGAATTGTTTATATGTACATACTCCTAAAATATTTAGTTCACAATAGCCACATTTAAAGAATATAAAAATTTAATATATTTTTATTGGTCCCATTGGATTGTGTTTTGTATCCTGAGGTTAGATTGGGGTCGATTTTTATCATAATTGATGCAATATTTTACTTCCTAACAACTCAAACGATTTGAAACCTAAAAAAATAAACACCATTTTCGAAACATTTTTGCATAATTCGACTATACATTTATTCTTTTCATTTTAATATTTTACCCACGTTTGAATGAAAATTTGACACTAAATTGAGACGATTCACGCGATTTTTGTTAAAAATAAGACAATTAACCTAAAACCTTTACATTTTAAAACTTGAGAAATATAATGTTCATAATGTTTACATATTTGTAAAAAAAAAAGTAGGTAAATGTCAAGTATTATAGTATATGGAGGTATACTAAAAATTGTTTTAAATTAAACTTAATAAATTCTAGAAATGCGGTATTCTTTTTTGGTTTTAAAGTAGTTTTTAAAAAAAAGTCAATATTTCTGGCAATGACCTAATTCAATGATTTTCCTGATCTGTCTAGTAAAATTCGTGTGCTGACTAGTTTTTCATAATTACCACTGGCTTTCATTAGCGTTTTCGGTCTCTTTCATTATAGGTTATTTTCTGTAGCAGTGCAAATGTTGGTTTTAAAATATTGTAATTATTATTTGTACTCGCTTCAGAGGGTTAAGATAAAGAAAATGACGACAAATCCCTAATCAATCAAAAAACGCTTTGACTGTCGTGTAGCAATTCACGTAGGCTCTCAACTAGAATGTTTAACCCACTTATCTACATTTACATCGCCTTGACGCCGACCGACGCTTCTGGCGTTTGGGGATTCCCCCTCGGCGCGGCGGCATCCATCAATTCCGCGTTGCGGTGTCAAATTATCTCAGCGCCTCGCCGCAGCTCATCTCTTAAAATTTTAATTAAGCCTCGGGAGAATTGCTGCGAATTTGTTCCAAATGAAATTAATTACTGCGCGAGTGGCACCTTCGCAGCTCGATGTGTTGCTCGGTGTCATTTTTCTAGGGTTGCGTGCCTCCCCTCCCCGGAGCCGGTCTGCCCGCGCAAATTTGAATTGCATTGTTAATTCGCCCGCGAATGCACAAACCGCGCAATTATCCGCGTCGAGCCCTTTGGAGGCAATGCGAGTAATTGAATAATGCATATTCCGTGTCACAAACACTTTAGGCTTGCTAGAAAAAAAAAATACTTGTAAACATCATGCTGGGAGATTTCGCGACAGTCCCGTTGCGGCGGGTGTTTTGAACCCTCCACCGGTCGGGAGCAGAACATCCCCCGCCCTGTGCAGTGGGATACGATGCGACTGTAAGACTTATGCATGCAGACTTCTCCTGGAGAGTCCTGGCGGAGATAAGATGCAAAAATAATAAAACCGCAAAAATTGTGTGCCATTATTTGCAGAAAGGTTGTGAAAGGAGTAGTAAACGCAATGCATTTTAAATTTAAAGCAAACATAGAAAGCCAAGGGCGCGCTCACCGGCTGCAGCGGAGCGACGCCACCATTCGAGTGGCGGTTGGGACATTTGAACCCCATTTTCACAGGACCAGGTGAATGTCCTAAAGCGAGCTGGCGTCAAAATGTCGCATTAATTATTTTCCATCTGGCGGGAAAGGACTCCTTTGAGCCGCCGGAGCACATACAGGTGAACTGATTTAAAGAGGTAGGCACACGGAAATTCACACTGCGAGCAAACAGCAAACAAACAGACTCGCCCCGGAGATGCGCTGGAATTTAAAATTAAAGAAGCAGGGACCACCTGACGGAAGGGTGCTCCGCTCCTTGAATGGGTCCATTCAGAGTTTTATCTCTGGGCTAACTTCGTTTCTGGGCGTTGGCGCTAAACGCCTGGCGGGCTTCTCTAGATTGCGTCCCATCAAATTTCTCCCTTTCACTCCCACTTTTACACTGATTCAGCTTCTGGAATGAAAACTGTCACAAAGTTGCAGCTAAACTTAGACAGGCATTTAAAGGCCCCCAGTTCAGGTAAGTGGCAAATTTGAAAATAGACCGGACGTTTATCAACTGGAGAGGAGAAACATGGTACTGTTGAAAAGATTAGGATTAATATGTATGCAAAATATCCCATATTATGTAGGTGGATATCCCAATTATTAATCCATATTTACAATAGCAGAATAATTATCGATTTTTGTTTTATTCGTTTAAAAAATTCCAAGATCTTCTGGAATGCATGTTGAAATCCAAATCCTAGCACAAACAATAGGCCCGGAGGATATTAACCCAAGTACAATTTGTATATAAAAGTTTTTTCAGAACTTTAAAGCAAATTTCCTACAGCTTGTTTTTTACTGATATCAGTTTTTAATCAATCGAAACAAAAATTTGTCTGGATATTTTAGCAACATACTGAACTACGTACTTGTTGTTGTAGGATCTATAATATTCAGAATTTCACGAGCATTTTTGCTTTTATGGTACATTTGTTTGTATATGGATTTTAGTAGCCAGTTTTTCGCGAATTGTAAACAAATAATTATTTAATTGATGCTTTGATTCAGTGTTTTGTTTGTAAATTCTGAGTATAAATGAAAATATTTTAGAAATGATTTTAGGGACTAAGTCCTGTCAAAGCAATTATATTATTATGTATTTATACATTTTAAAAACATTGGCAGTTTCTGTCGTTGTTATTTCAAATTACATTCAGATATTTCCTTTTATGTTTTAGTCTTGTTTAATTGTTTCGTATTTTAAGGTTAATTTTCTTTATTTCATTTCAGTCTACTGGATGGTACTTGTTGGCAACCCAAGTACGAGGTAAGTACATTATACTTATTTTTAATTAATCTAACTCAAATCGAAGCTAACTTTTTGGAATAAAATAAGCTTGTAATTCGTTTATTGAGATAAAATAGGTATATTTTACATTTCTCAGTTTCGCTTTTGACCCAATATTAAATTAACAATAGTAATACGTATGCATGTAAGTTAAAAATATATTCTTGCATTTGTTTTTTTTGCTCACTTTACTGGCTCGAGATCTCTATCAGTAAAATTGTTTTATATTTAATAATATTGTATAAATCGTCCTTAAATATCACACATGTCGACCTCATGTATTTTAAATTATATTTGTTTGTGTTAAAGCTAAAGGGGGAGAGAGATATAAAGTATTTTGTTCTGCCCCATAATAGTAGGAAAGAAAACAACATTGATGTGCTTTAATATTTGTTTAATTTTAATTAACTATTTACTATATATTGTCAATTACTGAGTGCAAAAGAGCTGCAAAGGTCAACGTGAATGAATAATCAAGAACTTATTTTTAAAGTTGAATCATCTTAAATCATGAAGTGATGCATTTTCATTTCAAACTTTTGATTTTTGGTTCAGTATCATAATGAAAACAATTGTATAATATTGTAATAACCATATAATGCACTTGTGCACTTGAGGGGGGTTACCAAAGGTTAGAGCCCTCAAAGATATTTGGACAATGATACCCTGAAAGGGAGTCTACTACATCACTTGAGAGTATGTTCCATTTAATGCTACTGAAAATTTGCTAATACGAAATTCAGAGCATAGTTTCCATGTTTATTCAAAGTCAACATTTTAAATAAATTAAAATCGAACCGAAAAAAATACATCAAAGTATTTCCCTGGCAATGTTCGATTGGAATTCATAAGGACGATGTACTGTGAATTGCGGCAATTACATTGTAAACAAGCGATTGCCTGTGCCCAGGAGCAAGTGACTTAAAGCGAAAACAATAAATTAAAATTGCATAATTAATTGTTTGTCAACAAACAATCAGCTAAGCCCCAATATTTGTGGTGAAATAAAACGGGCGACATTTACTTGCGCCATAACTTTTGGGGCGTTTTAATGAAAATTTCGCGCGGCAGCGAAAACAAACGGCAGCACATTCACAAAATAAATAATCAGAACACGTCATTAAAATTTTTATCGTTGCAATATATTTCACATTATCCCCGAAAGGGGCGAATCCCGGGGCCGGTTTGGTTTTGGCCCGGTCGTGGGGCCGCTGGGCGGAGTACCCGCCAATTTTGCAATACGCCACGCGGTTTGAAATAGCCCGCGCCGCCAGGGGGCGATTACTCGGCATCCATTGGGATTAAGCACATTCAGTGCCATTTGCCATTATTAAAATGAAAATACGAAAATAATAATGTTGAGGGGCTCTAGGTAATTTTTGACATGATTATTCCGCGATGATTCATAGCCCGAGTGGGGCCTTTTGCAGCGAAAAATTAGTGCGGATGATGCAGAAATTGGGCGGGGGCGGGGGTGGGGGCGGGACCGGGTGGCCCACCAGAAATTGGAGCAGTTCGCAGATAGTCCGGGGGCTTACTAGCTTAATCCCGACCGGCAATAATTTTGAATGGCCAACTGAGTGTTATTGCGGTAATAGAAATATATTTCCCGGGCGAAGAAGATTCCGGACTCTCCGGGACCCTCCCGAACCGGGCGAACGCAATTTAAGGTGGATGCGGGAGCAATAAGAATAACAAAGCAAGTTGGAAATATTTTCATTACTGTCAAAGGGGAAGAATTTATGAGCTCGGGAATAAGTTGGGAGATTTCAGGGCACCGTCCGGGCTCAAATCTCGCCCTGAATCACTCGGCCAGGAAAAGAAGCGATTTTTTATTATAAGTATATACATGCGAGCGGGCTCGTCGTGGGCGTATAACTTTTCCATTTTAATGTTAACTTTTTAATGCACATTTAATTTTTAATGGCGAAATGCTTTTAGACTCTCACCTATCCGGCCCGCCTCCGAGCCCTCCTCCCGCGAGAAAAAGACGGGAACTAAGCGAGTGACTACCAGGAAAGGAAAAATGCCAGCGAATTCCTTGCTATGCAATAAATAACTCCTGGTGGAAGACTGCGCCCCAGAAATAATTTAAATTTCGCTGGATAGTCTTAAGACAATAATGAAATGATATCTTACTGCTGTACCTCGACCCAGGCAACTTGTTGTGGTGGTTCGGTGTGGTTCGGAAACTTGTCCTGGCCCGCATACGAGGCATGTCGTACATACATAATTCACCAGTTTAACCAGGTGAAGACACTGCGCTAGGAGAGCGTACATATTTTAATTAACGTTTTAAATTACTGCCGTCCTTTATTACACGAGATTACATCGTTTCTGGATGTGTTTTCCCGGGGATCGCGCGAGCAGCCTCCCGCCGCTGCCGCCGCCACACGAGGAAAAGAAACGGCCTTTGAGTTTAATTCCACCTCAGCTGGGCCTCCCACCTCCAGCGGGAACATGCGTCGACGATGATGACGACGACGACGTCGGGACGGGCGCTGCCCCGGCCTCTGCGCCAGCCGTCGTCATTGAGCCCCATCCTATCCCGGGGGACGGGGGAGCGTTCTCGTGTGGGGAATTTTTGCGCAAACACTTGGAGCGGCCGCTTTTTGCATCCCTCTTGAGCTCCTGGCAAACTGGAGTTTATGCGGAGCGGTGAAATATGTAAAATTCTGTCATCGTCGAGGAGACCTCTTTTTTATTTGCCCCCGCGCCGCCCGCCCGGCGGAGTCCTGGCGCCAGTGGCACGGCAAACTGCACAGCGGCCATATCTCGGAGTTTCTCAAGACGGAGTCCTTCATCCTAAAAGCAGTCTAATCAGATCGCAGGCCTCGGAGGGCCCGAGACAAAGGGCCAGTTTTTCCTCATGCAAATTTGCACGTTCCCTGACACGAGTAGCGCGGCTTAGTTTTTCCCGAACCATCAATTTTGGTCCAACTTTAATGAAAATAATTAAAATGCAAGCACACCTTATATGATTTGCTAGTTCAAATTTAATAACTAAAACAGCTGATCAAGTTATTTTCTTCCGTACCATTATTTTATAAAAACAAGGACGAAATTTAAGTATTATATGTTTTATTAAAAAAGAACTATTAGGTACAATGACGTAAAAGGTTATTTATATAACTCTGTACTTGCTTAGCCCCACGATAATATAATATAATAAAAATAAATAATATATAGTTTCCTATGTTGAGAGATTTAGCATTTTAATCGCGATCCGCAGCAATATACATATGTACTCATGATTGTTTTTACAAGAAATTTTAAAATGTTTAAGTGGTGATTGAAGTTTATTCTTCATTTCGACCTATCTACGAATTTAGCCTAGATTTTGTCCTAAACTATTTTTTGTGTCAAGTTTTATTTTGAGTCTTTAAGAAATGAATTGTTAAGTTTAGATAAAAACTTTGTGGAAAAATTATGATGTTTTCAATTCTTCAAATATTTGGTAATTGATTACACTGGCTAAAATACCTTCTTTTCCAAATACTTTTTTAATTCTATTTGGGAATAGAAAAAAATTTAATTACAATTACAATTTCTCATAATGGAATTTTGGAATAATTTAAGTACTTTACTAAGCAGCATTATTAATTAACAATTACAATTCCTTCTACTGGAACTGATAATTTTATCAAGTCCAGTACACTAAAGAATTCAACATATTATACATAATTCTAGGGAATTTAAATTCCAATATAATTTAATTGCTAATTTCTAATTGACGCCCAGCCAACTCTATGTATAATGATAGTATTTCATTACTCTCATTCCGATCGTTTCGTTGAGACTAGTTTTCTATGAAAACACCTTACTATCTTGCAATCTGGTTTAGAACCTTAGTAACCTGAAAACGAATTGATTTGGGTATTGATTTGGAATAAAAAACCGCGGTCAAATATCTACTGGTGAGGAGTCCGTCGACGGTTGAACTTTCACCGCGGCGCAGAGGTCTCCCACCCCGCGGTGGTCAGCGCGAAGAACGGTTGATTCGGACACCTCCGCGTTCGGTAGCGATGTCCGATTGGGCACGTGACCCTAGATTGGGCGCTCCAGCGGCCGGCCGCGGCCCGATCTCGATTTAGTAACTGCCCAGTCACGCGGCCGGCGCGTTTAACTGAAGAAGCTTTCCCGAGGCGCCTAGATCTTGATTAGAAGACGAGTTGGCCTCCCTAAAAAAATCCGCTTTGAATTGAGAGGAATCTTTAATTTGGGCTTAGATTAAAGCAGCTTTATGGCATGGCGAATCGATTATTATGGCGAAGAAATTGGCGGTGGTTCTTCAAAGGAATCTCTCCCGGTTTTTGTCCCGAGAGGTGCCCAATCTGCGCGGCCCCACCTTACGCGGCCGCGGTCGTTTTGACGCTAACGGGGCATCTTGATTCCATTTCAGCGGCTGTATGGACCTGAATAATTAGATGTCAAAGGCAGCTCCAAATCCCCATTAAAGGGCAGGGACCTCTCCTGGGCGGAAATCGCGGACGTCCGTCGATACGCCGGCCGACGTTATCAAAGACGCTGGCGAAGGAGGCATGCTTTCTCAAATTCCTGTTGACTTTTCTTTTAAGAATTTCTTTTCGCGATAGATTAAAGCAAACATTTCTTTCATAATTAGGAGGGGTAGACATCCAAGCGCGCCGCAGTTTTTTAGCGGAAGCCCAGAATTTAGAAAATTAATTTTCCACGAGATCTGCAAATTGTTTGTGCAAACGTCGCTCCTTTGGCCAATTTCTCCTCTCATTAAATGCGCTCGCCGGGACTCGGCTCCCCTAAAGCCGGGCTTCGGAGCCGGGTAATGAACAAAAAGTATTTCTGACTTAATTCTGGAGATCTCGCCCCGCGCACCCGTTCACCTGGCTGAGTCTACTTTATTTTATACTCGCGATTATGGCGCATCAAATTTATAATTCACCGCCGAACAAAACCAAGTGAAATCTAATTAGAAAGGGAGGAAAGCACCTGAGCCCCGCCGCCTGTCGGGAATTCTTTTAATTATTTATTTTCATTACATGACGGAAGGGGGATGCCGCGGCCGCGGTGCTTCTTAAAATTAAATTCCCGAGGGTCAGAGGAGCACCCGGCCGGGGATGCGCTAGTCGCTAATACCGCCGCTGGAGTGGTCAGCGGCGCGGTGTCGATTCGCAACCCCAATTAATCGACTGTGTTTTGCTTCACTAATAGTCCCGACTCCCGGATCAGGGAGTCCCGGCCTGACCCGGCCGCCGGGCGAAGGACTTGCTCCGATAAACACATCCGTCATCTCGCTCCTTACGGCCGGGCTGCCGCTGTCCGGGCCCCAAGGTGGGATGGAACAAATTCCATTGTTACGTTTCAATTTGTACAATGGAGTTCGAGCTAAATGGCTTAAAAGCCTTCGGTAATTGAATGCGGATACATCACAGGCTGCTGGTGTAATTCAATTGCCCTCTCATTAATTGATTTATTTCATTCACATACACTCGTGCCTATAAATGAGCGTGTGCTTCCATTTCGAATCTTAAATCGAATTCTATTCCCGTGCCCCGGCGAGGCTCGCATGGGTCTGGCGATTATTCGGGAAATCGGGGCAAATGGGATTTGGCGCTCGGTCTTACAGAAATTCTATTTTAAACCGAACCCATCGGGTTTAAGCGGTTCCCGATGAATAGACTCGCTCAGAAGTTGCAACTCACCAGAGCGTACGACTGTCTCTGGTCGTTTCAGGATATCGTGGTGGATATGGTGAATTTGATAGACTTAGAATGAAAGCCGATGCTCCTAATACTCGAAAATCTCTCTACTATTGATAATCCCTTAAATAAAACCCATTTTAAATGTTCATTAAATTTTTAGTAAATAAAAAATACTAAAAGTTATGAGATACATATAAGAAAAAATGTTATCCATGGTCAAGTAAATGTTAGGTCCCTTACAAAAAGCCGGAAGCAATTTTAATTTCAGGCGAATATTGATAAAACGTTGATTGTTTATATACCTACTTTGAGATATTAAAGTTTAAAATGTTAATATACCGTGACTTTTTACATTTTTCATAAAATAATCGTGAAAAACAAGAAAATTTTTCGGTACCTTGGGATATACATACCTGGTATCAATATGGTCACTTTACAATTCCATTTTATGCATCATGCATCAGGCACATTCCAAAAGCGAATTGTTCACTAAAATGGGTTACGAAATAAGTAAATTTCAGTTCCGCAATCCGGACAATATTTGGCAACGTAATACAAATGTTCGGAAGTACTCAAATACACGATCCTGAAAACTTAAAACCACTCGTACTAACATAGTGTAACCTATGAAAATAATTACTTATTATAATTTATTTTCAATTGAATTTTTAAGCAAGCAAGTACCTAAGAAAGTTGCAAATTCAATAACCAAAGAAAATTTATTTCTCTTATATTTATTTTCAAAGCTTAGTTTAAATTTATATTTGATGGTCTAACAGTTCTAAATTATATTTTTATTGTATAAACTCTAGTTTGTGACGTTTTCCTTTGCTCTACGAATACACAGGAAAGAGATAGTACGTAACATATTCTATACATATATTTGTATGTACCTACATAATAAAACACGGCAAAATTAAGGGTTCATTCATATTTAACTATGATGCCTTAAAAACGAAATGATCTAATACATTTATGCATCACTTTAATAAATAGTGAATTGAAGCTTTGATGCTTTCAAAAATATTCTAATACTCTATTTAATATATATTTTAATTTTATAAAATTGTCAGCACTGTTTAAAACAAAAAATACTCGAATTTCAAAAATTTTGCTGATTTGGCATTAACAAGACCTAGCAGCAGTAGATAAGTCAATTTTTGTTTTTTCAATCTGTAGCGAAAATAGTTAAAAAATTTGATAGTGACTTAATTTAGTTTTTAATAAAATAGATAAAAAGGCATTGAAATTTAAAGCTGATTCGATTTTCTATTCAAGTTTCGCAAGTGACTTCCTTAACAATCTTGTATCTATCTATTGTAGTGTGTTTGGTTTGGTTGTCTTACAATGAAGAATTGTATTGAACTACCCCCGTCCTTTCTCGAATTTGGGCGACGCTTATAAGACAGGGAAGGTAAGAAAGTGCAGATGAACAGATCTGTAGGCGGGCGTATCCCGGAACACCTTGTTTTGGCCCAATTATTCCATTATATACCTAATCAAGGTAAGAACGAGCCCATGGCCGACGCGGGCCTCAATAGCAGGACAATTAATTACCCATACGTACGGGGGAGTGTGCAAACACAACAGGACCAGGCAATCACGCTTTCAGAAACAATTAAACGTTTTGCCGCCTCCGAACAAAGGCCTTGTCTTGTGCGCTGAGATAAGACTTGAGTCGGGTCTGAAGCAATTGTCCACAGAAACGCTCCCAAGTGGCCTGGCCGGCTGCGGGCGGAGGGTTGCTCGCCACCCCCTTAATTAAGGATGTCCCATGTATGGGCTTGAATATTTAAAGTCCTGGCAATAAACGGCAGACGTGTTTCTACAATTTCTCAGCGAATTTTGGCCCGGTGCAGAGGAGAAAGTGCTGCCCGTGCAGTTTGGGCCTTGGCCCGGCCCCGCCGGGGAGATTCATCTCACTTTAACCGTTTTATTGCCTGCGCATTTAAATAGCTGAAAACCTCCCTTACATATTTACCATATTTACACAGCCGGGTCACTTCGGCTTCGGGTTTGCTTTGAATATTTGAGTGTCCTGAAATTGCTATTTGCTTTGAGGATGCCCTGTTTGCACACTCGCCTGTCAGATAGGAAAAGTTTATCAGCGGAACGAAAAATAAACGGAAGTGCCACAATAATTCATGAATTAAATATGGGAGGCGCGGCCGCAGGGGGCCACCGTGGCATCCCCACCGCGACCACTGGGCACACACTCGTTTCAAGGGGAGCATTTATCCCCGATTTCGTTTCTAATTGCTTGTGAGTGGTCAGCAACCGGATTCATGCACTTTTGAGAGTTGTTGTTCATTTTAACCCTCCACAAGCATACTACTTTACGAAATTTTGAGTGGTATACTATACAGAAACTTTATCAAAATGAAAGGACATTTTATAACCTTCTTAACTTTAGATTCAAATGCACTCAGTAGAAAAATCCAGTTAATTTATTTAATAATGTTCACTATAAAAACTTAGACAAATCTAGGTATCATTCTTACGTATATTATTATTTTTCTATAAAAGCAAAAAAATAAAAATTTACCAATTAGTTTAAAAATAGTTACATATTATGTTTGATTCGAGGTCATTAAATATTGCTTAAAAAACGAACTACCATACTCAAGTAATTTTGACAATTTTCAGATTTCTTGTATTAAAAATATTATGTACTATAAAGAATATATTATTCTATAAGTTGAAGACGACTTTTAATAAAATAAAAAATCAGTGACATATTCTTTTCCGATTTCCATTCAGTCATTTTAATATTCCTAATATGTTTCACCTACATAAACTTACTTATGTAATTATCAAAATGACTTAGTAATTTTAAATTTTATATTGACCATCTTTGATAGGATAGACAAAAATACGTATTTATAATTAATTTATACAATGTATCGTTTCTTTGATAAATCTGAGTTAGGTACATATGTACATGCATTATGTTATATAAATAACATTTTATATTGAAAGTTAATTTTTATTACCAGTATGCGGCCTTCAATTGATAACCGCAACAAGTATTTAACTAAAATTTGTAAACCATGAGTGGTTTGAGTAGCATACGCCACTCACTTGAGCCTAAACATGTCGATTGGTACAATGAATCGCTTTTGGGCACTGGAACTCACTTTTATTAATAAAATTCAGTAATTTTTAGACGCGAAAGGGTGAATGTTCTCGTATAAATCAAATTTAATTAGTATCATTATGTCTCGTTAATTCCTTTTCGTGCATATATTAAAAAAGATTTGTGATTTGGTGTCATAAGGAATCAATTTGCAAGTGAAGAACTGCAATTATATTGCTTATTTTCAAACGCTAATTATTTTGATTAGCACTTTTAAAGTTTCTTAATAAAATACCTGTTGAAACAACTCTCATTTGGGACCTAATAATTGAAAAGTAAATTAGTCTCTTAAAAGACGGTTTTTTTAATTGAAAAATATGTTTTAAAATTAACTATTCAAAAATTTGTTTTAAGATTGATTATTAAAAAAAATTCAATTTTCATATTTGACAGGTTAAATTCTGTTAGAATTTTTTTTCAAAAATTTATTTCAATGAAAAAATGAATACATTTTAGATACAATTAAAATTAAAAAGTTTATTGCACAAACCTGCCCAATATCACAGTTGTAAAATTTTAAATTCTCATCTTAAAGGCTTTTTTGGCAGTAAAAAATATTCAGTTCCTAAATGAATGCAATATCACGTTTAAAGATGAAATCCCAACTACAAATAATTGCATGAATTGCTTAAATAAGAACTTAACAGAAAACCTGATAAATTGAATAGTAATATAATTCTTTACTAAATAATGTTAAATTAAAATGACAATTCGATCCAGTTTAAGGCGGCAATTTTAAAAGTATGATTGTAAAAATGAAAGTATTTTGATAATTTCAGCCAACCAAATTTGGTTCAATGTTAGTTACGGAGGTATCTTACCTATGAATTATAAGTCTAAAGGGTTAAAGTATAATGATAATTCTTTAAGGTATTGCCTATAATAGCATAATAACAAACTGTGAGTATGTACCTCAATTTCGTTAAGATTACCTTTTTAAATCTTGCCTAGTTTCACCTCTTTGTTGTTTAAGAATGTTTACTTGGTTGATAGGATAACGATCTTAAAGTACCGGGAGAAGTCGAGCATCTGTGAAGAGTTAATCATAAATCACTAAGTTGAATTATCTTCAATCAAGTGGGTCAGTATTGTTTAAGTGAGATAATTCAATATTGGTTATTGAGTAATGACTATGGAATAGCAAATAATAATAGCAGAGTTTGCGGCAAGACAATTGTCACCTTTCTACCATCCTTCAGGGAAATGTGAGAAAGGTTTATAATAGGTTTCCCAATTATCCTTCTGAAAATCGGGTGTACGGTCAAAAACGCTTTAGGGGTGCTCCCGCAATGAGGCTCGCTTTCGACTAGAAGGGACGGATTCGCAAGTACTTGTTTAGAAGCAACATAGATCACGCATCGAAATCTTAAGGAGATTGGCAGTTGCAAGGGTGCAGCGCAGCAACATCCGCAAAATATGCAGAACGTCTCAAAAGTGCAAGTGAGGCGTATACCGGGCTCCTTGCCCCGGCCGTGGCCCCGGCGGCCTAAAAGAAGCCCGCGAAGGAGAGTACGAGATATTTTAAATAACAACTGCGATAACATCTCGGACTTTATGTACGATTTGGCTTCTTAGGTTGCCAGTTCGCAGCATAAGACTTCTTTATTCGGCCGACACCATTTTGGTTCATGCCTTTTGGCAAATTGATGAGAGCCCATCATTTTGTTTCGTACATGTATTGGCTGGTCGAGGTTTGCGCGGGCTTCGCGGGCCCGTCTCGACCAGGTTTTATTTATTCATCTTTTACTTTATCATGATGCGAATCGTTTGCAGCAAACATAGAACAATTTTTCCTGCATGAATAAAATTATGCAGGAAGAGAGGCGCGGCAGAAGTCATTGATACGCTGGTCAATATGAATATTTATCTGCCATTTTGTCGTCTACGTTTCTTGAATATGAAATTTTTCTTTTTGAAGGGAACGTGTTCTCGTGCATCCCGTGTATCCCGTCCGAGCCCTTGTTATGTAGCTCTGTATATGCTTTTTAATGTGAAATTGTAATATATGTACTGCGTGTGCACACACGGCTCTGTTTCGTCAGTTTTGCAGTTTGCATAATTATCGCGGAACTGCTCCCAAACGAACGAGCAAAAGTGGGCAAATGGGCAAAACGCCATTCTATGAGAGGACGGCCACTGGCCACCGGCACCAATCCTCTAACGCCGTTTTTCGCAAATAAAACATGGTCGGCGATGACCATGCCCGGTACTCCTTATGCGCCGAGCAAAATGAACTCATTTAAATATCATTGCGATCTAGAACGGCTGCAATTACTGGCATGCAATAGTAATAATTTATAGGTCCTTCGGGGCCATGTTTCAGTGTGCGGTGCGGCGGCGAAACATGGCCGCCTTCCGTCCGAGAAGAGGTCCTTTCCCTGCAACCGGACGTTTTGTTGCTTTTCCTGCATTTTCCTATATTTATTGTAGTTTTGTAAGCTGACCCGTGCAACCGGGCACCACGAGCCCTAGCCCTAGCTGGCTAAATCCTTGCGACGCGACGTCTCGCCGAGCATCTGAAAGCGGCCAGACCGTGGCTGGAGCATGGTTGCCTCGCCATGTTTAATTCCATCTGGCCATTATGGGGCCCGGCAGCCTCAGCTGGAGCAGTGCAACGCACCGGGGCATTTTAACATATCATTATGCATGATTATCGCCAATTCCTGTTCTGTCTCTGGACGATTCCCACTTGGTGCAGGATGATTCCAGACTCGGCAAGTGATGGAAGTGCTGCCACCGCACCACCAATGCGTGGCTCCGCACTGCGGCCTTCTAGCAAATCGGGACGCTGCTCTTCAGCAAGGGCGAACACTATTGGAACCTGTGTCCGCGGGGCTTCGCAAAATTCGAGGATTTCATTTAAAACCAAAAAAACAAGAAATTTTTCAACCTGGACCAAGATATTTTTTATTTCCGTTTTTATTTTTCGACGCAGGCCTTTTAGCGCTATCGGCTGAGTGCGCCGAATGAATACAGGTGGTGGATTTCACGAAAACGGAAACGCTTTAACCTTTTTAAAGAAAGATAACAAGTTAGCAAAAGGGTATCGGTGTTCAAAGCGCTTCGATTGATGGCATTTTTATGTTCCTTTTTCTCTTTACTCTCCTTGAGGGGCGGAAATCGAGGGCTTCTTTCTAGACATCAGTTAATTGGAAATTTAGCAGCATATAAAGTAGTTACATATGTATTTTACACCCATATTACACTTTTGGAATCCTAACTTATATTTTACAATAACTTTGATTTATTCCAATTAACCGAATTTTAAAAAAATACGGGGTACGTAGTAGTACTGAACTGTTTAAACTTAAATAATTAAGTAGGTAACAAACTCCTGAATAATTTCATTTGCGATTTGGAAATAAAATTTTTCTAATAATAACGCTAAAAATAAAACAAAAGTATTCAAGCAGCCATCTTTACCGTGTTAAACACAAACGCGATTTATATTTTTGTTTAAATTGCAGCAGCGCGGTAATGATTAGTCGATTTATAAACCTTCTAAAGCTGTGTCGACTAAGTTTTAATTTGGTGAAATAAATAAATAATTATTGTGTATTTGATTCATTTAAGTGACAGACATTTCAACTCTATGAAACTTAAATAAAGATAAAGTACCCTATCTTGTCAGCAAGTTCAAGATAGTAGACAAAAAAAAGTTTATGAAAATGTTGAACAAATTAAATGTTGGCTGGGCTACAAGTATCTACTTTAGTAAATTTTGCATTCATAGTCAAGTTTTCAACAGGTTTACTTTTAGGGTTAGTGATTATGTCACTTCTTACTTTCAAAAGGTACACTTCATGTAAGGTGATATTAGCCTGCCAAATTAGCAACTAGTCATAAAATCGTGGTAGTAATGGTTGAAGTTCAGAATAAAATTCAACTTTAATTTATAATGAAATAGCAACTGCAAAATGAAAGTAAAAGAAACAAATTATACAAAACGCATTGATGTGAAAGTGTTATTGATATATATAATAATATTTCCAGTCATCCGATGATTGCAACTTTAGCCGCCTTTAGGGATCACTAAAAGAAAAACAATGGGCTGCAGTCTGCAAAATATTAATATAATAATATATTCAAATGAAAAAGTACAAAGGTTAAAAACTTACAGAGTCAGCAAAATCAGAAACACCTCTTGAGCGTAAGAAAAAATACACAGTTCAATACAGTTCAAATAAGTATGCATATAAAGATTAGAGTGATTTTGGCATATTGATAAACGTATTAGTAGCTGAAATTTTTTTGAATTTGAATGCTAAATTGAGTGACTTTACACATTATGTCTTCACATGTGAGGGTATAGGGTGTTCACTAAAAAAAAATATACGGAAAGTCTAGTCACCCTGGAATTATGAAAAGCACTGGGGAAGCAGTTTAGCAGCCAAAAATTGTTAGAAGATTGAAATCGAAAAATGTAATTGATGTAAAACTTTAATTGAGTAACTTTTATAAGAACCACTGTAAAATAATTATTAAAACATGCAACTTTTTCAGTTAATGGAAGTAAAATTTATAATTATGTACCTGGTAATTCTTCTTTGTTTTACTAAATAAGTTATCAGACTTTCTTCCGCAGTCGTTGGTTATTTTATGGAATTTTGTCGAAGAACCTGTCTTCAAGAGGTAAAAGTTATAATAAATGTGCGAGGATGCGATCTCTGAAAGCCTTTAGAGGTCATTCTTGGCATTATTCTGTCGCATACATATTATCCGTATATTTTAATTTTAAATTCAAATCCAAATATAAGTACCACTTTGGGATGCTGAGAATTTTCTTCTCATCTAGCCTCAGCTTGAATGGCTTACAACTTATGCTCTGCATCCATATCAGCTAATTAATTAGATTTTTCTTGGCATTGCTATGCGAATCGAGGCAAAGATTTATGAGACTTTAAACAATTGCGTGTCGAACGGCTTTCAGCGAATGTACCCAACCGCCTTGTAATAATAAATCCCGCCATAATTGCTCTTTTCTTGCGTTTCTCACTGGACCTCGTTATAGTCCAGGCATTAGGCCTTTCAACAACCACCGACGGCTTTCGTCGGGTTTTTAGCCCGTCGCTAAGTCCTTAAAATAAATAAAAGTACAGTGGAGGAAATAGTCCAATGCAAATCAGGTGCGGAAGGAGCCATACCGATTCCTCCACCCTTTGGGTACTGCAGGTATCCGCGGGTTTCCGTCCTCCTTAAACGGCGAGGAGGTTTAATGTGTACCTTGCGTGGCAGTGGTTTGTTTTAATTAAATATCTTCGATTGAGTGCGCCCAGTCTCATGTACTAGGAAATTAATTGTTGCGCAATGAGAGCACCAGCCGAGGGGCCGCTGGGATCCTTGCGAGGGTCCATCGTCGACGTCCTAGCGAAACGCAACCAGATCGAAAAACAAATCGCGAAATGAGGGGGGCGTTTACAACACGGAATCTTTCATAACTCATACCGTCGGACCGCGAAGCGGTCGGGACATGGCACTCGAAGTGCACAGCGCATGTAATTAACCCGTGACGCTGCGATGGGGTCCGAATTTGCATCGGTGGTGTGTTCGAGGGCCATTCCCGTTCCGGCCGCGAAGAGCTAAGGTCTAAGCCGCAATTTAGGTTTCATCGGGGCTGAATTATGACGCGGCCAGGGACCAATGGAGTTTAGAATCATTTGCAGTCGCGGTCGCGGTCGCGGTCGGAGATTCGCCGGTCTTCCCGGAGCGGCCACCCTGGACCCGGTCTCCCTCCCTGGGACAAATCCGCGCCGCCGATCGACTCAAAATCATATATTCCGATAATAACTCTGGCAATTATCATTAAGCGAACGAAGTACACGAGACCTTCGAATCAATCGTATTTGCCTTTTCGCGGCATAGCTGTCATAAGAGCGCAAAGCGGAAAAGGCGGACGCAAAGATAAACTTGTACAAATCACGAATTTCACAGAATTAATATTTCGATTTCTGGGTGCGCTGGATAACTGCTCCCAAACATATCATTACGGGCATGATTTGTAATGACAACATAATCGCCAAATTGATTCGCTTTATTTATACTTCACTGCTCCCATCTGCCTCGATGAGAGAAATATCCACTTTTCAGTTCGAGTCGAGTTTAGTTTCGAGTTTCGAGGTATCGGGGTTGGCGGAAACGTAAATATTCGCCGCCGCGCCGTGCCGTGCCGTGCTCCGTCGCAGTCGAACTATTGCCCTTCACCGCGCGTTTCGCAACGCAGCAGTTCGAAGCGGTCGCGAGTGATTAAGTCCTTCAGAACTGGGACTCTTTCGATTGCCCCAAGTGGCCGGGGCCGTAGCAAAGGTGAGATGTAATTTCGGGTTCATTTCTTTGGGCAGTCACATATCCATTACAAAACCCGATGGGGTCGCCGTCGTCAGTCAAAATTAAGTAGAAATCGACCCGGCCACCAATCGAACCGCTCGCTCAATTTCATATATCGCTTTCTCGTTAACACGAACTGAACAATTGGCAAAGCACTTAACTACCATGTAACTGCCGCAATCACTTTCACTTCAAATCTCGTACCCAGTCACTTCCCAAAAAAGGCAGTGGATAAAATAATTGACTACGGATTTAGAAAGACTTATATGAAAATACTGGTGAGTATGGTTCAGGATGTAAATAGTATTAAGAGAAGGTATTCACTTTTTCTAAATACTTGGATAGAAATTTCAAAAACAGGCAAAGTAAAGTACGACCTATTGAGTTATTTATCCTCAAAAAGTCAAAGACCAACGATATGTAATCAGATGCATTTATTTATTTAATTATTTAATATTAAAGCAGGCTTTATTTTTAGCAATTTTAATACACATTAAGGAATAATAACATCTAAATCTACTATATTTATAAATTATATGAAACTACATATATACGTAGATATGTTGTTATACTATTCAAAATGTAAAACATACTATCAAGACCGTATATTTATTTTAGAGTTGGTGTTTCATTTAGGTCTAAACAAAGGTTCCATATAGTCCTAATATTTAATCAGCCCACCTAAAATTCGGGGTTTCACTTTTAAAATCGCGATTGAAAATTTTCGAGGTGGTGAATCCAGAAAATGCTTTATAAGATCTTTGCAATGTGAAGTTCTAGATTGCTTCTTGAGAAATCGCTTCGATATAGGGGTTAAAGTAAAGTACTTTCTTTTGACTTAAATAAATAAGGGTGTATGCATTTATGGAAATGAGATTTTTAGGAGTGCTTCCAAATTTTAAAAGATACTATTATTTCTAGTTTTCATGATTATTTTTAAAATTGTGACGCTACCTCTTACTCTCTATAGTGAAAATTAAAATATGCCTTTTAAAAGTATAGGATCGTTATTTTAATTTTTTGTCATTGTATATATGTATATTGAAGCACCACGGGTGATAATTTTTATTAATTATAATAATAATAAGCTTCCCTAATTGCTGCTTTCGACTTATAAATCATTTTAGCAAAAGATATTATCATTTGGAGAAAGGGCCAAAATTCGAAAATCAGGGCCAGATAGTTGCCAAAATGGCTTCAACAAAAGGGAGAAGCAATCCGTAGCCCCGCAGTTTGTTTATTTCCAATTTCTGAAATTGCTTCTTTGATTTTTATCAAATCGACAGAACTCTGCTGCTTACATGGGATTGAACAAGGTCTTTGAAATCGAAACAGAAACTTGTTCAATTCCCAAGAAATGGAAACACGTTCGCGAGCCGTCTAATTATGCGCACTTACGAGGGGCACGATAAGCCAAAGGGGTCCAAAAACGGTCGACAATGAAACGGTCCACGAGGGAGGATGGGAGGGAAGTGATGCTGGTGATGCTGGTGATGCTGCAGCCCAAAATCTCTGGCGAGCGACTGGAATTTAATCGGAAGAGTTAACAAATAATAAAATGTCAATTTCGTTCGGTTACACGACCATTAAAGCACGAGTTTCAAAAATTCTAAAGTCCTCGCGACGCGGAGAAGCCCTCTTAATTAGAGAGGCGACAATGCAACATACGTGAACACGATGCACGGGGTATTGTTTGGAAAATCTCTTCCGAGCGTTTTTTGCCCCCTTAACAAGATCACGATTTGGATAACATATTTACATGGCCTTATATCTCTGGTCGATTCAAATCGGATATCTGCTGGGAGCACGGCCGTAGGTATGCGCCGTGCACTTATCGACTGCATTGTACGCCTCTGACCGATAACTTAATTTAGTCCCGAGTTCTGGCGGCAGAGTCCCGGCCCCGGAGGATCCTCCTAGGTCAATAGCACAGTTCAATTTGCCCGGGGTCCCGGCCGGCCCGGGCTTATCCCGAATCCGTGGATCAATATCGTGCGTGGATCGTGCTGTGACAAAATCTGGGTGAGCAGGACTAAAAAAGCGGCCAAGCTGCGGCGTCGCGGGCCGCGCTATCCGACAAACCCGGCTGCTCCTCGAGGAACCGAACCCGGGACGTGCAGCCGTGTCGAGCAGCAGCAGCAGCACCAGCAGCAGGACCAGCAGCATCCAGCAGCATCCAGCAGCATCCAGCGGAGTCCATGCTAATTCCAGCCGATCCGGGCACACACCGGACCAATAAATTGTAAAAATTCAATCTCGCGAATAAGCACCGACAAACAGCGCTTATCTCGGCGCGATTCACGACTATCGACTAAAACAATATGCCCTTCCGATACGAGCGAACGCCACAACTAAATGTTTTTGTTGACCATTAATGAAACACATAACTCAATCGCAGGTAATCGGCGATTTAATGGGGGCGGGGGCCGCGGGGGGAGCATAAGCCGCGATACAAGTGCGATTGCCGCGAGTATATGCTCCACGGCAATTTATTACACGATCATGTTGGGATTGAATTTCGGTGTAGCAATGTGCAATTTTTATGGATTGCTTTAGATAAACCCGAATCGGTTGAGCGCGATCCTATTGCGCTGGACCGCCGCCGCGCAGCCACCGCCCGCGCCGCCGCCACCCTCACTGATGCTGGCGGCCTGCGGACCGATTCGCGTCTACCGTCGCGCTTCCAGGCGCAGGGAGATGCGCGCCGAAGACACCTCGGCCCGTCAAAAGATCCCGGCTTCCAGAGCTCCCCAGTTCAAATGGATGTTGAATGTCGGGAATCGGGATGCAGGCGGTCGCCGGTCGTCGGGCGGACGCATTTGGGTAAGAAATGATCGGAATTTTCGGAGGAGCGCTCCATCGGGAGGTGCCAGACCTCACATAGCGCTCCGACGGCGGCGGCGGCGGCCCCAGAGCGCTGCTCTAGCCGGCCCCAAATAAACAGTGGCGCTAGATTGCGGTCAGGACGATCACTCATAGTCCTGATTGCCCGATAGCGCTGACGAGACTTCAATAAACAAACATTTAATTAAGTCGTCGCACGCTGCATTTAATGACCCGAGACTGGCAATCTCGCCTCCTTGTCACAGTTTTCTTCGCGCTGCCGTCGTCGTCGCGGGGCCCCGGAGCCCCGGAGCCCCTGGAGCTCCGGGTGCTCCTCTTGCTGGCGACGACGAGCGGCCTCCGCCGTCGCAGCCGCCGCCAGTATTTTTCGGCAATATGTGTGAGCCGGGCGGGTTTTACTGCATTACGCCACCTTTTATTGCGTTTTTATGCTGTTAATTGAAACCGGGGCCCGAGCAGAGCACCACCGGCGTTCCGGGGCCCCTCCCTGGGGCTCCGACAACTTATCAAGTTAATTTTTACATTTTCACAATTTCAACGAATTCCCCTCTCATTCGGCCGCCCGGCCGAAGCGGCAATCAGCGCTGATTTGCGTTTGTTTACTTGTTCATAAACAATTGGTGTAATTACTCGCTCCAGAGCTGCCTACTTGTTCATTAATTGAAACCTCCAAGCGTGATGGAGCCATGGTTCCTAGATAGTTGCTACCACTAGGAATTATATTTTTTTGAGTTTTTCTTCGGAGCCAGCTCAAATTGGGTTTTATTGCGGAAAACGATCCGCCAGAAAATCACCTCTTTAAGTGCGCATTCTACGCGGCGGGTTTCTCCACCAGCACTTGTAAAACACCTCCTAGTTGCTGCGGATTTGATTAACAAATTATTTCTTTTACAATTGTATCTTTTGCACTCACATATGCACTTCACCTGTTTTAAAAAGGTAAAACGTCTTTGAAAAACACCTTTCTAAATGAAATAAAATTTTACTACAAGTTATGTAATACAATCGCCTTCAAAAGTGCGAAATAATTATCATAACAACTTTGTAATTCGATTTTGCTTCGTACAATATAATATCCTAACATGTTACAAGATATCTGAAATCCAAACAGAAGCCAAACTGATTATTAGTATCTACTTACATATTACTTATATGATTTAAGGAACGGACTTTTGTTTTATAATTCAAAAATTTAATTTTTCAAAATTCGGCGGCACAACTTTCTCAAACATCCTCTCATGTCGTAACATTTTAGTTAAATTTAGTACCTAATTATCGACATTACGAATTCCCAGAATCAGTCATCAGAGTTGAAATCAACGACTTTAAAAATTGTACTACCTTCTAATATGTATAGGTATAGCTAGCTGTTCTCTAAACTTACATAAAATATTCTTTTCATTCAGTAGCTGTTTCATATTAGTTAATTATAAATTACTTTCAAACTAATAACATCAAGTTTTTCAATAAACATAATTACTCACATTATCGCTCTTGAAATTAGTTAAGAAGAAGTAAATATAGGTAAGCATTTGAAAAATTAAAGTAATAGGGAATGTTATCTGAAATTTTTAAATTTCATTTTTAAGATAGGTAGGTACTGTGCATTGATATACATATTTAATATACGTATATGGATACATATTTTTTTTCAAAGAAGATCGAATACGTGTGTGAAATTTACATACATATGTATATTAAAACGCAAGTTTTCAGATGAATACTTGAAGTTGTTAGCAAGTTAGTGGAAAACTTATCTACTAACTATTATGAACTTCAGGAAGAGGACGTATGTATGTATGTACAGATAGGCATGAATTACTTCTAATGGATGCGTGTAATAATATTAAATGAAAATTATAAGTGCTCTGCGACTTCGGTGCAAAATGACGAGACCAGGTATCTAATGATGTTATGTAAGTTACATACAGTGTTAAGCGCCATCTGTGCATTTTAAGAACTTTTTCGTAGACAATTCTATCAGATGAGGTATTTTAATAGAAACTTGGGCCAAACATTTAAGAAGAATACTGGCATTGTCAATTAAGCTTAATTAATGTGTGTCATTTCGATATTTGCCATGATGATAAGGTATCCAAATTAATATTCATAAAGCATTAGTTCCGATATTTTAAAAATTTAAAATGGCAGGTCTGAAATAACAATTTGTATATACAATCATTCATATTCATTCAGAAACTAAATAGTAAGTTAATGTAAAATACAAATTTAAAATTAGAATATCCTAAGTTTTTTTTTTTTATAGATATTTGAAATATTCCTCGCGAACACTTGGCTTACGATTTTTCTGCTAATAACAATCATTTTTAATTTAAAAAGATGTGTTTTTTTGGGTCTTTGCCAAAAATCACATGGTAATTGAAGAAATGGTTAATAAATATTGTATTGCATAAGTACACATGATGTTCCAAAATGAATGTGTCCTTTCCTTTAAAAAGAACGATGCAATAGCTGATCTATCTATACTCGAACTCGAACATAAAACAATTTATTTGAACATTATAAAATCACGGGGCTGTTTTTGAACAGCACAGTGTACTATAACTTGAAATTAATGTTCTTAAAACCAATTCGTCACATATGTATATCGTATGGTTATTTTAAAACTAAATTATATAGTCAAATAATTTCCTATAGGTACATCACTGCAAAGAGTTCATAATTCAAAATTTAAAAATGTATGTAATGGAGAAAAAATGCGCGAGAAATAGGTGAAATTTATTTTAAAAATTTACAAACGGAATTTGTTTATTCTGAATTAAAACCAAAGATTCGAACAAGAATTTGATATTTTGTTTTCTTTGTGCAATACTGATATCTCTTTAATATAGTCGTGAATAAATTATTTAGACGTCTTTAGTATTTTTAAGACTGTTAATTAAAATGTTAGATTAAACATTTTAAAAGTAACTGAATCAAAAATACTTTACTTCAGACTAAAAGTTATAAGTTAAAACAAGGATATTTAAATTTATCAGCTTTGTTGAAGTAAAAGTAAACAATGCAAATAAATGCACAATGTAGAACAAATTATAGAAATTTTAGAGACATAGAAATAAGACAAAAATACCGTCGGCATTTAACGCTCTGATGTTTTAAGTGTTCGTCTATCATAAGAGCAAAAGATTTTATATTTAGCTTAAAATTCCTCCCTTGATACAATGTTATACATGACTGAATAAAAGTGATTTAAATAGCTTAAGTCGTGTAACAGGAGGTTCAAGGAATGCAGAAAAAGAGTTTCCCTCAAAATTATTACCTTTGAGGCAGGAGGGAAAAAGAGAAACAAATATTAAACGATTCCCATCTAATATATACAATTTCCAGAAGAATGCTTATCCCGAAAACGGAATTTGCACGCGAGAACTGGGTCCAGGTCCAATTTCCAGTAACCACAGGGCTTGGCGGGAGGCAGATCCAGAAACTAATCGGATCTCAGCGTTCTATAAGTGTCAAATTAATAGATCCCGAAAGGATATCGTGATTGATCGCTCGATATTCGGCCTAAAACCAATAATAAAGTTAAGTTGATAATTGAGATCATTTAAAAAAGAACCACGAGGCACCGGGGCCGCAACTAATACGATAATAGACGCTGGGCCGCGGAATGCTTCAAAGTTATCATGGGCCGGGGCACCTAAATGATACGAGTAATATTCGATAATTTTGCTAATTCCTCGGAGTCCCAGACGAGTCAGCCGCGCGATGCTTTTTATTCCAGAGCGGCGGTATAATTTGCCAAAATCGCTGCTTTGTACAAGTGGTCTATATGGGGCCCGGGACGCCGCCGGCTACGCCGCCGTACGGTCGAAATCGGTCTGTCCGGCGCGGATCGCGAATTTTTCCGCCATCCGCAGATCGCGGTTTGAGGGATGGACCACGGAGACGCAGCTGCATCCGAAAGCAGTGGAAGTTCGCACAAAGGGCCCCATAAAGGGACATATTACATTTTCCATTTTCTAAGGTGGAGCGGCAAACAAAGGCATTTTTAGTGCTTCCCGCTGAGATATTTTGGGGCAGGGCTCCGCCCCGACTAAGTACCCCCGTCCGGAGAGGGATGTGAGCCGCACAACGAACTACAAAGTCGCAATGCAAAATAATAGCTGAAGTTGAAAGATCAAAAACTTTTGCATTTATTGTCGGTAAAACCGGGTGGGTCTACGAAATATTTGTCGTCGAAATTCCTCAGATTCCCCCTGAATTTGGGGAAGGAGGATTCCTTCCTTAAATTTATGAAATTCGTGCATCATCTCAGGGGATGATTTATTTTTTTAATTTTTGCCACAGGCACATTTCCAGATTTTCTTGGTCCTGCACGGGCAGAAGAGACGTAGCCGCAGAAATGCCTGACTGCTCTCGTCCTTACTCGCATTTCTCGGTGACCGCAGGTAAAGAAGCGTTTAGAAGCCCTTCTGCGGCTGGGACCTTCTCTGGTCATGCAAAGTGCTCAACATGAGCACATTCCACAGCTTCCTCAGGTGCTTCGCGGCACCACTTTGATAGCCTCTCTGAAAATATGAACTATAGACTTTAGTGACTATTACTCGACGGTTTCTCACTCGAGTCATTGCCGTCGGTAATAATACAGCGAACTTAACCCCTTCGATTAGGCTCAATGAATTGAATTTTATAAGATAAAAATTGATGGCAGTTATTATTTTATTTTCGATAACGAACCAAACTTATGAGTTATTAACTCCTTGTGAAGATATTTTCTTTTTCTGAGGCCTTAATTTTTAAGTTTTTGCAATACACGTATGATACTTGTTTTATGTATCTCTAAAAGCACTGACTTACAAGAGTTTATTTTTCTTCTTATAGTTAATAGTATATCTTGTAGAAATAAAGCACTATCCCATATTTTGTTTTAGAAAAATGTATGCTCGATTTCTAATAGCTCAAGCTCGATTCTAATATAGTTTACTATAGCAAAGAAATTCTCAAGCTCATCATACAAAAATCAAATTCCTTACTATCTTAAAATATTCTCGTTTTCGGAACATGAACCAAATCACTGTCCAAGTACAATCTTATTTTATATATATACTTATATGGAGGTTCACTTTAAGTCCTTGAACCATAAATGTAAATCAAAAAATTAAATTCACGGCACGGCAGGTTAACTCCACAGGGTTTAAGCATAAACATAGATACTGTGATGGAGAACATTTTCCTATGATTTATTGTACTTTCTCAGATTAATAAATTTCTTGTTATTCCCTAAGGAGGATAGAGTGTACATAAGTTTACATGTTTCGATTGTTATCTTAATAAATGCAAACCTTTAAGTGCAAATAAACATACCAATGTTATGTATACAAACTCTAAAGGGTAAAAAGAGTTGAGATTTCTTATTAATAATTTAAATCATTTGGGACTTAATTCTGGAAGTATCCATCCATCTATTCTAATATTGAAAAAGAAGTTGCAGCTTATATACCACATTTGTGGCTGAACTTATAGGTCAAGGAGGGATAGAAATGTTTTTGGTCCACTATTTGCACAAAAGTTTTTTGATTACAAATAATAAAAATTATAAAGCCATTAAACTAGGTGGGTTTTTTAGTGCTAGTATAGAAGCGTTAATGTAGCAATAACTATTTCCATAAAAGAGAAAATCGACTATCCCTTTTATTCAATTATTACATACAACCGGAAGAATCGTTAACGAGATTTTAAAAGGTGTAAAGTAAAGCGTTAAGTTGCGTACACAAATCACGACTTCGCTTGCTACAATAAAAATTGGAAACTAATTTTAATAAGTCATAATTATTTGTAATTAAAATATTATTATATATGCTAGTCATTACAAATTATAGGATACCCATTTTCAAAATCATAGGACGTATTGTTGCATTTTTTGTGTATATGCAGATTGGCAAGTTGCTGTATGTAATATATACATATGTACATATCTGAGTAGGAACAAAACAAAAATAAGTTAAAACCATAACAATCTAATATTATTGCCATATTGAACTAAACCAAATAAGTGCGTTTTGAATAAATTCTAAAGGTACGTATTATTTCATGTTGCATTCATGTTTAAATGTTTTTTATTTGTCGTCTTGAATTGGTATTCAAACGAATACACGGCTTATTTCGGTCTGAATGCGCATTCTGTATCATATTTTACAAATAAACGCTGTTAGTCGCGGACTACACGTAATGGGTTTAATCACGCGAATAATTTAAAGGTATGTAGTCCTACCGCTATAAAAGCAAAACGTTAAATCTACATACTTTCCTATATTTACTCTTCTGTCAGCAATTTCATTTCGAGAGATTTATCCTATGCAGTCGCAAAAATTCAATTTTCTCAAAATGTCGCTGTAATTATCAGAAAAGTCGTTAGAAAAAATGATCAAGAGCAGTAAAAGAAACCGATGCTCTGATATTTGGTACATAGGTCTCCTCTGAAGTAAAATTTCATAATTAAGTAATTATAGTTGATCTTGATGAAGTTCCCACAAATCCCGAGAAGATCGCGAGGCAATTGGGCAGTTTTTCTTGTTCCTGTTGCAAAATCCAGATGGCAAGGTACTTGATTCTAAAAATATTCGTTACAATAGGCTTGGAGTGGAATAGAATGAATTTTGATGCGCTCAAAGTTGAATAATTGAATATTTATTTTGTTGCATCCCGCAGGAAGAGCGGAGCCCTATAAATAGCGAAAAGCGCCCGGATAAATGAGATTAAGCCGGAGCCCGAGTCATTAATAAATTAACGAGAAGTGATGAAAATCCAGAGTGACCGCGCACTCCGAGCAGGAGCGCGGCACGAAATGAAACCGCGCTGGCTTGTCGAAATGCAAACGTGAGAAAAACGTTTACGTTCCGCGGAGCAGGAAACCTCCAGGAGTTGTTCATCTCCGGGAAGAGGCTCCCCGATTGCAGTCCGGAGGTTTCTTTGATGCTGGTTTTCGCGGATTTGTGGACTGCTTTTAGTTTCGCTGGATCTCCATTTCCGATGGATAAACTGTTGCAAAAGAAATAAATAATTTTCACAGCATGAAAAGCTGTGTGGAGCAGCAAGTGGATTCCTCATGTAGACGGATCTGGGGCCTCTAATTAGCCAGGTGAAGCGAGACTTCCAGTCGTCCTAGAGTCCCCTGCCCAGCCCCGGAGACAGTAGGCCCCAGGTGAGCCCCATTTCACCTGGCCAGCGGAATGCAGTCAGCCAAGAAATCGGAGTTAGTTCTTTGTTGCGGCGCCGCGCCATTTTCCGGACGGCAAGCGCTAAGTGGGCCCCAGGCAGAGAAGGCGCTCCCCAGAAACCGCCAGAAATTCGATAGACTTCACGTGGATCACTTCCACCCCTGTTTTAACCCGACGCGACACGATTTAATCGGCGGGTGCTGCTGCAAAACGCGACTACCTTTTTCCGTAATTGACTGGAAAATCATCGCGGGACTGCGGTTTCTCGCTTTCTGGCGCTTTCCACACGCGCTGCGGACTGCGCGTCGAAGTGCGAGACCTTTTTTTATTTTCATTTTTTTTGCTTCCGCAACAAAAACGCATTCCACTTCTTAGCCGACACGCACCAACAAAAGCAATTCACTAATTGCTTTTTTATTGAAATAACTCGGCCAAAATTGATTTGATTCTAATAATTATCCTAAAGATCATTTTGCCCTGACCGCGGCTCATTAAAGTCACATTTACGGCCGGTCGGACAGTCAGCGCGGAGCAGATCATTCCGCGCGATTGATTGATGATCAATAATTCCATTGTTATCAGCGCGCGAGGAAAAACAGATCGCCGCGCTATTACCGCTGGACCGACTCGCGGGGAAAAAATGAGCCGACTGAGAAACGGCCGAGCAGTAGCCGCCTCTAGCCTCTAATTGATATTTTCGAAATAGCTAATAAAGCCTCCGCGGCGACCCACCGAAGAGGCTGGGACCTTACTGGACCACAGAGGGCCCCACCAACAAAAGATCTTTTAAACGCTTCTTTGCAGCGTGCAATTTAGAATCAAAGTAGCTGCAAAGTAGTTTCGTACTCCTCTCTGCAATTTTTGCATTTCTTTAAATACGCGCTTCTTTACTTTATTACGCATACGAGTGGTTATATCTATCTTCATGTTTTACTAACGTGTACTTTGCGAAACCTGAACTATCAGAGTACAAAAATCAATGTAACAATAGTCTCATTATTACAAGCTTTTGAAAACAGCTACTCAAAGCGTGCGCATTAAATGAATTTTCTATAGAGTCTATTTCAGAAAATTTCTTTCAGCGGAGGCTATTATAAAAGCAACAAAAAATACGTAGTATAAGTAGTACAATTTTATTAAATAGAAGTAGTATGTTAGGACCATAAAATCGATTTAGAAATAGTGGAAAATTGTGTTGTTTTCAAACTATTATATACATATACCTAGACTCACTTGATAAAAAATTTTAATAAGAAAATTAAGTTAATTTATAATGCGGCGGATCTTTTTCTAAGTTTGGTCCAAGCCTAACTTATGCTTGCCTGATCTCTGTCTTAAGAAAAGTTTAAATCGAGTTTAAACCTAGTTCAAATCTGTCCTAAGGCAAAGCCTAATTTTATCCAGACAAGCTCAAGCTACGCTTAAGCCTGAGTTCAATTTGCTTAAGTTATTTTAAGCCCAAGATTTCCGAATATTTTATGTATTTACATTGCTGTTATATAATTAGTTATAGCATCCGAATTTTGATCAGGTAGAAAAAATGTAACGTGACGGACATTTCATCGATTCACTTTAGCATTTCAAAAAATAAATTAAAAAAGCTAAATTGTGGATTTATCGTTTTTCTCCAGCAAAGTTGAAAAATTTAAATGCTGACTCTCTGTCACTGGAGTCAGGCGGTCTACCGCTGAGCCATCGTAAATGTCGCAGAGTGCGGTTAAAGCAATTAAATTGTCTTAAAAATGATAAAGTGGTTATTTCTTACTACAGTTGACTTCACAACCCAGTAATTGTTGCAGTTTTGGCAAAAGGTTACAGTTTTTACAGTATTGCCAATTTTTCAAAAGTAGTAAAAGAACCTCAATGGATTTCTTCAAATTTTAAGTAGGTATAGTGTATGTCTCCTTGCAGCATCTTTTTTTTATTTTCGGTCGTAATTTTAGCTTAACTAATTTTCACAATATTTTCGATGAATTTTTCAACAGTGTCTTTAAAAGTATTATAAGTAGGTATAATACTTCATTCATTCCCAGGTTTCAGCAAAAACTGTTCATCTTTCGTGGTTATTAAAATCTGCATTATGTATTTAATCCTCAAAAAGCATTCAGCGTACGCGATACCCGGAATGTATGCTCACAGTTTTAGCCGTATTTGAAAACTATTTTTTTAAAATTCAATTGATTGAAAACACATATTGTTTAAATTTATTAAATAAATACGCGATACTGCGCTTTTTGACTATGAAGTTGAATTTGATATAAACTACTTTTAAAAGTGATAATCCACACTCATTTTATGTAAATATTTCAATTCCTCAAGCAATTCTTTCAAACGTGCTAAATCACAACTTTATTGTTTTGAAAACGATTTTTTTCAAACAGCTGCGTACAAAGGTATTTTAATGCAAAAAGTTTAAAATGTACTTGTATTGTAGTTTTATAAAATTCAGTGCAATAATATAGTACAGTCCATTAGCTTCGAGATAAAAATGGTTATAGTTACTTATAATACCTACAAAATATAAGACAATGTAAAAGATAGGTGAAAATATTACAATACTAGAAATTTCTAATATTTAAAGATCAAACAACAGTTCTTGGACTCGCTTTTAACTTTTTTGAAGTAGGTATGATATTTTTTCAGCAAACAATTGGGAAAAGTAAGCCATGTTGAGCAGGATAATTGCAATTGCACAACAGTGTGCCAAAAATGCATTTGTCGTTTTTCATATCAATAAAGGTCGAACAAAAGATGACACCATCTTCCCCTGGACCACAATAGGGTCGAAAACAAGGACTCGACGGAGGGGGCCCCGCCGGGTCGGTGACGAGTGGATTTATGCAATCTTTTGTTTGATTTTGCGGGACGCGCTGTCAACGAGCATTCCGACACAGGGCGGTTGCGAAAAAAGGATGATTCCTTCACACCCAAGTGCCCCGGAACAAATCTGCCCGGCGTGTTATCCGGAGCCGTGCAGGCCCCGTGAGAGACAAGGATTAAGGAGGGCTCGAAATCTGTTTGGGCGATAAAGGCGGATTAGGCGCATCAGTGACTTGCAACGGGAGTGCAACTGTCAAAGGAGCTGAGACCTCGCCGCCGCGCAGCCCGCGGTAATTACAAGACGATCGCTCGTCTCGGGAGGGTCATTAGAGGTGGTGGGAGCTCCCGGCCCAGGGGAGGCTGCGGAGATGGCTAATTTTGATAAATGGCCCTCGCCTAATCGCCGTTCGATTTCGACGGCCGTTTGGTCATTGCCACTCCGGTGGTAAGCATCGCTCAGTCCGTGTTCTTAAACAAAAACGGTCGTAAAAAAACCAAAAATGTTGGTTGAATTTATACTTCGAATTTAAATTAAATTGGAAAACATTTTGTATCAAAACTGTAACACCATTAGTTTCTTTACATACATTTTTAAGAAGTTAATTCAAATAGTTTTGATTTATTATAAGAAAGCAAGATTCAATATTGATTTCTGTTCAATTTATCCAAAACTAACATTTGTTAGTCTCAAATTTTCATTCAGCCAATTGATTTGAATTGTTTTCACACTTTAAATAGTTTTTTTAAGCCTTAAACTTAATATTTGAATTTAAAAAAAACAATAAATCGAAAACTGGAAATTTATAACTTATATGGTACATAAGTTAAGTTTGTTCTATTCGGATCAGTAGAGATCCGGAAACATTAGCCTACCAAATTAAATATGTAGGGGTTGTACTAAAACTAGAGTTTTTATTGAATTAATATCAGTTAGATAAATATGAGGAATAGTGCTGCCAATTCTACTTTAATTTACTGCGACTTTCTAAGTATAAATAACCAAACTGAAAATGTGCAACTGTGTAGTTCATTCTGAAAAATTTTAGGAGTATGTGATACCAAATTTATTGGCAACATGTAATACTTCTTTCATTCGCAGCGTTTTTAGGAACCCTTACAGATCACTATGTTGTCCATTTGTAAGTCTAAATTATAGATTATATAGATTATATTATTCACATTTAATATTACAGATAAAAAAACAAAAATATTTATTTATAAATCCGCGAATTATAATATAATTACTGTGATGGAAAGAAATCTGAAATAAATTGTAATGTCTTAGTCAGCACCGAACGACACAAATATATTTATAAAATAAGGTCAATGAAATTCTAAAGTTATAAATTTTGGAGGTCATGCGCTTAACTTAACTCAAGCTTTTTTTAAAACTTTTCGAAAAATTTTCTAATATGAGCAGCGTAATAAAGTTTTGCAATCGTATCGGAATGGACATATCTTTTGAGACGGCTAAGAAACTTGCAGATATGAACTCTTTGGATTTTGGAGGTAGAAAACGTCGTTTGAAAACAAAGTGTTAAACATGTTTTATTTATTGTTAGTACAACTTCAGTCAATTAAACGTTTTTTAAGGTTCTTCAAAGTGAATCGTGCCGCGCCCCTATATCGCCCCGCACTGCGCGGATCGGTCTCTGGATTTCTTGCGATGCCCCGGTGCATGGGGAGGCTGCGAAATGAAATCCCGTGTCGATCTGTCAATCAACACTTGGATGAGATGCGATGCGCGGGCTCTGGTCGGGATCTTTTGTTGGGTCCCGGATAAGAGCAGAGGTATGCAGCATCCCTGCGAATCCAGCGAGACAATGGCGGCCGTGCCAAGTGCTTCCTCTGCTGCCAGAAAGCGATACCATTTATGAGGGTGCCGTTATAATTTTGCGCTCCTCATCTGCGCCAGGATGCCGAGCATAATTCCTATCAAATCGAAGTGGAATCGATTCGGCGGCATTTGAATAAATCTTGAGCGGATTACGCCCACCCCGACGACGCACTTCCTTTTGTTCCCGGGCTCAGAGGCACTCGTGCACCCCCGCGGTCGCAGCGCCCCAGCGGGATGCTGTGGTAGTCTCGCCGATGCGAAGCGGCTAAATCATTTCGGGATAATTGCTAGAAGTATGTAAATAGATGAAACGAACCCGAAACCCCTTCCGGATCTTGGAGTCGTCGCCGGTCCGCGGGCTCCAGCGAGGTCCGGTTGTTGTCCGAAAACAAAACCCGCACGACGCGGCCGCGGCTCCGCGCCGTCCGGGGCCGGGCCGACACCCAGAGACGCGGTGAAATACTACATTCATGATAGAGGGCAATAATCACCCAGATATCCGCGGAGATTAAAGTTGCAATAATTCACCAACTACCGATTCGGGCGAGTGTATTTACATAATCGAAACCTTTATCGAACACGGTTCCTCCGAGGAACACGCTGACGCGCTGGCTATTCGTAGACTTGCGTGCCGCATCAGTGTCCGATTCGGCCGGCGCAAAACAGCGAGCAAAACACAAAGTGGATTATTTTATGTTTTATCAGAAATAATTTGCCGCTTAATGTCTACACAAGATTATCGTGTTGTCCAACTATCAGCGGGCTTAATTTATTGGTGCCAGCCCTGGCCAGCGCAGACGGCCGGCCCGGCGCTTCTTTCGCGTTTTTCGTCTCGAAATGCCGGGAGACGCGAAAATTCCTGCGATTTCGGATGGGACTCCGCCGCGGTCCGCTCGGGCTCTGTCCCGTGAATTATGAGCGCTTCCTTCCCCGAGCACTCGTCACGCGGAAATGGCTCCTAGTCCTCCATTTGTGGGCTTAGGCTGTTTATTCGATTCAGAATAGAATATCCTTTTTGCTTGTACTGCTTTCGATTGGGGCTGGCTTAATTTTAGTAGATCGCATGAACTGATTAGTAATAGCAGAATGTTGCTAATCCATTATCACTTAAATTAATGACAAGAAAACATTTGTGTGTAATTCATGTTCGTACTAACTGCATAAATATTATACGAACATTAATTACACACAAATGCTTTCTGGTAACGTAACTTATCATCTACAGCACAAATTCCTGAGAAATATTCTTATATTCTCTTGTGAGCGAAAAAACAACTATAAGAAGCAGCATAAGTATACAAACCGAATAGTATAGTGTATAGGTGATGATAGTATTGTCGCGGGCGTTTCATATCTTTGATGTTATTTTGTTGTGCAAATTTACACATTACATATATAACGCAAGAAACAAAATAGCCTATATACGTTAATATGTTAGCACAAATATTTTTTAACCTCGATTTTTTACAATCAATAAACTAAGCTAAAGTTATGCTAGAAATTGCAATTCTGTTTATTTAACTTAAAGATTAATTTTAAATGTCTCAATTCTAAGTATATTAATATCAAACATTATTTTTATGAGGTGGCATTTGCAAAGGATGACTTCATTTCTCTGCTTAAGCCGATTTATAAAAAGAAATCTGTATTAAACAGTGACTTGATCTTAAGTTATTTTAAATTAAATTTAAATTTAAATTATATTTCAATATTATGGGCCTGTCCAAATTCAGTCTTCGTCTTCGTCTCCTTATGACAGTTTATGATGTCAGCGAATCAGCGGAAACCTTATTCACGAATTCGAGTTGTTAAAAATATTTGTCCAATCCAACTTTACAAATAGTATGTATAAGACCGAAAATCGGATTTGGACAAGCCTGGTAAATTTGTCATTAATTTCAATGTTTAGACAAAAATTATTTGGATCAAGAGCGGGACAACAAACAAAATTGTTAGTATAGTGAAAAGCTTAAGTTTAAGTCGACTTATACAAGTGCTGTCAAACTTTTCTCAAGTACATAATTTTAATTTTTGATTGCTGAATAAATGATTAAGAAATTAATATTTCTTTTTTGATTTTTTGAAACAAAACTCATTTAATTATTTTTGTCTTTTTAAGGGATGGAAAGTAAATACAATCAGACAGAGATAGATACTATTCGGATAGAAGGACTCTTCTTTTTTTTGTGTCGGTTCAAAGTTGTTTCTTATTACTATTTATAATAATTAATTATGAGGTACTTGATCGTTATTAAGCAAACAAAAAATAAAAATTACTTTATGATTGTTGTCGACACTTTTATTGTTCCTTAACTTAAACAATTACCTACATATGTTATATGGAATTTTACTGCCCTCAGTTTACTGAGCAGCGTAGGTGGTGCACGGCCGATTTTCAATTAAAAACTTTATTTGACTGCACTGACCCGTGAACGGATCCATTTTTACACTGCTCCGGTGGCATTTCGATTTGCACCTTTCGCTGGTCCATTAAGCTCCTTTTATCTGCCTCCGGTTCGACGAGCAGCTCCTTCCTATCCCGCGCCCAGTGCTCCAAAAGGAATTGCTGCGAGTGATTATTGTCGAGCACATAAACTCGTATGTTTCGCTACCCGTGCCTAGGAGGCCGTGGAGGACATAAAAGAGGCATAACATTCTTGCAAAATTGCCAATTGTTTTCATTTCGTTTAATAAATCCTTTGTTGGCATCGCATGAAAGGAAGGCGCACGTAAATACCCTCGTTCCTGTACGTGTGGCAAAAGTGGATGTAGGGTAGGCTTCCCGGGCTCACACGAGGGGATCAGTCGCTGGAGAATTCTGGAGATGTATTTCGGCTGGTATTATTCCGTCGCACTCATAAAAGAAAAGAAATTTTCTTTATTATTCCTCAAATTCTTATTATTACTTACTGTCTCCGCTCCCCGCGGCACTCATGAATATTTTCAATAGTTCGCGAGTTATGGGAGATTTAGAATGCTCTACTGGGATCAGAGCAACCCATCGTAGTAACACAATCTTGAGGAGCTCTTGAAATTTTAAACAAAAGTGTCACATGATTCTTAATAAAGCATTAAATAAAACATATAAATGCTAATTCCTCAACAAGGGCGCAACATATGTAACATTAAATTTGTTTGAGCGTTTGCGATTTAACTGAATGTACATGCGTTCGTTTAATTTCCTTTGTTCACATTTATTGCGTGTTGAAAACCTCAATTAGATTCTTTATGGTTTATTTATTTTATGGTTGTACTTGTTACAAAAACGCAGTAGGTTTGCATACACGTACTTCATATGTTCAGATTACGATATCAATTACTTTTCTTTTATCGATGTCAGCTGTCCATCTAAAAAGCAAAAAACAATTTGTTATAGAGGTAACACCTAATCAATTTGCATTAAACGATCAATAAGATAAACTCTTTTATAGGTTTAACTGCAGAAGAGTGATGTTACATTTGTATTGATAAGATTACGGCTGCCTATCTTGTTAATAATTAATATTGGTTAGGGTTTCGTTTGATTTCAAAAATTGTTTTCTGTTCTGACGCACGATCAGTTTACTTGAAAGTTTTTAAAAGGGTTTTATCATATGCAAAATTTTAGAGCTACTATTAAATGGTCGATAATGGGGTAAAAGTAACTCGATTTTAGCGATTTCACAAAATAAGTATAATATGTATGTTAGATACTAATTGCAGCAACCATATTTTGTAGTAGGAGTAAACATTATTTAGGATGAAGAGATTAACTAGAGTTTATAGTTACAGTAGGTTAGTTAGTTTCAAACACCGATTATCAACGATTCGAGTATCCCTTTATTATTTGAGGTTTCTAGAATTTATAGTTTGGGTAACTATGGTATACAATAAATGGGCAAGAAATAACAAGCCCTTTTACCATTTTTGACAAGGGTTTCGATGTTGTCTAGCGAACTAAACGAATAGGTCTCCTTTAATATAGACAAGAAATATATGTACATATACCTCTCTTTCAGTGCAGGTATTGGCACTTAAAAAAAAAAAAAAGAAGTTACTTCAAAGAAATTGATAACGTAGGGTTCATAGTTTATCTTATAATTATGTTAAGATTTGCTTCCGTTCATTATTTTCATTTTCATATTTATAACAGGTCAAATGTTAATGTGGCTATATTAACCTTTTATACCTTATCTTTTAATTGCAAAAATTATTGGTATCATGACCATTTTAGTGCCACCAAATTCATGAATATCTTTCTGTGTGAGTGTGCCCATTCTACATATATATGTAGTATGCATAGAAATTCTTACCAGGGAACTGTCTCTAAACTTACATTTGCATAGTTAAAATTTAAAACTAAATTTAAGTTCACGTTCCTCCTGGTCATATTGATGTGATGATGATCTTTATCATGATTATGATTTTCATCTAGTTATGCAGTTTGAATTCTTTTCCACCGACGGATCAAGTAAATTATATAAATTTTAGTATTTCTAGAATTATAATCTTTGAAAGATAATAATTATAAGGCAGTGTTTTATGCTTTTCTCGATCTTGCCGTGAAATGCGATCAGTATCTATCCGTTGAAGTAAGACCAAGCAAAAATTAGACGATGCCAGGTTCTTTCGAACCTTCAGTTTTTATCTCATGCTCGAGTTGTAAGATAAAAAGCGAAGTGGAAACAGAATCGGGTTCCAGTTTAGCGCTATCTCTGGAAGGAGGGAAGAGTAACCGCCACCCCGGGATCGTTATTTTTTCGCGAGGAATTGAAGTTTCATTTGAGGCGGCAAAATAATCCCGAACGTCTTCATAACGAAAATTCGGGTCTGCTGGCAGCGGCGGCGGCGTCCCTCGGTGGTTTTCTAATAAATCTGTTGAAAACGCTGTCATTTGTGCTGCGTCATCGCCGCTTTCGGCTGGCCCGGCAGCTCCTCACCTTTGCGTCACTCCTGGAGGAGAGATACCGGGACTACCTCCGATCCGAGCGGCACCGCATCCAGAATTCGATAAAAGGTCTCCTCGCAGCAAACCGCTTAAGAGGCGGTTGATGTGCTTTTCATTTTAAAAAAGACTGATTGTGGCGCCATGACTTGGCACATAACGCGTTTTTGATAGCGTTAGAATCCAATTCCCTTTGTTCGGCATAATGTTGATTTACTTATTATTCAATATGCTAAGGGAGCTACTTACACAGGGTGAAAGGGAGAAGTCATCCATCTCTCCGCCGCTGGGGTGCAGCCCAGAACCAGCCGAGGAACTGGCGCGTCCCGAACCCGAACCAGAGTGATTCCATTTTAATAGAAACGTAATCAATTTTGCTTTTTTACAATTCAGTCTATCCGTCGGCCCTACAAAGGCGCAGAAAGAAACGATTAAGTCGGGGAAGACTGCCGAAACGGGTTGTCATCGTGAGATCGGCAATACCTCGATTCGATGGGAGCCGGTGTGTCACTGGGATCCTTTGGCAGAATCCCTCTGGACCAACTCAGCGAAATCGCGGGGGGAGCTCCTCCGGCCTCGCGGGGCCCGCTCCGTCCTGGAAGAGCCGGGACAGAGGGGCTAGAGGTCAAACTTATTAACTTATCCCCAATCTGATAAGCTCTGCTAACATGGGAGAATATTTCTCCGATTGCTTTCCATTATTTTCAATTCTCCTTTGCATCGCGGTCCTTCGCGCAGTTAACGTAAGCTAGATCATCTGGGGACCGGCGTGATCAGGTTCAAGTTAATTGCCATTGCAGGTAATCACGAAATGTTTTATGCAAAGCTCTGCCCGCCCCGCGCCCCACGAGATGAGAGTGGGCATCGTGGGTAAACAAAGTTGCGTTCCATCTTCGAGGAGCTGAACTCCGAGAAACAGCGCCCACAGAAAATTGACGGTTGCCTATTTAAAAAGACAAACTGCATATATGCAGATTTCTCACTCGGAAGGAAAAGTAAGTGCCACATGCTAATCTCAGCACAATGCGGCAATAAAACTATGATAATTGACGGATAATTTCGCGCCAATCACTCGTAATACGTGCAACATACTTACGTTTTTACATAACTGAGAAAAAATCGTTATTCTGTATTCATTTGTGCCTTTATACGCAATATGGGGTGTAGAAAGTACAGTTTGTACTTGCTTTTGAAATAACAGGTCCATACTTTGACTGAAAAATCCTACACGATCTACATAAAAGCTTGGAAGCAAATCGGTTAATTATCAAGTATATTATATATATAATACCTATACATATATTAAGAATATTAACCAATAAACATATTTCCAAAAATATTCTGGTAATCAATATTGTGATCTTATATGATATACTCGTACCTACGTCAACATACTGTCATAAAATTCATTTTATTTTTACTGAATTATTTAAAGACGAAAAATAATAATTTTGTACCTTGCGCATGTAGATATTAAAAGAAAACTACTACTACTTTAATATGTATAAATAAAGACAATTGGTTGTCTTCTATGCAATATGAATTTCAAAATAAGAAAAGAATTTTCTACAATTCCAAAATCAGAATTGTGTTATCTTTTCAATTTTAATTTGATTATAGCGACATTATTTTTGATTAAAAATATACATATTTGATTATTTTTTTGATAAGATACAGTGCGACGTCAACCAGAACTCGCAAATTTTGAAAGTCGTCCTTTTGTAAGATACGTACATATATTTTGCATATAATTTCAAAAATCCAAAATATATATGTACATATAAAATAAAAGGTTAAGTTCTTGTCAGGACCGAAAACAAAAATAACTGAAATATAGAAATTATTCCAAGGTGCTTTTCTACGAGTTCTATTACAAAATTTATAAATCCTTAAAAACAGTCCGAAGACCCATTTTTTTTACAATATATTAATTTCCTTTTCGACTTTTTTATGCATTTTTGTTTCGCTAAAATATTAGCGATACTCTGAAAACCCGCATCATATTTACAAAAATTTTAATAACCAAAAATTCCACACATTCTTTTGAGAATGTCTGTTTTCCGCAAACATTTATTAACTTGATTTTGTCAAGCGTTCACGTTACGCTTAATCCAACAGACATAGAATCGCTCAAACCTTTCTCGGAAATAAGATAAATCAAAGTTAGATGGTATGTTGGTTCTTTTGCAAAATATTCTACTTGAAAGTTGTCTGGTCCGGCAGATACGAGGCTGTGTCTGTGTGAATAGGGGACGTTTGTGAAATCTGTAGGTATAGATAAAAATGATAAATTAGGAGTCTGTTGTGGGTTTCCTTTTTCAGTGGACTCGTTAGACATTTTAAGGTTTTTTCACAATTTTTACAAATTAATCAAAGTTCAAATACAAAACATTGTCTAGTTGATCTATTGTTATAGTTCATTGTATATAAAATCAAATAATTTAGGATAATCTGTAGTGGACAGCATTAATTAGTGGTATAGTAGTAACATTTCATTCGGTATTTACTTCAACAAATTTCTGAAAATTGTTGTACTTTCAAAAGAAAACGAATTTTAAGCTCTTGTTGATTGACTAGGTACTTTAATTTAAGATTAACTCGTTAAAAATCATTAAAATTGAGAAATGTGTACAAGATCTCTTTAATTTTTTACAAAAGTTGTTACATGTTACATTTCTCCTTTAATCGATAAACCACAATTTTTCATCTGGTTGCTCCAGTTAGCTAACTAAGAATTAGAAAGAGTAGGGAAGTGAAATTGTTTTTGATTTTCAAATTACTCACTGCCTGAAATATCATGTAACCTTCGTCCATATTCCAGTAATTGACAAGTTTTTATTTCCTCCCTTTCTACTTGAATTATGTGGTTCAGATATCGTTATAATGGTTGGTAAAAAGTGTGATATAAAGTGGTCGAATACGGCGAAAATAGCGAGAAATTTGAAAGGTATTTGAAAGGTTATCAAGATTTTTTTTTGTTTACTGCGGTCTTCTTAATCAATGGGTAAGCGCTGAAAAGATTTAACTGAATTAGTTTCTTTTATAGTTTAGCTCGTAAATATGAAGTTGTAATATTAAAAGGAATTCTGTTTGCTTTCAACGTCGTCTTTCATTTCATTAGTGCCATTTCACAATTGAATATTACTTAACATGTTTTTTCAGCAATTTATGTATTTTTTCGTTACTTTGTTATCTCTTTTGAAAAGTTCTAAAAAGTAGTTAAATGAAGGAAAGAATTCATAAGTAAATTGCTAGGGGGCGTAAATGAGATTCCCTCGCAGTTGCAAACAAAGTCGGGAGACCAGGCAGTGGTGCTTCGTTATTCAAAGGCATCCATTCGAGGTGGGCTCCTAAGACCGGGCAGATTCAGCAAATAAAGAGCAGACAGAATTCATAAAGAAGGGAAAAGCACAAAAAATATAAGAAAATAATTGGGAATTTGTCGCTTACAATTTAAGCCAGTTATATAACGAGGAGCGGAGCACTTCTCGTGTTTTCCCTCTTCCGAATTATTATTGTCTTGTGGATCGAATATAAAACAAAAGTTATTCCATTTATTGCAGAAAAACCTCAAAACATAAGCGGGCGCGCGGAGCTCTTCCAGGACAGGGCGCAGGAACACGCCTATTCGCCTGGAAGTGTGCACCTAGAGCTGCGCACTGCCGGGAATTTCCGTCTCAGAACGAAATCTTCTAATTCTGGATGTGGGCTAGCGAATGAAGGAGGGGCCATCTGCGCTCAAAGCTGGCGAAAGCTCCGGCGTTGGCTCCGACGCCGCTTCCATGGATCGGGGCCCCCCAGCCCCAAAACCGGAAAAAAATGAAAACATAAAATAAAGAAACGCGCTTCGTCGTTGTCGTTGTCGTCGTAGTCGTCGCCGGTCGCCCCGTGCAGCGGAGCGGCTGTGTGCGGGGGCGCCTTCTTTAAGACGTCGCGGCCTCTCAGCCCGCGATAAGAAATCTTTTCTTTCTCTTGGGTAAATAAACTTGTGGGCGGTTTTGCAGTAGTTAACGGCTCTCCTAGGGAACCGAGGCAGCCAAAGCTCGTTAGGCAGGGCCCGCGTCGTCGTCGTCCCGGCGCTTATATGACAATAAGAAAATCGAGGGCAGTCCGGAGTGGAAATGGATTGGACTCGGGACTCCCATAGACCAGAATCCAGATTCGAGACACTTTAATTCGCCCATTCGAATGCTTTTTTCGCGTCCAATTTGAGAAATTACAAGTCTACGCTTTTTATGGAACCTTAATTGATACTGCCTTTAATTGGCTCGATTAAATCCAGTAAAACTTCTCATGTCGCTGATAGTCTGTCCGATTAGGCCAATTATTCAGTGCGAGAACTGCGACCATTCCCATTTCAGAATTGTTAAATATATTCAACAAAGTCGCTACAACTCAATTTAGACGCAGTGTAGTATGAAAAAAAATGAAATGGTGAATGGAAAATGAGCGATTTTCATTAGTAATAAATGTTTTACATACACATGCTAAATATGAGCGAATCGGAGAATAACTTATACATATTTAGGAAGGGTGGGGCAGGATTTAAGGTTTAAGACGGATAAAATTTCGTTGTTTCTTATATAACACGTACATACATATGTATATAAGGAACTAGTTGCTTATTGATCGAATCTTTAATTATAATTCTTCTTCTTCGTTCTTAATTCTTTTTACCATATTTTTAGTAATTGTGAAATAAACTATCTACATATCATGTACGTAAATATTGAAAACTATATACATTTTATCTTTGGGGCAAAGTTATTTTTAGTAGATATCTATTATATAATTACAAAAATCTTATTTCCTTTCATTTTTCTTCCAATGTTTTAAAAGTTATATATGTATCTTCCATATTTAAATATAATTACAAAAATCTTATTTCCTTTCATTTTTCTTGCAATATTTAAAAAGTTATATACATATCTTCAATATTCAAAAGAAGTATAAAATTTAATCAGAATTTAATTTCTCCATGGGCGGTTGTAATCTCTGTAAAACATAAAACCTATACAAACAAAGAGATTTTGATATAATTATTTATATATTATTATTATTTCAAAACTCGCTCTTTTACCTCATTTCTCAAAATTAGAGTTTCCTTAAATGCAATTTACAATACGCACTAATGCATTGTATGAATTATATCTATCGATATTTTCTTTTATAATTATGTTACTTCTTGAATGACCACAATAGGTATGTATATATATTTTTATTCAATTTAAACGTTGTCCACGTTATACCATTCTAATTGAAAATTGACATACTATTAATTTTTTACTTACCAATTTGACGCTAAATGTTTATTATGAAATTATATAGTTTATAATTTAGTTATACATTTTGTCCATCTAATCAACTTAACTATGTATAAAATCAATTTTAATTTTATATCGTCATTTCTCTGTAGCTTTGAGCATTTGTTTCTTTCGTTCGTGGAATATTTCGCATAACTGACCAGGTGCCATATTTGTAAAATATGAAATGTTATATGTACATATTTTATAATATTTATAATTAAACAGGTTTTCCAAGGTTTTTAGTTATTCACTTTAATATAAGGAATTATATCTGTAAACACATCTATTCACTCTCAGTTCTTTGAAGCCATAATTAGTTTAACGTGTGAGAGGAAATAAAATAACAAATCTCTAGAATGAAGTAGCATATTCTTGATGCGTACTATATGTTTATCAAGCAAACCAAATCGCGACAATTTATGCCACTATACACAATAAATCTTTAATGAACAGAGCACAATGGCAATCACGCCTACATACATACATATATGTATAATAAGGTCTTGACAAGTTAAACAGCATCAGCAAACGTCGAGCATCTTAAGAAGGTGTGGTAAAATTCCACCAATTTAATTTAAAATATATGCAAATAATCTAATAAATGATCGTTGCGGCGCCAATTCAAATTGAATTGTCAATCTTAATATATATGGTTAGTTTAGTTCTGTACACTTAGAAGGTCAAAGAAATCCATTTATATAATAAGAGTTTAGATTAAATTATTTTATTGAAACCAACTAATATACATGCTTTAAATATGAAATGGTAAAAATATACATTTACCAAAGGAATATTTCCTGCTTAAATTCACGTCCAAATCAATAATTCTTTCAACACATTACAACATTACATTTATAAAATAGTTATTGAAGCTTACAGTAATATGATTTAGAGTTGATACATTAATAATAATAACAATATGAAAAAACAAGGTTCATTAATAAACAATATAAATAAAATAAGACGACGGGGTCTTCCTTGCTGGGCATCTGAGCTGCAGTTGGTGAATTGAATTTTGTCTAAATTTAAATATTCCGATTATATGCTCATAATAATATCTAATAAAAACAAATTTCACAACACCATTAAGCTTTCATAGAAACACAACCCAGAGGCGATGGAAACGAAACCTATTTCTGATTTATCAATTATTCTTAGTCTGTAAGTGCTGCGTACTTACCATTGGCAAAATTGATGACCAAAGTAAGGTATTAATAAATATGTTGCTTCTATGGACACAGGTGTGGAGGTAAGTGGAATATTTATATTGTTATTAAATATTTATTATATTGGTTATATTAGTATTCATTATCAATTTAAGTCGGTGAAATCCTCTTAATGTTTATTAAAATCACCAAGTCTGGGTTTACGTAAATATGCACAAACTAAAACTATGATGAGTAATTATTTAATTAGGTTTCGCGATCTACTAATTTTCAATATTTTATAAAAATTTAAAAATTTAAACTACTAATTATTGGCAGCGGTATTAATATCGTATTTTTACTATTAATCTTTGAAATTTCAACGTGACGGATTCAACTATACGTACATTTCTTCTTCAAGAATTGAAATCTATACTTCGTGATTTAAATGAACATTAACTCCGAACGATTTTAAATTGTTGTAGTTATTCTCGCTTACTATTTACAATCTTCTGTTGAAATTTTTAAATCAATATGGCATTCAAAATTCTTAATATTTATAAATAAAATATAAAAGGTGGCTAAAAGGCATAAGTGAAATATAGTAGCCTCGGACATTATCTTAATAATTTTTCTTTAACAATGTTTATTAAACGTTTTATTTTAAATCAAGTTTTTGCAATTGGCAAGTGAGAATAATAAAAATTCAGGAAATGAAAATTTATTTTCTCAACATTATTATTGCTGTTAGTTTTTTATTGCTTTTGAGGAAATCTTGAGGCTCATTATAAAAATCGATAAGTTCAGAGCAGAAATGAGAAAGGATAATCCGAAAGTTTTTAGAGGGAAAAGTGGTAATGTTAATGTTCTATTTATGGATTGTGTACAAAAGCTTAATCCCTAAATAGAATATTAAGGCTTTCTTGTCGGGAGATAATTCGACGCATACCCAAAACAAGCAGCCGTTCTTTGTGGTGAATTTGTTGATTTCTGAACTTTTAACCTGACGCCGACCGTACCTGCCCCAAGTATAGTGCACCTATTATTAGATAATTGGTCGAGTCAAGCAAACTTTGCCACAAATTATAGGTCTTGACCTGCTTCAAGCATGAAAAGGCTTTACTACCTACATAAACCGCACAAGAATTAAAAGTTTTTAATTATCTATCAAGGCTATTTTGAAACGATATCTTTTAGTATTGTGCCTAGAACGACCAAGCGAAAGGTTTGTAATTTTGCATAAAATATTTTGTTATTGCTTCAGAAGTTTTTCTTTGGTTGAGGATATTAAATTTAATAATTTAATGATTACAAAACAATTGTTTGAAATAAAGAGTGCAAATGCCAATCCGTAAAAATTACTCTTAAAGCCTAAAATAAGCGAATATGGAATACTCGATTCTTCCTAATTTGATCGGCATCAAAAAATCCAAATTGCCGAAATAAGGATGTGACATTTTTAATATTTAAGGCTTCAATGTCTCGGGGGTGAATGGCTCAGGCCAAAACAAGCAGTACCCACTACATGTATCATTGCTTAGTAAAATTTAGGTTTTATTTAAGAAAATGTTCTTATATTATTTCTTTGACAAAACTATAACTTGGTATTTTGTATTGCTATCTTATAGAAACTAACATTTTTAAAGATGGTGACCTACTTGCTAATAAAATTTTCAACATATTGGAGGAAAATTAAGAAATAATTTTAGTTTTGTAGTTGATAAGAAAATGTGCCAATTTTTACACACTTACATATTTTCATAAATTTTGCCTTCCTCTTCTTATAATATTTCTTGTCAATAATCTTGAAGGAACAAGGTGTGCCCGCCTTTGGCGATTTCGAAAGTATTTGTATGTTTTCTTACAAGTTGTTGTCCCTCTTTTTTTAAGATAAACACAAATTTGTTGACAACAGCCATAAAATATGTAAAACTTTTAAATTTTGAAACAATTTGATTTTTAATTTTTTTACGGTATCTGATTTAGGCCCTCTGCCCTTAAACAAAATTTTTAAGCTTGAAAAGAGAAGTTTTTCAAAATACCCGTTCTTCCTTGTTTGTGATTTTATTTCATTCATTTAAGAGAATTCGTCTTATTAATTTAATAATAAGTATAATAACACCCTATCATTATATATTTACAATTAATATAACAGCTATCATTATACACTTTAATATTTGAGAAAGAAAATTAAATTAGAATAGGAGTTTTATTCAAAAATTATTGTAAATTACTCAGCCAATTAAAAATGTGCTGGGTGGATTTTTGCTTAGAATATTTCTGATAAAACCTTCGGAACATAATTTAGAAGCTGTTCGACAGTAAATTAATTAAATGTAACCTCTAAAAACACATTTATTTTATTGCCAACTTTAGTTTTTATCCAACTACCTTCAATATCCTAAACAATCCATTACTTCATGCAATTCACCTTCAAAATGCTATCAAGAGGATATATTAATAAAGCAGATTAAAAGAAATTCTGCGATCTACTGCTATTAGCCCGGGCACAAAAGTGCGCCTTAATAGGAGCTGGGTAATTGATTATGCATTAAAATATGGATAAGTAGGCGTACTGCTCCTGCTGACATCACGCGATGAAAGGTGCTGCGACAATAATGGCGAAGCATTAAAATGAATAATGGAGCCTACATTTACATTTTAGGGTTCTTCTTCCTTTAGTTGCACACATGCGTTCAAGGCTGTGGCTATTTGAGACCACCTGCAACCTAGTTTTAATTATCTTTTAAATTTATGGTCATGGACTTTTGAGAGAAAGCTCCTCTGATATTTTACAAACTAATACCTGTTCAAGTGAGTTACTTTTTTAGGTTAATTATGTATAATAATTAAGAAATATGTTAACACAGGGTGGAATTAATATATCTATGTATGTAAAATAGTCGTAATAATTATAAAATCAAAGATACCAACTGAGTAAAACGTGATCTAAAATTATAGAAATAATTGCAAATATAGAAAATCCTTTACGGCCGCTTTAAATGGTTTGGTTTGAAGGTTCCTAACTTGAAGGCCGTAATTTATAAATTGTCGTTCGTGGACTCTAAAATTCATGATATCAGACGATAATATGCAATCGAAGGCATCATACACATTTCTGTCGAACTAGTTGAGCACATTCTTGGAAATCAGATATTTTTTAGAAAATTGCGTTTTAAGTTTTGAATATGTAGCTCTTTTCGCATAAAAATTAACAACAGTATATGAATTTCTTTAAATCATAAAATTTTATTTAAATTGAATGAACAGTTTAGTTGGAAAAATGTTCGCCATTTTATAATAAATATGTAAGTGAAAAATTAAATTTTTTTTTTATAAATAGGTATAGGTAGGATACACTAACTGCATCCAATTTTAAAATATTGAAAATGAAATTTATTCCTCCTAATTTTCAGTCTAATTCAATAATATTTCTTGCAAAAATAGTTTAGGTTGAAGACGTGTTTGCCTTGTTTTGAAATGAAAAAATCCTCCAAATAAAATTTTAAAATCAACTTATTCAATTTATTAATAGCGAAAAGGAGGCATTTTTCGTATAAAATGAGATGTAGGGGAAATCGAAAGTTTTCTTCGAATATTTTATTTTTAGGAATAAATCCATTATATTTATTTTAGAATGTCGACATAAAATATGAAGTGTCGAAATTTTAATGTAAAATATACTGGAATATCTTTTGACCTTGTGAAGAGATCTCAACTTCTATAGGTATGCCATGTTTTGTAAACATTTTGAGTATAGGGGAAACTATAAAACAATTGTTGTAAGTCAAAATTATAAAACTATGTCTCTCTACGGTCGCAGATTTAATTAAGTTCGTGTGAGGTGAGCTATTTAGGCACCGCACACAAACTCACCTGGTGTATCTTGAATTGTCGAAAACAATACACAAAAGAGTCTTTGAGCGGTGGCTCCCAGGAAGACAAAACTGTGTACACAGCCGCCGTAGCAATTAACAGTCGGCTCGTAAACAATGGCCCAGTTGTTTTTACAGCGAACCCCTTGTGCAATAAATCAAATCTAGAGCGCAAAGCTCGGGGAAAAACGAAAACATATTGGACGAAAATCACGCAAAACACGCTTCGAGCTGCGATGGATATTTGCGGAGCTCAAGTGAGTCATCTGCATTAATTTTACTACCCCTACTTCACCCCTTATCGCGACCAATTGAACTAATGCAGTGCGACATTATTGAGTTTAACTCCGAGAAAACACCTCCTAAATCAAAAATCATAGACAAAGTGGTCGTGTTTGTTGCAAAAGCAAAGCCAGAAACAGAAAAATAGTTGTTTACCTGGCAGTCGATGGGGCTTTTATCGCCTACCTGTGCCGGGCGATTGCTGGAAATTGTAGGTTTCACTGCCGGCCGAGTACAAAGTGATAATGCGGGGGTGCGCTCAAAACATATGTTCGGTTCTCTCCAAACATCCCCCTAAAAGCCCAATAAATAATATGCGTGGCGATAAGATAAGCGGGCTACTTAGCACTCGCACCTCATTAGGAATGTTTTTAATTTCGCCCCATTTATCTAATTTGTCGACGCGAATGGGGCTGGCGAGTGGATAATTGTTTCGCGCCGACCGACGACACTCATGACTACTTACAGCCGAAATAAAAGGTGAACAGCCTTAAAAACATTTTGCGCTGTTTCGAAACTTCTTTTCTTGACTCTCAAAATGCAGACAGAGTTGGGTTACTTACCTTACATAAGCGTGCAAAATTTGAATTTGTATAAAAAATATCAAATCTGGAAAAGGAAACATTTTATCAACGAATTTCAACGAATTCCACAATACAATCTGGAACTCAATCACATTCGATCAGGATTTCTCCCAACAAATATATATCCATTATGCGGTTTTCTGTGAGTGTTTTAAGGACGAGTTGTAAGTATTTTGTATTTCTACTTAATTAGAAATATATTTAGAAGTTTTCCTTGACTTTTTCTTCCAATAAATTTATACAAACTTTCTTAAAATCAGTAAATAGTAAATCCAAAAAAAATATGGATTTACTAATTTAAATCAGTTATTCATATTAATATATTAATTTCATATTTTCTATTAAACCAGGAGGGTTACTTTTATCTTTTAGTTTCTTTTGAAAATTTTTGGATTACATTTCAAATAGAATCGCTATCGCTTCTTAATAGCGCAAAACTACCAATTCTGATGATTCAAAAAATTGTTTAAATCTTACTGAACTTCATTTTTAAATGTTTGCATAATATGAAAATAAAATCGGCTCGACAAAGTAAATCGAATCGAGTTCTGGGAAAAAACCACATATTGACCACTGAGATTACTCTTGATTAATTAACCTCAAATATTTCTGATTTACTTTAATCATTTTTAATGTACCAAATCACCTTTTTAAAAAAATATTTCTTAATTATAGGTACAATATAATTAAGGTAACTTACCTCCAATAACAATTAGGGCAAATAGGTAAATCATTAAAATGCAAATTGTCAAAATGTTTAATGAATTTTTACCTTTATGGCTCGATTCGGTTCAAATTTGATATTGCAAAATTTCTTATATTGAGAATTATGAATTAGGGGCGTATTATTTAACAAAACGTATTAGGTATGACAAAATATCAATATTTTTTCTTTTTGTTTTAAATGGGCTACAGTTAGATTATTTTGTAAGTGATAGCCATCGAGTACTTACCAATAGGTTTCTTCCGACATTTTCTCTTGCCGTGAAGGTTGTTATATGTATTCTGAAAAATTAAAAATTTCCAAAATTTCCTTCAACATGTTCAGGACCTCAAAAAACCGAACTTTAAGTTTTCAAATTTGTTTTAAAACCGTTTTGTTGCAACATCGATACCAAAGGATTGAGATAAATGAAAAATCGCTTCGTCTATGGTAAATAATTTATTAATTTTACTTCTATATCATCATCAGTTGTTACACGTTAAGTTAATATTACAGTTACGCTAGCTTTAATACACACAGAGGGTCTAAAATCATATGTACACCGGCACGTGGTGGTGCCGTAGTCTTCAACTAGGAGGAGCCACTTAAGATACAAAGCTAGGGCGACGGTCGCCTGGCTCGCTCGAGCCCTACGCTAATACTCATAACGAGGAGTCTTTGCACTAAACAGTGGTGGACGCTACGCGGTACCAACACTAGTTACACAAAAGATAAGTTACTCTCTTAACACGAACTGATCTGCCGTTGCACGCGGAGGGATAGCTGCAGTATAAAAACTCATTTACAGGTAGACCTAACGAAGCCCTTTTTACATAGTAAATAGTGTCCGGAAACGCTTGCTGCAAGATTAACATGGAAGTGTCTGAAATTTACACCTATCGTAGACGGTAGACCTAATGCTTACGGGTAAGAATATGGGCCGCAGTATTCATGCGCTCGGGGCTTTAAACTTCATATGGCAATAGCGGGAAACACATAACACTCTGGCAGCCCTCACATCCACGGCGGCCTGCGCTGGGACCTCTGGAGGCCGTTCCCGTCGCGGCCCGACTACTAAGTCGCACTCCCGAACAGCACCGAGTTCTTGTAGTACGCCTGCTGCCGCTCCTGCAGCGGGCTCTTCACATCCCGGTCCGAGGACTGCTGCCGGGCCTTCCGCTCCATCTCAATCTCCTGCGCCAGGGATTCTGCGTGTCAAGGAATGATTACTTGGTTAATTAATATTTAGTGAAGAGACCGACAATAATGATTACTTCTGAAATTCTAAACAAAACCATCATCGCTTTATACTAATTTAAAATCTAAATATCATATTTGAAGGTACAATTAGATTCATAACACTTTATATATAATATTATAAAACATTTATTTTTTCGGCTAAATGAAAATTGGATAATAATAATAATGGGGTTCTAATAAAAGGCAATGTCATTAATATCTTTCCTTTAAGGACTTGAGGAAAAACATTGGTACGATTCGTAATAATAGGTTCCTCTTCCTTTAAACCTTTTAAAAATTATAACTAATTATCACGTACCAACTTGCATTATACACCAAAAGCTACAATAATTTTTATCAACCAATCGAAAAAAGTAAATTATTTGACAAATATGTAGTTCTATTTTGTAATTCAATATGTTTTTTCATAACCGTTACAGGTCCCGATTTAAACACAAACTTCCTCATAAAAATGCAGTAATAAATAAAAGTAAAACCTTCCGTCTGAAGGAATGATTATACGAATTGGTAGTAATCTTTCGAAAATTCAGAATTGAACGATCAGTAATCTTAATTAATTTTTAATACTCAACAATGATCCTTATTTTGGTCTCCAGAACTTTGTGTTGGGATAACCTTACCATGTAAGGTTTGCTCCACATGAATGCATCTAATCCGAGATTAACATGAGTCAAAAAGAAATTTTTCACGTGGGGCAATTGAAATTGAATTTGTATACCTACTGCCTAATTTATTTTCTTTAAAAATATCAAGTTTCAAATGTGTTGTGATATTCAAAAATTAAATTTTATGATGCATTTGAAACATTTTCTTCCCGTTCTCTTTAGGTTCCTTCTCAACAAAATGGAAGAACAACTTTTTTAATGAAATAAAATTCATATTCTGAGGAAAAAATAATAATTTAAGGCTTGATTTGATCAGAAGATTGGTTTTATTTTCACTATCTCAAACTTTGAAATAGCATATGTATGTATAATTACATAAAGACAGTATATATTATGACGTTCATTATATGTGAACTAGACATATGAAATTTATTGAAACTTTGAAATTAGACATTTTCTAAAATTATTAAACTTGTAAACTTTTAATTATACGTTTTTGATATAGAACTCTTAATCTTAATTAACTTAACCTTTGAGTTAGTTATATTCAAAAATATGGACGTGTTCAGATATCAAATATCATATAAAATACACTGTTCAATTAAAAATTGTCAACTGTAATTACATGCGCAAAATGGTGCCAATGTAATTCGATAATGAAAGTTCGATTTATCACTATTAAGTTATATGTATGTGTATATAAATACATGCATATGTATGTATGCATACAATGAAAGCATAGATTACTTATTATTTAACGGACTAATCCTGTAGTTTGCAATTACGCCTTCTGAATTAACTAGTAATTTCGTTAATTGAACTGCACTTTAAGTAAGTAATTTATATTCTACTTTTACTACGCGGTCTATAAATATATGAAATTTGGTGTACACTTATTATCCTTACTATTGCCTAGATATTAAACATTTGAATTAAGAAAAAAAAAGTCCAATTTAATTAAATAATATTACATTTGGAGTTGGAAAAGATTTAATACGTATAATTTAATTCGCCTAGATATTCTGAAGTATTATTTATTGAATTACTGTAGGTGGCTCGGACTAGATCAAAAGATTTTAAAGACAACAAGGACTTAATAAACTACATAGAAAGACCAGAAGAAGAACCAACGAGGATTAAGTCCACTGTCACATTTTCGTAAACAGAGCTTTAGGGTTCTAGGAATAAGGGACTCTTCGTTTCAGACCGTATATATTACGTACGGATTTTGGGATAACTTAAAAACAATGTTGTATTACAAAAGAGCACCTGTAGAGAGTAAAAAGGATTATACAAATATTTTTATTTTATGAAAATTTTAGGAGAAATTATCTTTTTTTGTTGCCTGGATAAGCTAAACTATCAAGATGAAATTTAAAATCTAATATTTTCAAATGTTTTGAAATTTATGAATAATTCCTCAAAAGTAAAATTTTCACGATTTACTTTTGCAAAACAAATTATTTCAGCAAAAGCATCTACGGTTGCTCAACTTACACCCACTGCATTAAAAAGAATTATAGTTTGAGGAAAATTATGGGGCAAATTTTATATTTTTTACTCTAAATTCAAACCCAGGAAAGGTAAGTAACTTTTATTATTATAAACTATTTAAGTTTTAACTAAATTTATTTTCCATTTATTGGAGTTAAGATTTTCGAAGATAGAACGATTAAGTTTGCTTTTTACATTCGTGCGTTGAAGTAGTTAAAATTCCAACATTCGAAATAAACATGAATTTCGTTAGTTCAAAAAGTAGAGTTGTAAATATTGATAGAATTTGTTTACAAAACAAGTTTTTAATTGTATGAATTCCAGCGTTATTCATTTGCAGTAGTAATTATTAAAATTGTAATTCTTATAATTGTTTGAAAATTTCTACTATGTGTACTATGAGTAGTTATCTTTTATTGTGCGGAAAGAGCGAAACCAACACAACGTAATCAGGTTAGAAGACCATTAATCGCTAAAAGCAATATTGAGATGGAATCATTCGTAATTCGCACAATCATTTCGTGAAAGATTATAAATAATGGGAGTTACTTTATTTTGTTTAGCGGCGGCACGCAAGATGTAATGCGAATGCGAACAAGTAGAAAAAATAACATCGGCTGCAATTAAGATCAAAAACCAGGTAACCGGGGATAAGCTCACCTGAGTAATTCTGCCAGAAGGCGCCTGTTGCCATTAAGTCTATTCCTGAGTAGTTCCATGGCTTGCCGTCGGCCGCGGTTGATGGAGCTGCGGGCTGGCTTCCCACTTCGCGGTCGCGTTCCCTTTCGCGGTCGCACTCCCTAGGGAACGAAGGACTCTCGGACTGCCGGTGCCGCTCGGTCGAGGGGCACTTCTCCGACTTGTCCTCGCTTTTGATGTCCACGTCTGCGTGGAAGAAAACTGAAATAGGTATAAATGTTTTGCATAGTCCAGGAGGCGTCTTACCTCTTCCCGTTTTTGAAGAGTCCGACTGGGAAGACAGCTTGCTCTGGTCGTCGGGATGGGACTTCCGCGAGATTTTCCCCTCGACCTGCTGCTGCAGCCTTATCCGCATCTTCCGCTCTCGCCTGTAGCGCTTCTGGTAGAGGACTGCGGGAGATATTAGAAGATTTTTAGATTAGTAACGAAAGAAAAGCTACCGCGCGACAGGGCGGCGGGGGCGGTGGGCGATCGCCGGGAGGGCCCGAGTCGAGCCATCTTCTCACCGAAACCGAATACGCCTGCGCATTAGCCGGACTACAGCCACTCAAGTGGATTTCCCTTTCGTGGGAGGTATTAATCTGATCCTTTTCGGGTTTTTTGTGCCGTGCGGGCTATGCCTGCGAATTCGCAAGAAGAAAACGAGCCGTCGCCGCCATGTGTAGCATCCGTTTGGGGCTCCGAATTAAGCCATTCAGCTGCTCCTTAATCGGCTGACACTCGATACGATTCGACCGGGCCGGGCAGTCGCAATTTTCCACGAATGAACAATTCATTGCTCTCTGTGTCATTTCATTGGGAATGGAAACGCAACTTATTCCGCCTGGGTGCGTTCGTAAGCCGAGCCGGGCCGGGCCGGCTCCGCTTGCATAATAAAAAACGCGCGCGGCCAGCTCGCCGGGACGCGACGCGAGGTTGTTTGTGCATTTCGACTCGTGTCGCGCGGGATTAGCTCGCCACGCGTCACCCGCTAAATGTCGAGAACCGCCCCGCGGCCCCGCGACCCCGCTCCCTTGGTACCCACCTCTCAGCTTCCGCTCCTCTATGAGCTGCCGCTCCAGCGAGTCCTTCACCTCCCGCTCGCGAAGGACGTCCATTTTCAGTTCAGCTGCGGGGACAACAATTACCTTTTTGATCAATTTTATGTTAGAAAAGGATGATCCCCGATATCTCTAAACCTTTTCCAGCAGAACTTTTCAACATCATATAAATTTAAATCTCATAGACTGACCCAACTCACATCTCAATAACTTCTACTTCCAGTTCTACCAATATAAACATATCCCCCGATTCACAAGGTGCACACTTTATTTGGACGATTTCGGTTATACACAATTTTCCAAAAACAACGGATTTAAAAAAAATGCCATTCATCTGAAATTGTCCCAAAAATATCGATAATGAAAACAGAATTTTCACAAAAGTACCATGAAGTGATGAATATTACATGATACCAATCTAGATTAAAAACAAAGGTATAGTCTATCAAAATGATGAGTGTAATTCAATTTTTATATATCTATTAAATGAATTTTAAAATTATATTCAAATATTTATTTACGTATATAAAGCCTAAATTTCAATTGTTATTATTATATCTTTTATTATAACATTGTGAGGAATCGAAATTCATTGTGAATCGGAGAATACGTAGACATTATGTATAATACCTCAAATTTGATCTAACATTCAATTACGAAATATTTTCATTAAAATTTAATATGAAGTAAGGTAAATTCCTTTTTAATTATGTCTAAAGATTATTTTGATGCGAACGACTTCATGCCTACAGTACCTTATTAAAATGTAACTCATGGAGGATAATTTTACCTTAAAATTCTTTATTGCCTTCCACATGGGTTTTAATCAAGAAATGCTTTAAAATATGTCTGTATTAGTTAAATAAAGTTTTGTTATTCTCATTAGCTTTAAAGTTTATTTTGGTGTCCTCAACTTCGGAACTTATAAAAAATAGATTTTCCGACCGTTAGAAAAGCTTTGGTTCTGAAAGATTTCAATTGTGTATATTTGTTTAAAATAAATGGTCGTTTTACCTATATACTCTTCTTAAATTAAGAATAGGTAATAATAGAACCCCGTTTAATCAACTATGATTAAGGTAATTTTTAAAAATTATATTCGACTACTTTTAAAGGGACTCCGGGAAGTATCACAGTAGCAACAGTAAGGAAGAATAAATCAAAATAAAGTGTGTGTAATATTTAAACATTGTTTTTTAACAGAAGTGCATATCAGTTAAAATGTTTTCAAGTGTTGGAATTTGGGAATATTGAAATACTTAGAAATCCAAGTTATTTATAATAAAAGTAGAAATGGTTTCAGAAATAGCATTTTTTTCAGTATTTAGTGTCATTTTATTAACATATTACTATTTTGTACTTGCCATAGGTTAAATGATTAAATTTTTTCGTCTGCCATAATTACAAAAGAAATAAGAATATTTATTAGTTTACGGCGAAACTGAAGGTAGTTTAATACAGGGCAGAGTTAAATTTAATTTTAAAGTCATAAAGGTTTCCCTGTGAGGATACCCTTAACCTCTGTCCAAGTTTATATTTAAATTACCCTTAAATTTTTGATTATGATTATGTTTCTAATATCGCTATTGTTTGAAATCTGAAAAGTGTACTTATACTACATAGCATTTGTATAAAAGACATTTTTGGTGGTAGTTTTCATGCCTTAGAACCCTTTTCTTTCTACTAAATGTTTTTTTTTTCAGTAGGTACCAAATTCTCAAATCGGGGATCATTCTTATTCTTTAAGGGAAAAGGATTCAATTTACCTTTTTCGAAGCTAATCTGCCGCTCCTGCTGCCTTGCGTTGTCGGCAGCCACCTTCAGCAAACTCTGGATGTTCCGGAGCAGAGTTTCGGTCGAGGAGGTTCCCTGCTGCTCGGGGGCCGGCTCGTTCGGTGGGGTTCCACCCACCGCCGCAGCCGCAGCCGCGGACGCAGCTAAAGTAGAATAACTGAGGGCGGCGCGTTGGTGGGACTCCGCGGTCGGGGCGGAGCCCGGGGGTGGCTGCGACAGATCGCGTTCGGTGTCACTCAGTTCTAGAAAATCAGAGCGTTCAGAATGGGGCCTCTCAAGGTGGAAAGCGTCACCTTCTTCCTTCTCGTTGCGATCGTCCGACTCGGAAATGTTGTCCTCGCTCAGATTTTCTTCGTCGCGCACTGACGTCGGCGAGGAGTGGACCTCGCTGCGTTCACTCCCCCCGCAGTTACTGCCCTCGAGATCGCCCCCCGATTTCGATAAATTTAGAACCGGACTCTGCCGGCTTGGGGATCCTTTCAAAAAGGGATCATTACTTTTGGATGTAAGGTCATGTGCAAGGTGGTCGTTACCGTTCCGAGAGCTAAGGTCTCTCGGCTTCGAGTCGACAACCGATGGCCTGTCGTCCGTGCGCTCCTCTCGCAGTCTGGAAGAAGCAAAGTTAGAAAGGATCTTCCCCATATCGAGGAGGATCGGGTCATACCGCTCCAGGTGCTTCACGATGTCCTCGTACGCCGCCCTGCAGTTCTCCCAGATCCCGGACCGCGCTATGGCGTCCATTCCCGACATGCCGGCCTGAGCCTTCATCATGGGGCCGTCGGGCCGATGCAGACCGTGCGGGGGCATCCCCGGGCTCATGAGGGTGGAGCCCGGGTGGTGGTTCATTTGCATGAAGGCCATGTGATTTATAGGAGGGGGGTTGTACCCGTTCGCCAGGAGAGGCGACTTTTCAAGCCTTGACATATCTACATAAAATTCCAAAATAGTTATATGGGGCACTTCAGACCATGCGACTCAAATTAAAATAGGTAGGTCACCAGCCGTGGATCCATGAGAAAAGCAGATAATTTAGCAAAATACACATATTTGTGATCGTACCATATATTTTCAAGAGAGCTAAAATATGCAAAATGATGTGCATATATTGCATCCACAAATTTTGGAAATTCACATTCTATATGTTCTCTCTATTATCACCCCATGTAATTTAATTAATTTCTTTAGTCGGGCAAGTTTTGAAAACTTGTGAATTGATATACACTTTGTCGATTATTTTCAAAAACACATCTCTACGTTTGGATATCTTAACCTCTACGTAAACTAGAGATCACTTGTTTTTCTTACAATTATTTAAAAGCGATAGTGCAAACATAAAATGTTACTTCGTCAATCGTTAATGTTGATTAAATTAACATGCCGAGGTTATCTTGCAGGTATTTTTCTTACGAAACAAAATAGAAGATTAGTAGATATAAATAATCAGCTACCTTCATTTTGTAGATTGCACAAAACCGACATACTGGAATTTTTAATACACCTTGCCATAAAAATTGGATATATGTTACAATCAAATGAGTCTAGTCTATTATAATCAAATTATGAGCTTGGTTTAACGTTCATAATGAACATACTTATTTTTAAGCAACTATAACTTAAAGTTGTATTTTGAACTAAATTAGCTGCCTCTACTAATTTAATTGTCGTTTATATATGAATGTATGTACAAATTTGTTAATTTAAATCTGTTAAACTTGTGAACATGAATAGAGCCAATATCGACTTATAATTAAGTTCACTTAAACTTTATAAGTATCACTATAATTTTAATTTTAAGATTTTGTGAGAATTTCTCTTTTATTATGGTATTAAAACCCAAATGTAAGTATCACGCAATATAAGGTTAAAGTTTACTTCAATAAATTCGAAGATTTTACTACTTTTCGAAAGAAGAACCAAAACTTGCAGTAATTTTAGTATCGTCGATAGAAGGATAGTATAAAACACAAAACATAAAAACTTTTATGATATCCACCGAATGTAGCAAATGTTCGGACAATATTACAATATAAGTATAGAATTAGTGTAGATTCCCTACAAATGAGGCAATTCTAATAAAATAAGCAGAAATTAGATTTTTTTTGGTAATCATTTTATTAATATTATATAATCTTTATCTACTGAGGTTTTGGACCCTCTTTTTGTTGAACCAAGAGGCAGTACGAATTACGCAATTCAATTATCTGTGATTATTGAAGGAAAAAGCCGAGTGCCCTTCAGAATGCTGATTTTATTTTTCGATATTGATGGTAATGAAACAAAATCATTTTGATAGTGTGATACTGTTCATTTTATTTGAATTATTCACTTTTAAATTCACTAAATATTGGCACAAGAGTTAGAACTGCACTGCAGTTAGTTGGAAAGAAATTTAGTAATATTATTTAAATTTAATTCTTATCATCGTTATTATGTAACGTCTTATTGCGACGAGGTTTTTTCTTCTGTAACTTTGAATATATAGCGTAGTTTCTTGTAATATTTAATATCGTTTAATTTGTCATTTGCTCAAGATTCTCTATTAGTTTTGTCAAAAAACACATTAAGGTCAGATAGAGATTCTAAATTAGAAACTTCGTACTCTCAAAAAGGTGTAGTTTTAGATAATATAGAAAAGGTGCAATAAATTTGCTTAATTTATAGTCCCTATTTTTATTAATAATTAATATAGTAATATATTAAGGGAATTTCGCCAGAATCAAAGTTTTTTAAAATCAGTTTAGTTTAGTCTTTTATCTTTTTGAAAATAGAAATTAGGTAAATATAATAGTTTAGAAATTTCTCATCTTTGTAAGCATTCTTACCCCATTTGGCTTTCAACTAAAACGCTAGGAGATGAATTCTAGTTGCGTTTTACGGTGTTGTAGTTGAAAAAATTTTATAGTGTGTAGAAGGTTAATTATTTTGCTCAGCGTCAAGATGGTTTCGAAAAAAATGTATCGATTTTAGAACGATTTTGATATAATGTCGTAACTACTGTATGTACTATGCATTATTAGATGGAAAATATGTATAATAGTTTGACTTTATCTTGGAACTCAAAGGATATGTGTTATTCTAGCAAAGACACACTTATACTTTTAAATAGCATTTTGCGTGCCAAATGTTATCTCGGCTAGAAAAGCGTTTCGTTTTCGAGTCCTTGAGGTTTCTAATCCTGGAAGTATTCTATTATCTTCGATTTTCGAGTTTCGCTAGCTGGGAAATGGATTTTCGACCACTGTGCGACGGAGCAGGACTGCGTCGCCTCTCCGCCGCCGTGGCCCGAGTTCCTGGGCTGCAATTAGCCGGCGTGTCAGTTGCATCAACTGCACACTCGAAATGCAATTACACATCGCTCCTCTGGTCCCGGGGAGTGCTGCTAAATTGCAGTCCCCTGCATCGACGAGATAAGAGCGAGCGTCCCGAGTCCCGAGTCCTGAGTCCCGGCGGTCCCCGGAGTCCCGGCCAGCGTCGTCCGTCGTCCGTCGTCTCAGTGAGCGATTTCATGCATGCCGGCCGTAATTGACCGCAGACATGAACTGAGTTCCGAGTCGACTCGAGCCCTTCCTCGAAAAAGAAAAGAAGTTCGAAAATAACGGATTAATTGAATCGAGTAGCAGTTTGCCTCGATTCCTGCTAACTATTGATTAGCGGAACACGTCTTGTCCGGCCGGGCAGAGGGCGCGGCTGTCGGGGGACTCCTTGCGTGCATTTCTCGCCCGTGTGTCATTTTACACGCCGCCGCCGGAGAAAGGTGAAATGCACTTCTGGAGCGGTGCAAATCTGAAGGACACCGGCCTAACCTACTTCTAGCCGCTTCCAGTTTTCCTTTTCCTCGAGTTTCCGCGAGGTCCCGCGGGAAGAGGAGGGCTGCGGCCAGTGCCTGGGAAGGAAATGCAAATTGTTGCGGTTTGAAGAAGGTAACAACTGCGCTGCAACTTGGCCCTGTGTCACACGGCCATTTGTGCAATTTGTAATTGCGATAATTCCCATTAAGTCGGGTTGAGGTTGCAACGATTTCCTTTTTGGAAGTTGGCAACATGCAAACCTCACGGGATCCTGGAAACTAACAAGGAGTTGAAGTATTTTTATTTAAACCCATTATTTTTCCCTTTTCAAGATTAGATTAGACGAACAGTCAAAATTAGTTGCTGCAAAACATGAGTTATGAAGGCAATACGGGAGGACCGCATTTAAAAGAACTGACAAAATCAATTTCAAAACAGGATTCAGGAATAAAATGCAGCGATCATCGAAAGCCAGGGACAGTTATTAAAAGAAATATAAAACAGCATGACTGTCTTTACGTCCTAAAAAAATACTTTAATGTAGTTATAAACCATAGTTCCACATTTACAACTTAAGAGCTTAAAACTAAAGATATTTTGGAATTTAAAAATGTAGGGCGACTTTGTTCATGAATTCGTTAAAAGAATCTTAATATTATTTGTCGCTTGATATAAGTATGTAAGTATCATATATGAATTTTTATCACATGTAATGCCAGGTAACTTGAAAAATAGGGAACCGTCATAGTCGAGGAGTACGAATATATTGAATGATTCATGAAAAGAATCATGCAACTATACCATTAACCAAAGGCTATACAATAATTGTAATTAATAATGTTAAAATCGAAGATTTAAACTAGACCATTCTATCGCTGACGAGCTGAAGACATTGAAATGAAGAAGAAAATTATGGTTAATATAATTGCATCCCCTAATGTTAATAACAACATTCGCTTTTACTCGAAATTTCTCAAGCTCAATAAGAATTGACAAAGGTTAACATAGAACTACGAAAAACCAAAATTCTTATGTTTGGATTTTGTTTTAGGGGGTAAGGGAAAAAAACCCTGATATCCAGAAGTAGTTAGTAGTAGGTTTGAACTGAAATGAATATAATCAAGTTGAACAAATTTACTAAAATTACATCAGTTAAGAATTATTATAGTTATATTCTAAGTTAATTTTGGCCACATATTCAACCTTTTCAAGTTTTCATTTCGTTAAATAAATGTAGTATTTAATACACCTACACTCTTTTGGAAATTTATATTATAACTGCATTCAGGATAGGGACATTTTCACTATCTCTGGAAAGTAATTTTTTCTAGAAATATACGAAGGTATTTATTTTTTGGTATTAAAATATTTATATGATGATAAGAACATATACCGGTAAAAATTAAAATTTGTAAATATTGAATTATTGCATGATTATAAATCCATCACGAAATATCGCGTGATCGTTTCTTTAGTTACATACAACAATTTTATGACAAAAGAGAACATAAACTTCTCGTTTCAACATTTTGAATTAGATTTTCTCGAAAATGGTTGGTCTTACGAGAAAAGTCATTCTCTAATTTAAATAGGCAATTTTCTTAGCTACAAATTTGATAAGCAAATTTTATTCCATTAAAAATGGCCCGTAGCGAAAGTTCAACATTTTTAGAGGCAAAAATTACTATTCGATTTTTGAAATTTTGTCCTACAAAAGGAAGGTCTGTGCAACACTCAGCTTTCCGGAACTTTTTTCGAAATGCAATGCCTTCATGCTACTATATTATAACATTTTTAATAAGGGAAAGAGGAAAACGTTTTATGAATTTCAAAAAAGATACGTTAGTAGATTGATATCTTAAAAGATTGGTATTAAGCAAGTTGCTCTTGGAAAACTGATCATTCATTATCATGGCGTAAACGCGCAGTAAGAAAAAGAAGAAGGAAGATTTACAGAGCAACAAATAATTGCACTGAGTTTCAACCAACTTGTTGAACTTTCCTCCGAATGGGATGTTCTGTGTAAATAATTTTTTTCAGGTAAACAGAAAATTAATCTTTATAATCCACATATGATTTTAACGATTACTAGCCGGTTATCTTAAGATTAGTATTACTTTTTATTCAATTATTGCGAATCGAATCTTTATGTTTTTGCAATAATTTTATATTTTACTATGCACTAAGCATATTTCTTGGATGTGAGCGATTAAGAAATAATATTCAATATTAGCTTAAAGGCATCTCTAGAAAAACTGCAAACTAAATTTGAAGATGTGTTGTACGCCGAAAATTTATTAGGACTAAATTTTCTAAGCAGGCAAGTTAAGAATAAAATCTGCTGATATATCTTAAGATTTATAATATTGTTTGTTCCATCTCTAGATATAGTGAATAGAAAAAATATACGCTGCATTAATTATAGGACTTAAATTTTTACATTAACTCTGCTCGTTTTGGTTTTCTATTTATATACCTATGTGAAATTGTTAAATTTACAAACTTTTTAGTATTTTAAATTTTCTAACTCTTTCACTCGTGAATGCCCTTAATCAAGTTTCAATTACAAACCAACCAGGTACAAAAAATTTCTTACTCCAAACTGAAGTTAATAGCCGCTCGGAGAACCCATAATGCGCCTTATAATTATATAGTAGAACACATAATAGAAGTAATGTGCAATGTTCTATATTATAACGTAGGCGAAGGTTTGCATTTATTTATTAGAGTTAAGAGAAACAAACTCGTGAGTGAATAAACCTATGTAAAATAATTGTCTTCACTATGATAATAAATATTTTTTCCTCCCCCTTTGTGTCTGAAAAGCTCAGAGAACTGCTATTATTCTTTGCTTTTATGGCCAGGATAATGACACACATTTTAAAATTTAGTAACTATTTGCGTGTTACAGCCTCATAATTTACAAACAATTTCATGTAAATATATAAATTCGGATGAACTGTTCTAGTCAAGAACAGCAATTTGAAGTGCTTAAATGTAGGTACCCAGTTCGTAATTTTTTCGTATGCAACATATTAATAAACATAAACCAAATATCTACGAGTATGTATCTAAAAAGATTGACAGTAGAATAACATATAAGAACAAAATCGAATTCGATATTTCGACTCATTTAAATAAAGATATCAGCGCAACAAAAAATAAAGTAACATTTTTCATTCACAGTATAAAACTGTGGATGAAAAATATTACTTAACTCTATAGTTTAGTTTTCCGTATTTTTTTTGAAAATTTCAATATTTTCAAAATAGCCAAAATATTTATTCAGTAAATTTAGAAAGGGTATAATTTATTTCTACTGTTGTTATTTTTTAGTAGCATTATCCCGACAGAAGATCGATATCGGATTAAGGAATATAACATTTTCAATAACGATGATTTGCAATCGTTGCATCTTTATCAAGATTACATTAAAATATGGAAAAAGTCTTATATTAGGTATATCATAAATAATAACCAATGCACAAACGATTTGAGACCCGAATAGTTATAAGTATGTTCAACGTTTACACATTGAAAACAAATAATCGAATTGATTCGTTATGATAATTTTAATATTCTTACACTACTTGTATGAGAAATCTAATAGATAATTATATAAATTTCTCGAAATATCACAAGATCTTGACATTTTGGGGAGATAGAAACATGATTATGACTATAAACAAAAACGTCTTTATTTGCATCGAACGCGATATTTGATAAAAGCCATCTAATACTAAATTGTTGACTGTTACCGTGAGTATTGAAAATACCATAGTATCCGAATCGTGATATCGATACCAGGAAATTTTCTTCTTATGAAGTTAAGGAAGTATACCTAAGTTAAATAACCAAAGTAATGGCTAAAGTTTGAAGAACTACAAATTAATAGCCACTAATCCAATCAATAAATAGTCAAACTTTATTATTTATTCTTACTTAGAATACAAAATAAAGTATCTATTAATTGGCAGTTAAAATCAATTTTTTTTCATTTACTTATGTTGCTTTATTTTTTGAACTTAAATTTTGTTATCATCGTATCTAATATCAAACATACTTATGATATTCTGACTACACCACTTGGTAAAATCCACCATTCACATTAAGCGCGCTAGGATTTGAATTTCGATTTGCGGTATTGTACTACCGAAGATCTATGTATCTGATTTAATTTAAACCAATAACATTAAAATCAAAATAGTGAAACAGCATTAACTCAGGTATTTAAAGTGCCAACGAGGCTAAGCTTTGTACCCAGTGATCCTTGGTTTTATTTTATTACGTACGTACATAAACATTACACATAAGCATCAGTTAATGCTAATGCTGATGATCCGCAACAATCCTGATTCAATCTTGTTTTATAATTTAGGCGGCATTGCTTCAAATCTCGTTAAATTAAAATCAACTCACTGCAAGCAGAGAACTGTAAAGAAATCCGAAAGAAATGGGCGTTCTGTTTGCAGCCTCACCTGGAAAATCTAATCATTTCAACTCGCCGTCGCGGCACATTAGCAACTCTCGGCATGGACCTTTCTATGCCACTAAACACGTCAAGAGTTTCAAATCGAAGTAATGTGTCGCTAAAAGGGCTCTTCGGATCAAGTTTCATTTCATTGCGGGACTACCGCGATCGGGGTGCGCGGCATTGTCATTCCCCGATTCCCGTCATATCCCGCAGGTCTCATGGGTTTTTTGGGTAAATGTGTCCCTTCCCGATCCAAGCAGCACCTTCGTGTGCACTAAAGGAAAAGGGTCAATTGGAAGCATTGCGTTCTGGAAAAAAAGAAAAATGATTTCAGAGCGAACCGCCAATGTACCGCTCCCAAAGGCGACAAGCGAGTAAGACACGAAACTGGCTTCTTGGCCGGTTGGAGGCACTCGTTAATTGCTACTTTCCGCAGGTGAGACTCCCGGTGCTCCCGGGGCTCCCGGGGCTCTCAGGGGCACTTGACTGCGTAGCACCTTTCCCCCAGGGCCATCCGAGCAGACACTTCCTCCTCCCCCGAATCTCGTGATTCCCTCGGCTGGTACCACATTATAACAATAACACTCCCACACAATTCACAGGGTGGCAAAAAAGGTTCTACTCACCGCTCATGTGGCCGTTCTCGTACGTGAAGTCTCCGTTATCAATTCGATGTTTCTTCAGTTGGGGGTGTTGCGAAAGATGCGTCGGAGGGAGCGACAGTCCAACAGGTCCCCGTTTCGGGGGTCTTCCTGGCCTAGAGCTGGAAAATAGTAGAGAGTTACTGAGGTTAAAGGCAGTGCATCATAAATAAGGTTTGGGGACAAAGAGACCATTTTTCACCGCTGTCGTTCGGTTCTTGGGGAGATTTTTATCATCTCATCCCTTTTTTGTTGCGTATGCATGCGATAACGCGAGTGGTGCGGCGCGGCGCGGGAGACTCATCCAGTGCCACTGTTTTCACTCTCGACAAACGAAAAACGTTTACATCAAATATTTAGTCATGGAAACAAATACACAAATTGCTGCTGGTAGCACGATAAGCTGAGCTTTTACAAAGAGCAGATAAAGCGTCTGGGAAAACATGAGGAGGCTCCGCGGTTCCAGTCCGCAGCCCGGGAAACCCAAAAATTTGTAGAGCAAACCTCGGCAACAATGCCGGGATCTAAAGTACGTTTCCGGAAGTCGTTAAGGTGCTCAACCGAACGGGGATTTGGCGGGATCCGGGAAGGAGTCCTATGCTGCTACCGCTTTGCCTCCCGCATAGTGCAACGAAGTAAGGTACAACTACGCAGATATAATTTTCGTTTGCATTAAAGTGGACATGCAGAGGTTTTTCGGATGAAAAACTTCAAAGACGGTATCAAAATATTGAAATTTAAGATTACCAATCTAATGCGACTCACTTCCATAATAATAAAATAAAGAAAACTAAAGCCTTGCCTAAATCATGTTCGATTTTGCAAAATAAACTATTTATCGCTTAATATCGGTTGGGTATGATGTTACGATTTTTGAAATACCGCCCCCGAAAATCTCGCCTAACGAAATTTAGTCGTGTGTAATCTCAAATAAAATCTAAGTTATTTGTTTGTATTTCGTCTACTAATAAATTTTGATAAAATGTTGTGGTAAGGTTCATTTCATATTGTTTTCGAAATATCGCTCGTAAAATATCGCAATTTCCAAAAGTCGCAATTTCAAATGCTCGCATGTAAATATAAACGTTGCCTTTAAGTTCCAAATATTTAAACCTTTTTTAAAACTTCGCATTGAAATAAAGTATTATTTATCTTTTGCAGAATTTTTACTGCGATATATTGTTTATTCAAGCTGTACTACATAGCACTATATAGAGTAGCCTACACGAAAAAAGAGATATGATTTTATGTGTTTTTCTTGGTTGTTATTTAATTTAAAATATTTAAGCGGTGGTGTGTTGATAAATTGGAAGCCAAGATAAGAAACCCAATTCCAGATATGTAATCGTTTTAGTTTTGAACACTGAATACAGATATGTATTCGTTTATTTTCATACACAAGTTTGTTGCTTTAATAATATACATACAATTGCAAAGCAGTTAAAGTTCACTTACGAAAATAATAATGCTCGGTAAAAGTTGTATAGCTGATCACAAACTGAGCAGTTAAACTTTCATTCCACTGTCATAAAACCAATTTGAAAAATCTTTTAGAAAATAAAGATTGTTGGAAGAAAGATTAGAAACGAAATTTTTAAGTTATTATTCTATTTCTATTTCGTGAGTTCGCCGACTTAAAATTGCTAATTTTTTTTAGTTCTCTGGCAAAAAATTATATCAGTACGGACGGAAGAAAAAACATTGTAATAATAATATGTTGAAGTATAATAGAGATATACTGGTGAATCGCATTCAGAATAACCGTAATGAAATATTTAATGATTTTGATATTCATTATAGTTTCTTATAAATAGAACGTTGTAAGAACTTTCAATTTTACTAATCTATATAATGTTCCCTTTTCTTTTAACAACATTAAATTGAATGGTTTTTAGTCTCTCCTTTTTATTTTGTCTTTGGCTAATTATACATTTCTCAGATTATAGATTCAACACTTTTTGCAATTAGTATTATTTTGCTTTTCACTTACATAATTTCGAAGGTATTATATATCCTTTTCCTTTGCTTTTTTTAATTGCATAGCAGGATAAGTTTAATCCTAAGTTCATTTTCGATTTATCGCTTAAATATTTCTTATTATTTTATTAAATTATACACGTGGATAAAAGAAGGGATGCGTTGTGCTAAATATTACAGATTAAATAAGTCGAAAACCTACTCCCTCCTATTCGTACTTTATAACTTTTATTTTCACGGTTTTTTTTTTACAAAATTTCGTTTCATACATAGTATCGATTTTTCCAATAACCCAGGACAAATTTTCAGATTATGTACGTAATTTTATTAATTTTGTGATTGGTTGGTAATGAAATAGTCAAATACATTTTGTCAAGTTTAATGAATTTCTCGATGTTCGTAAGACTAGTAAAACATGATGGAAGTGAATTTTGTCGTTAAACCGTTCATTTAGAATAATGTAGTTAATTTTATGACGTTATACACACCAGGTGCTGAGAGTAAAGTCCATTATTTTCAATGTGCAAGGACACTTATGCTTATGATTCTGTAAAATGTTCGGAAATAACTAAAACGACGTTGCCAGGATTTGCCTTGGTTCGGGAAGAGCGGCTTGGCCCGCAGTGCGCTTTAATTTAACCGGGAAAACGCAGAGCGGGGACAATGTCGCGGTGGTCACTTGCTCTGTGGGAAAAGACGGGATCCGCGCGGGATAAGAAGTTCGTTTACGAGCCGCGTTTATGGTCATAACAAAGTAGGCTTAAATCAGAATCCCCCGATGGGCTGTTTTACAGTAGCTGCGCGCGGCAATTCGCGCTGACGCCCGGATGAAATATGATGCGGCTCTTTTTGAAGTGCTGAGGACCGACGTCGCTTAACTCATCGGAGGCCCCATTTCATAAACGCGGAGGCTCCATTCTTGGGGGCCCCAAGACGATGGTTTCGTGTAAGATAGCCTAACTGCAGTCTGTGGTCACCGTCTACCGGGAGCGCGACTATCACGTGCGGTTACTGCCTTTTGTTGAGCGCCTCCCTCTAGCAAATTTTACGTGTCAATCCAATGAAATGTGAAATTATGTTTTTATCATTTTTATGCTATTTTACATGCTGCGATCCGAAGCAATTTTCTTCTTCATTAAGCCACACCGCACCTGGAGACCCCTGCGAGTGTGTGTGTGCTAATGCGACAGTAATTTGGGGCGCGGGTGCAGACCCAGATCAAAGACTCGAGGGATATCGGCCGCAATAATTTTCACGCGTGGTTAATTAGTCAAACCCACTCGGATTCACACGTTAGAGCATCCTTCCCCCGGGAACTGCGTCCTTTGATCAAGACACAACAGTCGCTCTCTCAAAGAAATACCTCCGCAGCGGGTCGCGCCGGCTGGAAAAAAGTGGTCCTGGTGGTGTTCCTGCGGCCAGCTCGGACTTTTGCGGGAAGGACGGAGTCCTCCCGACGGGAGAAGTAGCACTTTTTAATCAGCTGAGCAGCCGATGGACCGCTGTGATTTAATTTGGTCAATAGACGCACTCTCGAGCCGGCCGAAAGGTCTGCTTATTTAGGGAAATTCTGCTTCACAGCTTGCTGCGTTCCGGACCTTTTTTGACCAGTGGTCAACTCTTTGGGACGTAATCGCGGCCGAAGCGCCACTTTGTGAGTTATCGGCGCTAAATATAACACTTACGACTTAGTTCAGCGTCAATTGGCCCTTTTTGCCTATAGCTCATCATACAGATTTGGAATAAAAAGGTGTGTTGCTCACAGATTTTTCTCATGCGGTAAAGCACATATTTATTACATGATAGTATGTTTGGAAATAGAAAGTAGATCGCCGGAAAATTAGGCCATCCTAAATTTGGTCACTTTTTGTGTCCAAAATTAAGAAGTCCTAATCGAATTGAAGGGCACTAGCTCAGAATGATCAACCCCTTTTTTGTGCTTACAGGACTTGGAAGATATATCGAGAAATACAATATTTTTAAATAATGGTTGTATAACAAATGTTACATAACGAGATTTACCAGAAATTATAACAAAACTTATTTCCACTCAGATCGTCAGAACAAATTAGAAAATTGTACTATGTATTCTTATGAAATAACATCCATTAAATACTAGCAAAGGTTGCTAGTTCTGTGTAAATTAATTTATTTGTTCATATAGGACAATTTTTAAGCAGTGCATTAAAATAAATGTAAATATTCTTATGAAATCATACAAAAATCGGTCAAGTGGAAGATGGAACCCTGGCTTCATTTTTAATATAAGGTAGTATACCTCTAAAGTATTTAATTACATACGAACCGACTTATTACTATTCAGTGTAAAGCGGCGTATGTGAATTTATTAAAGACATTAACCAAGCATGTAAGAATGAACTAATTTAAAAATGGACAAATGTGTTCAAACTATTACCTTAAAACACCTTTTCAAATGATATTACAAGATTACGTAAGGAGCATTTTGCATTAAAAGCTTGAATATGCTTAAATTTTGGTTTAGGGTATTAAAAGATTTAGAACTATTGTCACGCTACACTACAACTACATGGATGAATATATTGCAAAATAAGAAGATACAGTGAGTAATCGGATAAAGTAATGCATATACATAAAATAAAAATATTATTTAAGACGCGTTTCAATTCACGTATTGTTTTAACAATTCATGAAAGAAAATACCATACGTGTGCTATGAAATATACGGACGAATGTTAATTTTATTAATTTTTTTATTAAACTTCAATTTTGAGCAAAAATAAGGATTGACCCTGCCAATGTTTTATAGCCTTAGTAATAGCACACATATCTACCATATAAGTGCCTGAGATTTATATTTTGTTGTTTTGGAAGCAATTATTCTCTCGTTCAATTTATTTAGTAAAAATAAATTAATTCAACTGCTATTTGCTTTCAAATCAACTTTCCTAAACAATAGGATTTACATATAATATTGAGCTAAAAATTAATTAGATCTATTACCTGCACAAATACTACATAACTAACTACTCATCTCCTTATACTGTAATAAAGTTCACTAAGTAATCTTTTTATCTTAGATGTGTGACTTACGATACATTTCACAAATCTTTATTTTTAAGTTCCAATACAAATTGCGTGGGAATTAATCTTTTATAGCCGTAATTTTTTTCCATTATTTCTTTACAATTAGTAGTCCTTGGTTTTGATGTTTCTGCTGCTGCAGAACACAGAGTTAATTCAAAAAAAAGCTTTTGATGTAAATCTAGCAGTTGTATCTAGCTTTTATTGTACATAAATATGTATATTTTTTAATTAAATGTATTTTAAAAAGCAAAATTAAAGTTCAGGATTTGTTTAATGCGTTTATAAGAAAGCGTTTGAATAAAATCTTCAGTAATATTCTGTTTATTAGAACTTCTAAAAACCTCCGAATTTGTGATAAAAGCAATGTAATTAAAATATTTATTAAACGCTGATGTAATCTACTTGCGGTAAAATTATAATTACAAATTAAATTATATTTGCTTCACCAATAAAGAACCTATCATATAAAGTTTATATCTTTCTTTATATTTATTTCAATGTTTAAAACAGTCATGAGTTAAACCTTGAATAGCACAATTGATTATTAAATTTTTATTCCAAAAATAATGTATAAAACTATAAATTTGCAGTATCTTATTAACTTCAATCTAGACGGATCACCTTGAAGGTTTTTTCAATGTCAAGTAATATGTTCATTGAAAAGTTCTATATGAAACTCTTAACTAAAACTGTAGTCTTAAACTAAATTAGATAATAATAATTAGACAGAATTTTTATGAATTTTATATTTTAATCACATATTTTAATTATTTATACCTATTTGGAAGAAAAATTGGGTTAACATATGTTATCTTTTAAAATTTATGAGAACACATTGTGAATATATTGTATTGTGCCATTTCGCTTTTCTTATCCTATTTGTTTTCTTACTCATGAATTTATATCTGGTAGGTATTTAATCGTTTTTATACACACAAAAATTCAACAATCTTCAAAAAGTTTCCATGAAACTGAATTCACAAGTGTTTGCAGGACTACTGATTCAAAAGTTGCTACCTAACGAATTTAAATTTTTTTTGGATGTATATGTGTCCAATACGTCTCATGAAAAGTTTTAGGTTGATTGTAAATTTGTGACTCTCAGAGATTTTGAAAGAGTTTTTTTACTTTAACTTTTACAGTCCTTGCATTTAAACGTTAATTTCTCCCGCTAAATTTTACTATAATTTATTGTTCAGATGGACCAAAATTAATTCAAATACTCGGAACGAAGTCTATGTCTAACGTTAAATTCATTATTTACCGATTATTCCAATAATTTTCTTGCTTCCTTTAACGTTTCGATTCTAGTAATTATATTTTATAATTATACCAAAATTATAAGACAGTCAAAAAGTCGAAATGTCTTAATCCGCGAGATTCGCATTACCTAACCGAGAATAGAATTTTAATTTTTCATATATTATGTATGCGTATATTCGAACATATTTGGTGATAAAAAATAAATTGTTAGGTCTAAGCTCGTCAAACACAAAATTACTATATTTAAGTACTAAATACACCTTATCACAGTTAATTTATTGAAAATGTAACTCCAGTGAATACTAGCGAATTGAGTTCGGAAAGTTATTTAAAAATGTTAACTATGCTTGTTTCGCGCTCTAAAAATAATAATGATGATATAATATGCACTCAAATAATAATGATAAATTGCTCGAACTTTTAAGATTCATAATTACATCAAATTATTTTTCAATTTAAGCTCACACACCCAACCTTAAAATTAATTTTATTCAATTTTCGGGCAACTATGTTGACACTATGTTGATGGTGTTGCGCTGGTAATGGATTTAATGTCTATTAAGAGATCACGTACTAAGATGACTGGCTAAGAAATTGATAGATCAATAACTATCAAGCACAAATATGTTGTAAGGCCTAATGATTGCTATGTGAACAAATTTATTCAAATAATTTAACTACTAAACGACCATTATTAAATTTTAAAAACATTCATACCCCATATTCAAGTAAGTAAAGGTAAAAAATTTTATATATTACTTTAATTTTTTTTAAATGTATGTATTGTGGATATCAACATCATATACTTATAGAATTTCAAAGTAAAAATACATAGTGCAATAGATTTAAAACTCTTGTAATTTACAATTTGAATATTTGAACCTTTTATTTGATAGCTAAATTTTAACATTATACCCAAATTATTTGAATACGAGCAATAAGTGTTTTAGTAGTTCTAAAAATTTTGGAAAGTATTAAACTCTTGGTAATTTAAAACAATACAATCACGGTTGCTTTGATTATTTTATAATGGAAATTCTTTCACCTGTGATCAGTCACTAATCGCATTTTAATTGGTGCATAACTGAATTATGAAAAATCGCATGCCTAATGAATTTATAATTTTTTACACACGAGTTGCTAATTCTAAAATGTAATTGCACCCTAAGTAAAAATTATTAAATGCCAACATATACATGTACATATAGTGAAACCTATCACGTATTTTATTGATTTTGTATGAATATTTTACGTCAGAAATTAAAGTAATCAGAGCATTTTGTAATGTTAAAGGAACTATTAAATTTCCCTTTCCTTTCTAAGAAAATTAGTAATATAAAACTATTAACATATAAAATCAATGTATTTTACATTATTTTTAAAGTATTAGAATTTGAAATCAACAGGAATAAATTGAAAATAAATAAATAAAAGTGCATTTTTGGAAAGTTTTAATTTTAATGTCATATAGTGCAAGCATTATCTGCATTATTGATGGCGACTTCGACATTGGAACCAAAATGTTTTTTTACATAACTATAATATTAGATACATATTAATCTAAAAGCTTTTTCAAGCAATTTTCTTGACGCGGTAAAAACAACTCAATGCAAAATAAACACGTATTAAGCGTAATCGTTCAAGTGGCAGACCTATAATTTGCGAGTACTGCTAAGACATGGAATTTGTTTGTTTAATTTACTAAAAAGGTTCAAAACCGCCCTAATTTTTGTAGGTGCTATACCATTAAATAGATGTGTACCTACTTCATTGAATTGAAAGGGCATATGTATTTGTATTAAAATGGTAAAAAACCGATTAAGGGTTATTGTCTTCAAAAACATCTAGTCTCCCTCATAAAACCCGCGCATCTATTTTTTTGTTTTTCATACGCTATGTAGTCTACACCATCCTTTTATTTAAATCTTCTCTACTTGCACAAACTCTCTAACATTCTGGCATATCTTTGTCCGAAAACTTTTGCTGATTTTATGTTTAGTTACTAAAATGTGTGTGTTATTTCTATTTTAGCAATATTTTGTTAACACAGTTTTGAAGTTAAGAAATTTGCTTCGACAACTTATTTGAAACTACAAATTTTTTTTTTCACGGAATACAAGCGATTATTTGCTAGTTACATCATAAGGATTAAAAGATAAGATATTGGAAAATTATATATGTAAATATTTTTGTACAGTCCGTTGTTACTTGGGAGAACAGTTATTGAATCCTTTACTATAAATTGAATAGTTGAAAGTATATCCGTTAAAATGATTTATCATATTACACCAGATCTTTTAAAAGTAAAAATTAGAACACCTTTTTCTTGAAATATTTTGAAACTATTTTTGTATGATCTGATTAAAATCCAGTAATGTTACTAATTATTGTTATATTTTCTTAGTAAAATTAAAAGTTTATTTTCGAAATACAAATACAATTTTAAGATACATACCTACCTAAGTACACAGAAATTTAAAAAAAAGCGACGATTTAGCGGAGTAAGTGAATAATTATATTCTTAGAGTAGAATAAAAAAGCATTTCCTGCGTTATCAAATATCTTGTAAGCTGCTGAATAAGAAAGGAGAATGTTAACTTTTTTTTCTGCGCTTAACCTTCAATTAATTTTTAACTATATCTATAATAATCTCACTACACAAAATAAGAAGAGATATTATACAATTTTGTTTTTTTAATAATTGCAATACATTTAAGTAGCAGCAGCAAAGATTACTAACTTTTAATTGCTTTGAAGTGTAAAACATCGACCATTAAGCAGTTCTAAAATGTTGTTAGTAATACGAATAATTACACTATATTGTATTAACTAATTTCTTTTAATTTCCAGCTGCAATCTATGTAGGTATATTTGGATATACAATATTGCAATCAACTAGATTAGACAAGATACTAGTTTCTCCCCAGCATGCTAGAATTCATAATCTGTTTTGAATAGTCCGTTTAAATGCAAAACGACGATTGCAATATAGAGCTCTATAAAAACTGCAAGTTTTTATATCTTCAACCTACTATTTGTTTTTAAGCCGAAGGGTATGACAGTAAAATAAATGCCTAATTTATAAAAGTGGTTAGACTAAAATCAGCGCAAAAAACTATGGTAATATCCTGGCTTCAAATCAATGAGCATACGCGAACGCAATTAAAGCATCTATAAATGCATTTACAGACTAGTATTCGAAGCATTGCAGAGAACAAGAAATTAATTGCTACTTATTTGAGTTCAGTTGAATTAATTATAATCGAATAATATTTTACTCTTACAACTGTAGCGTGACATCAAGAGGTTTTTCTTGAACAAGCCGCACGATTACGCACACCTCACAAAATACGCTTTACAAAAATACGATTTACAATGTGTAATACACTTTCCCGTGTACCGCCAGCATCCAGTTTTTTAATAAATAAAGAAAAAAATGGGAAAAAATGTTCAAACACTCTGATTGATGAAGCCGTGCGAGGAGAAGGGTACTCGTGGAGAATTAGCTGCAGTAAAAAAGGGGTCAAGTAAAGCAGAGTCATGGCGTTTGCCCGAAGCAAAGAAATTGCAGATAAAACCTTCTACGTGGTTTTATCCCTCCAAGATTTCTTCTTGGAGAGCCAAAAATTTTAGGACGGCCCACTAGATGTAACAGATGTAGTTGCAGAGCTATTCGATGCGAAGAAGCACTTTTCAAACACCTTTAACTGATTTTAGGAATTTAGTGGGTTGGGATTCCAGAAATAAATTGGTCCTCAATATAAATGCGAACGAAAAAACGGCACGATTACAATTTTCGTATCTTCTTTCCAGCAAATGCTCTAAAAAGATCTATTTAAAATCTTCATTTGAACCATGTACAAACTTTCCAGGGTAATTCAGACCAAATGTAATCAAATAATAATTTATTTCTTCCATAAAGAATTTTTTTCTTAATATGTAGTTAAAAATGTTCATAGTTAATGAAGTGTTTTTGTCCATGAAATTTCCGAGAATATTGTTCATTTAACAATAATTTGATAATCAGCAATAACAACGGGAATATTCTCACCGGATTAACAAATGATTCAGGGAAATTCAATTCGAATTTCATGCTTCTTTCGATATGTACATATGTTGCTTCTCATATTTTTTGATGTACCAGACTATATTATATTTTATTTAAAATATTATTTATAATAACACAATAAGACTGCTTTTGCATTCCAATTTGAAAAACTAAATAGCATTAAAATGAATTATTGAGATTATTAAGCTCATAATCTTCAGAATACTATACTAAAAATTTATAAACCAACATTTTTAAATTAGTTTCTTTGTGTATATAGTTGTTCTTGCAAAGATAACTTAAAAATACGCGAATCTGGCGAGTAAAAACAAACCAGTAAAACTAATGAAGATTGTACTTTCCGTCATCAAAGCTTAAATCCCGAGATAAGCCACCTTTTGCTTCCTTATTGCTACTTTAAATTGCCACTGGGAATTCCCTTCACCGAAAGAAGATCACTTCATTTCTTCAAATATTCATGCATCGCAATAATTTTATTATAAAGAAGTTCAGAGGTTTAGTTATTTAACATGAAACTCAATTTCAAAAATGTATTTGTGTTGTAACTGAAAAAAATGTTGCTTTTTCTGCGTCCGGCCATAACTATAATCGTATTTGAACGAGATAAGGCTTATTTTCTAAAAACAAAATTTTGTTTTTTATCCTCAACCTCATAAGCAATCGAATAAGCAAACCAAAAATTGTTTCTTAAATTTTTGTGAATTCTAATTCCAATTACCTTCCAAGTCTTGTTTCATTTAAATATGATTAAATAAATAGTAACTTAAAACGTAAAATTATAGTGGTACGAAATGTCATAATATTTCGTTTCTCCTAGCATAAGATTTTAGTATTAGCGCGACCAACAAAACATTTTATTTTCTTCTAAATAAATGACTTAAATTGAAATCTGATTATTTTATCAAACGAATTTTTGGTTTTGTAATAGTCCTCTTATTTTCAACTCCAGTAATAAATCAATTATATTTTGTTAAGATTGCATATATTTCGCACTTTGTAAATAAAAATTACCTACTTTTTCTGGACTATTTAATTTCTTTGTAAATTATGATAGTATTTCATAAGTCGACGGTAATGAATTTGTTCCAGTAGATTAAAGTAATGTAATTTTTTGTTTAATTTTCTTACTTTTAAGTACCTTACTATTACAGAATATTTGTAACGATTTTCCGCAACATTCGCTAACACTTCGTGTTCCATAATATAAAATGTACAAATAATTTTGCTTACTAAATCATTTCGTGTTCAATAATAACCACCATACGTTGAAAAGTAGGCAATACTTTATAAAATATAAATATATAAATATTTAGTAAAAAATATATATATATATGCATATTATAGAGCAATGAACATTTTCTAGTGTCACACTTGACCCACTCCAATTTTCATTGGACGAACTATCGAAATGGAATGAATTTAGGACGAAAGTGAGAGACCCCGTGGATTAGTTCAAACGCAAAGAGCAAAATCCGCTGCTGCAAACAGTGCCGGGCTAAAAGAATTTCAACAGTTTTATAACTAACATTTTTTTTGTCCATAACTATTTTAAGTGAAAATGAAAATTTCGCAGGACGGAAAAATATTAAACGAAAAAGGAAAATTGCTAAAAGCTGGCAACTTAAGGGCAAGGACGAAAAAATAGCTAGCGAGCAGCAGCAGCAACAGACACACTGAACTGAAACGCACTGCAGAAAATTAGAAAAAGCAAAAGGAAAAGCGTGCTAAAAGCTCAGCGCGAAACTTAACACCGGAGGGCATGCAATTTTACGCGTTTTTCGCTCTAGTCATCGTCCGAAGGGTCAGCACAGGGGTGTAGTCCATAGGCACACCCCTTCCGAGTAATTTAACGTCGGAGGAATGGTTGCACTCTCGAAAAATGCTCTGATGTTTAGCCGCATTAAGCTGTAGTCGTTACACACTTATTTCATTAATCCTACGATTTTTCTTTTTTAATTTTTGAATATCCTCAATTTTTGACTTTTCTTTTTTTCGTTTTTTTTGTGTTTTTTTTTTCTTCAAAAAATGAAAACTACTTATGTGTGCTTTTCACGATCGCAGAGGTGTCCTAGACATAAGCGGTTTCGGTGTGTGAGAAACACGGTCCAGCGCCTGATGCTTACATACCACACCCCTGGTCTGATAGGTCTTCTGGACGAGTCTGTTCGAAAAGTCTACAAAGCTCTACCGAGAAAGGGAAGAGCATTCGTACCTCTCAGGTGGCTTGATTGATAAGCATCTGGAATAAAAAGAAAAAATCGGCCGTTCGGTTGAATGAATTATTTTGGTGGAAATTAAAAGAAAACAACTGAAAAAAGGATAAAGGTAAAATGATTTGATTTGTATATATATTTTTTTTTTGGAATTCTTTTTTTATTATAATTTTTCTACAGAGAATATCAAGTCAATAAACGGCAAAGCTATGGACAAACAAACAAACAATCGAGCGAGCCGGGAAACCCCGCACACGCGAGTGCTTCTTTCAAAATGTGCTTATTTTCTTCTGATTGACGTCTTGCACCGGAAAAGGTTTGCTTGATCAACAGACGTGTGCTTGCTAATGCTAACGCAGTTGAATAGGCGCGCGAGTTCATTTCCGCTCGCTTTATATCTTGGAGCTGGCGCTCCACAATTGCGTGACATAAATATAGGTAAATCAATTTAAACGGTAGCATAAATGGGGAGCATATGTATAAATAGTTATGTTTGGGAGCCTTCCTGTCGGCAAACAGTCTGCCGAAGGGGGAGCCAAACATATCTCACCTAAGAACGCGGCCTCATCGATTTGGGACGGACGGAGGACAGCACCGATGAGGCCACTATACAGCAGGCGCTTATTTGCTTGTCCTCTTCATTATTATTATTATTTATTATTATTTTTAATATTATTACTTTTGCTCTTTGAAATAAAACCAAACATACGAAAGAAAGCGCAACAAAAGTGTCCACACAAAAGATTTATATTAATTATACCCATAAAATGAAAAGATACGACCAAAATAAAGGCATCAGGCACACGTACCTAGCAGTGGTGCAGTCCCTGTAGAGGATGTCGAAGTCCTTGCAGGATAGCAGCTTGCACCGATTGACCCCCGGCTGGATGGCGCCCAGTCCCCGAAGGATCCTCACCTGCTCGACGTTGCAGACCAAGGGAACGATGTCGAGCCTCTTGAGCTTCGTGTAGACGGTGTGGAGGCCGCCGACCAGGTGCTTCAGAAATAGCTCAAACGCCTGGGGCAGACAGAGCATAGTGTCCCCCGAAATAATGAAGGCGGCGACCTTTTGACCCCGGTACTCCACCAATTTGCACTCGTTAGCACTGGGATCGGAGGTAGAAATCGGCGGGGGGCTGTTGTAAGACCGCGGCGGTACGTGGTGATGGGCAGCGGCCATCAGCTCCAGCGGGGAGGCGTGGTGCATCATCTGCAACGAATTTAGGAGCCCCAAGCTGTGCGGAGGAATGTGAGGCATTCTTGGGGTCATTCCGGTGGTCAGGCTATTCGGAGTCGACACATGGGGCGGACTCAGCTGGTGCTGCATTTGGATCATTTGGTGGTTTAGAGGACTAGTTTGGTGTCGATTTGGGGGACTGCTCGGGGTCGAGCTCCGGTTAGCCGGATTACCCGAGGGATGGTGTTGCATTCCCGGATTGTTGTTATTATTGCTGTTCATGCTACTATAACTGGGACTGTGGGCTCGTTTATTACTCATTGCAGCCGATTCAGAAGAGGTCATGCTTTGTTCGCTAGTGGTAGACAATGAGTCTATTGCTGAATCCATCGCGGGCCACTATCACACACCACGATTAAAACTCTACTAATAATAAAAATTAAAAAAAAAATAATAATAATGATAATTGAAATAATTATAACTGAGTATGGCACTGATTCGGCACTATCAACACAACAAGAACATCTTCCCACCACCTCGCATTCACTGCACAAAGTTACTGACACCAACTAAAGTGCACTATCACCCTGCGGGCACCCTGTCTGCACGGCCACTGGATTTCGGGAATTATGCGGCTGAGTCGATCAACAAGTGCACAAATGACCGATAAAACTGGTAATTGAATTTTAATTATTTATTTATTTATATTTATTTATATTTATCTATTTCTTTTCTTTTCTTTTCTTTTTTTTTTTTTTTGTTGTAGATTCAATCACTTCAAATTCGACGGAGCAGAGCACAGAGCCAAAGTAAAAATCACGCAGTTAAAGTCCCCGACTAGAGCACTCGGGACCAGATCGCGAATTCGACTGATGGCATTTTTACAGTACACAAATATACGGAAATATACTTGAAAAGGACAAAATTTTATTTGCGGACGATTCGGGGCACCACACCTTCTGACGCGCGCGTACAGGACACCATCCAGAACTTTGGCGGCTGGTGCTCCCACGGAGTCTCATCGAGCAGCGAGCGAAACGATTACGATTCAAAGGATCGCCATTCAAATGCATTTGTGCTGCCGGGACATATTTTTCTATTTCTGCCAGCCGAGACAACCAAATAAACACGGAATACAAATTGCTCCACACGCAAACAGAAGCAGACTAACCAACTCGAACTCGGCCGGGCTCTGCACAAACAGAAAAGCGAACGACTCCGAGGGAAAATAGCCGCAACTGGCATTAAGCCGCCACACAGGCACAGCGCCGAGCGCTCCTCGAGCCGTTGGCTGCGGGCGGCGGGCGGCGAGCGGCGGGCGGCTACGGCTACGGCTGCGGGCGGGCGGCGGACCCTAGGTAGTCTCAGGTTACCGCCCGGGCAAACGAATCAGCAGACACATAATAATGCATATGAGTTCCATACATTCCTATTACATACAAAGCAAACATTTGAAAATAGACAGAGCGAGAAAGTCGGAGACAAATACGAATGCCGGAACTCGAAATGAAATTCAATTGGAATTGAGGAATGCGGGCTGCGCCTACATCTGCGTGTGTTGGTGCCCGGCGAACGAATCAGAAATCAAAACGAAGTTGGGACCGGATTCCGACTATCAATGAGTTTCTTTTGCTCCGTTTTCACTTCCAGCGTTCCAGTCGAACGGCGAGGCGCGCGGCACGCAGGAGCACCCCTTTTCGGGGCGGCCCCGAACCGACCACGCCCGGCGAGCTTCCATTTGCCTGGCGCGCTCTGGTTCATCTCCCATTCACCCTGCATTCATCCCGCATTCATCTTCCATTCATCCTGCACTCCCGCAGGAGAGGCGCCCCGTCCGGCTCCGCCGAATGAACTCCGGCTTAAACTTTCCGGCCACGGGCGGGCCTAAGCCGACACCGCTCACCGGGGCGAGCAGCGCGGCTAACTTTCTTGAGCTTTGTGCAGCTTTCCCTTGTTCTGGCCTTGTGCTCCTGCAAAGTGCAACCGCTACGGAAAGCTTTCTGCAAAATCTGCAATTTACCTGGTTTGTGTCCTCGAGGAAATGGACGAAGGACTTTTGCAAGGAGCAAATCGACCAGTAGCGGCGCGTTCGTTGGATCGTCTTAAAATCGTTCAACTTCCATTGCAAAATTGTTGCAACAGTAATACGTGCAAAGCAAACTTAAGTTCTGATCGACACTTAAGCTCCCGTTTAATCATTTCTCGGTTTCACATGATGAGTTTAAGTGTTAATTACGACTTAGGTAGTCACTATGTTTAAGTTGCCAAAATTAACCTATTAAATCTCACTTAAAGAATAAATTCTTACATTACCTGTGGAACATTAAACTGTTGGTTCTTTATTTCCGCTGGTGTAAAATTAAGAGGCATTTTACTTCCGTTATATTCACTTTATTTAATTAACACTTTTTCACTTTTATACAATTTTTCACTAAACTTTTTAATTGAAACTTGCCTTTTTTCACAGCAATTTGCCACAACAATATTTCTGACGATTGCTAAATCAAATTCAGTGTTCTACACAAATGAGCAAAAATTCTTAAAAAAGAACTGTGAAACCAAAAATACCTAAGGCATCACTTAAGTTTCACCTCGCGCTTAGCGCCCCGAGATATCGGGCGGAAATAATTTTCGAGTTTCTTAGTTTTGCAAAATTCTGCTAAAAGCACTTGCATAAATAATTATTTTCATCTCAAACCAATTTAGCCTACTCTTAAAATATTTCTTCAGCTTTCAATTATGGTAAATTATACTCAAATGTTTTCCAAGATTGCATAGATATCAAACTAGTCATACGGACTTCTTCATTCACTCAATTATATACGTAAAAAATATCATATTGTAATTTCAAAAATGAGTTATTGAATATAGCACTTTTGAATGTCGGTGCAGATGATTGTAAAATCAATAATTCTTCAAATAAGCCATTCAAGGTAAATAATTATTTGGGAAAATTGCCGATTTCGTTAATTAAAAGTGTTATTAAACGTTTATTTTTATCTGATTTTTTTAAGTAAGCAAGGTAATTTAAATCCACATACACAACTGAGGTGAGAAACTAGGTATAGTATATACATATCTATTCTGGGCGATCAGCTAGGGGTAGTTTAAATAGTAAAGACAATGACATTCTTAATGTAAATGAAAAGATAAAGTTTACTATATATTAGCATATTTTACTGGGATACCAAGAACCATTGCTTTGACATGTAAGTTCCACTTCCTCCTCATCCTCGCACTGAATTGTAACTTTATCTTCAAAAAGATAAGACCGTCCTTTTATGATCTCCGCTTCTTCTGGGATTTTCGGTTTATTGCAAGAAATTTCTGAGCACAGATAAAAATTATTTGTAAAAAGCAAGAAAATATCGGAAATGGAATATTAACTCACTTGCACATCGCGCGAAAACCTTTGTCCATTTTCTAGTAGCTAAACACTGCATTGTTGGTTGTCCGTGCAAAACATAGCCTTCGATGCAACGCAAGTTAAGTTTTACTCCAATTTTATAGGTCTTTGAAACGATTCCTATTTAAACAGGTATTAAAACCACTACATTTTTCCACAGAATATTTACCTTCTTCAAAGTACATATTAGTTGGCTGTGGAGGGCTGCTACATCCTGTAACTAAAAGTATATGTCTATTAAATTCTTGTTAAAAAAAATGAATATATTGAAATTTACATTCACATGAGTAGTTGAGTGGTGTCCACTTTCCCTCAACATCACACTCTGAGAGCGTGTCACCTTCAACCCTAAATTCAAGTGCGCACGCATACAAAATACTTGATCCGATCGGTACAAAGTTTGGCTTATCCCTGATCTTGTCTGCTTCGAAGTGCTCCATGTTTTTCAAGGACAAAACGCCCACAACTATCCCATTTTGAGGTAGTTCTGGAGCAAGTTGCAAATTGCACTCTTTTTCAAGACTAACTTGATTTACAGCCTTTTGTCTTTCTTCAAAGTCCCTGAAGACAGGGATCGATATTTTGAGAATCAGTAATTTCAACTTCTTGGTGATATTCTCGGAGGAATCGATGTCTTCTTCAGACAAACGGATCTTGTCATCCCACAAAACTGTGTCGATGTATATGCAAAGCACAAACCTGAGGGAGTTTTCCATTTCTTCAGAGAAGCGTTCTTTTGGCTCCTCCTGTCCATAGAGGACTAAATTTAAAAAGTTCTCGAACGGAACTGCTTCTCGATTTGCAATCACATTAGCATGCTGTTTTAGTATGTCCAAAAGTTTTACGTCCATATCGTGAAAATCGCTAGACATAGGTGGCTCATAGTCCTTGAGGTCTGGAGGTGAATTTCCCCGCTTGTCGTACTTGCAAAAAGAAGATGTCTGCTTTTCACCTGGAGTACAACCTGAGAAAAGGTAACTCTTCAAATTTTTCCAAAATTCCTTGCCAGGCATTTTCTGTGAACGCGAAGTTGACTCTGGTATTGAAAGAGTGCTCAAATCCCCATAGGTGCTTATAAACGTTTTTGTTGTAGTTTCGATAGCAGTTGACAAAGGTAGGACAGTTGAAGCGGTAGAGGAAGTTACACGTGGAGTTGAGACTAATGTTTGCGATGTTTGCGATGTTTGCGTTGAGCTTTGTGGAGTAACAAAAATTGTTGTGAGGACAGTTTCAGTAGTTGGTTCTGGGGAAGTGTTAAAAGATGAAGTAGTCGATCTAATCGTGCTTTGCTCCGGGTAAGCCTTTGTTGTTGCCTTTAATTGCCACGGAGTGGTTGTATGAACTGGATTTGGTGACCACGTTACTGATGATAGTGTTGCATAAAAACTGTCACAGTTTTCCGGGGTAAATCCATCCCATTTTCCTAAATTGAAAATAGTATCAGTACACCAATTTAGAATTTTCTGTATATTGGAACATAATATTCAAAAATGCTAAAGAATTTAAAAAATTGACTTGAGTTATGATTAAACAATTCGACATAATTTACAATTTACTAAGAGAGGTATACTTTATTGTTCGAACATTGAAATATAAAGTAGATTTATTAATTACAACTCTTTGTTTTCAATATTCAAATGCAGGGTCAATTTTTCTATTAATTAAAATTATATATTATAATATTAGTTGATTATTACCGTGCGCTGTCCAAGTTAAGAAAAAACGAAATTTAAAATTTAAATTGTATGTGTGCATAATTAGTGCAATAATATTTGCCTGAATGATAAACCGCATATAAAGAAAAAAATATTTTAAAAAATTTCATAAATAATATTCTTCACAAAATGTTTATGATGCTCTACTTCAATAACAGTACACCAATTTTAATACATATTTAGTGATTTTATAAATTGATTTATTATTTGCTTAGGACATTAGAAAATTTTTATTGACAAGTTGATTTATTTATGTCCATTTTTGAAAATTTATATTTACCATCATCTAAGCAGGTGCGAAGAGCTGCCAGGAAATATCGAGTTCCTATAACACACGATATCTCAGCAAAAGCACCTACAGGAAATTCTCTGAGGTCGTGACCTAGATATCCTTTTTCATTCGCGTAGAATACTTTCATCCCATGCTGCATCTCCAACACCTTGCACTTTACTTTACCTAAAACAAATATTTTTGCTTATAGCCAATCCTTTATTTGTAAAATAGCTCACTTACTAATGCATTTCGGCCGCTGACCTGACCAATTTCCATCTTCGTTGCAAATGCTTTTCTGATTCCCGGTCAGAAGGAAGCCATTGTTGCACTGGTACATCACTTCTCCTCTGTACGTTGTATAGGTGTATCGGTAGTAACCATTTTCGATTGAAGTTGGTTCGCCGCAATCTACGACTAAAAATGAAAATTTTTAATAGAAATCTTCATGACTATTCAAGAATGATATCCACTTTCGCAAAACGGGCTCTCTATTGACCATTGAGAGGTTCTTAAGCAATGTCTCATAGAATTGCCACGCAACACAAATCCAGGGTTACACCGATAAAAAGCCTTATTCCCACTTATCTGCACTATCCCATTTGAGACAATCAAATTTGATGGACACGGTCTACAGAACTCGGAAGATGAAATTGTAATCGTTCCATGAATTTGGGGCTTAAAGTCTGTCCAAGAGTACAGAGAACCTTGATATGGTTCGCAAGTAGTGTAATATTCTTGAACCATGCTACCACTTATGTAGCTGTCCCAAATATCGAAATAAGACAAGTTTCCAATAAATGCTTCTGATTCACTAAAATGCCCTCCCATTTGATCCTGTTCCTGTCCAATAATAAAAATTCCATTGGCCGGGATCTCTCGTCCTGCGCTTACATTGAACCCTGTCCTTTGCAACTGTCCGTCCAAGTAAACTTCGTAGAAACCTTGCTCACTGGTCCAAGCAACACAGATGAAATGCCAGTTGCCATCGTTTACTACTGTGTCTGTTACCGTGTGATTTCCATTTACATAAAGTACAAAGCTAAACAATAAAACGTTTATAATCATTTAAAAATAATTATCCTCCGCGTTTTCTTACCCACTACAATCAGTAAATGTAAATGTATTATCGTTATCCTCAGTTGCGTAAGAAATGAGGGCCCCGTAATTAAAGTCGTCATTTGTTTGAATCCAAGCGCAGAAAGAGATCTAAATATAATTTATTTATTTATTTTATTAAACAATTCATGCGAATAGTTTACAGAAATTTGTCCACTTAACCGTCTAATGAATTAAAAAGCACACACAAAAATTAAGAAAACTTAGTTCAAATAATTTAGCTTAACTCTTTACTGCATATCAAGCGTAAAGTTTAGGAGTCTGTAAAGCATAATAAAAGATTTAAAATGCAGCGCTCCGAGTCATAAGTTATATATTATATTTTCTTTGGTGCAACCAAAGCCAACCATTAGTAATAAATAAATAATAAACTGTAAGTAACTTCCCATAATTTTTAGATCAATGACTTTCTTGTTTGAGTATTATTAAACTGTATAGCGTAATTCAAAATACTTCTTTACTTTAATAGTGATCGATTGTTGTTACATCAGAAATGTTTTGGGTTCTCCAGTATTTTTAATTCAAACAAAATTATTGTTAAATTCTGTTAATACTAAGCATCATATAGAATTTTACCTAGAAACATACCTCATTAAGATTCTTTTTGGGTCCCTTAAGTTCGACGTAGTTGCTCGTACTCGCATCCGGAAAATTCATAACGAAGTCCGGCGTTGTAAGGACCTCGCAATGTTTTCCGTAGAAATAAGGTGGGCATTTGCAGGTATATTTGCTATATGCATCTTCTTCGAAATCGCTTTCGTACAGCGAAGAAATATTGCTAGGATTTCGAAGGGCTAGTGGAACGCAATGTCCATTATTCTTACACGGTTGGGAATCACAAGGATTGTCTATTTGATCACAAGTAGGTCCTTTTAATCCTCTCGGACAGGCACATGTATAGCTATCTCTAGTGGCGGGATAATGATCTAAATCAATGCAGAATGCTCTTTTATGGCAAGGTAAATAGTCGCAAGGCCTCAAATGGCACCTCTTCCCGATCATTCCTGGTGGACACAAGCATTCATACCCATCCCTTCTACTAATACAAGTTCCTGCATCACACGGTGAGGAGCTACAGAAGTCAACTGAATGTTCGCATAAATCTCCTGTGAATCCATAAGGACACTCGCAAATAGCTCTCTCCTCGGTTTCAATGCAAGTCCCTCCATTCCCGCAAAAGGTTCGTTCACAGGACTCCTTTAGTTGTTCACAGAAACGTCCCGTAAATTGAGGGGGGCAATCGCACGCCACTGCCGTAAGGTTTGCATAGTGGCAAACGCCGTTGTTGTAGCATGGCGCGGAAATGCATAAATCAGCCCTCATTTCGCAGTGGGTTCCCATGTAACCTTCGGCACAAATGCACCTATACAAAGGACTCCCTGTTTGGTGGGGGATGCATCGCCCGAACGGCCCGCAGAGCATTGTCCCGCTTTGGCAGGGATGGCTCTCCTGCAGGATGCACTCGATGGAGCCGCGCGGCGACGTGTATCCTTCGGGACAAGGCAGGCAGCTGGGAGCGTCGTAGTGGGGCTGATGGAAGCCTGGTTGGCACTTTCTGCAGAAGGGCATCAGGCTGCGCGGATGAACCACTCCTGTCCTCACCCTCCTTCGATGAGGCCGCGTCTTAGACATGGTACCAGGAGGACAGAGATCTGAAAAGTAAGTTCCCTAGAAACAACGACAATACCCTGAAGGATGTAGCGAACGTTTGCACTCGTTTGCCTCAGTACTTCCTGTTTTTCGCGTTAAATGCCGCAAAGGGCAGGCTGTGCAGTGAATCTGCCCTATTTCGCTGTTGTACGTTCCAATGGGGCACAAGTGGCACCTGTTATAGGCCTCGTCTTGGTAGGTTCCTCTGGGACATTGAACTGGAAATTAAAATTGAGTACTATGAGTTAGGCGAAATTTTTAGAACAACCATTATTTGTATATTTATATTCTACATTTGCTATTTTGAAAAATCCTAGTATGTACACTGTCGACAATTTTGATTATTATTTAAAGTTATGTTTTATATAAATAAAGATTACCGCATTTGTTCAAACTTTTAAATTTCATTCAGGAACAATATTTAGATTATATTATTTTTCTTTTAAATCGGCAGTATGTATGAATATTTAACAGATTTCAAAGTACTTTAAAATAGGTGTACGACTTTATTCTAGTAGTTAACAATTTAAACTTATTTCAGAATCAATTTAGTCAACGTTTTTAATGTAACTTGAAGATAACTATGAAAGTGTCCTTTTTAATTTAAGAAGTTTTAGAACAAAACATTTGATTACGTTTAAAATATCAAGAAATTAATTTCTCTTTATGGGATTAATATTCCTGTTGAAACAACTTGCCGACAATGTCGATAATAAAGAAAAATTAATTTTAGTAGTCAATGTTTTACATATTTTTAAAACTATGTCCAACATTTTTGAAGACACTTGCATTATGTGAAGATGAATTTTTTAAAAAAACGTTTAACATAAATACAAATGTAGTGGTACATAAAATTTAATCCCTATTTTGCAAAATGGAAATTCGGCGGCTCTGTTAATTATAAGAACAAAAAAATCGTAGTGAAATGTGAGCTCTTACCGCATAAATATTTCCTAGATATGCTGCCATCAGGACATTTAACCTGCTCATCAACTTTAAGTTTTCGCACATCAATCTTCATTTCGTTTAGAATTATCTTCAATTGTTCGTTTTCGTTCAAAGTCTGTAGTTCGTGCTTCACTCGTCTTACATTGTCCGAAAGCAATTGATTCTTCCTCCAGATGCCTAAACGTTTCCCAATTTTCGTATAGAGTTTGATTCGAACGTTTGAACGAACGCGAGATCGAGCCTCCTTTGGTTGACCTTCTCGAATTTCCCTTTTTATAATATTATAAAAGTGTTTGTTGGTATCATTGAAATTCTCATGGACACATTCGGGAATTTTAGAGAGGACTTCACAGGACTCTAAATCACTGCACAGGTGAGATTTCATGTGATCAGCAAATGCATTTTGAAGCTGTAAATTTTATTTATTAAATGTTTACTAAACACCACCTAAAAATTAATGGTTTACTTTATCTTGAGAGTCAATATTATTGCAGAAAGCTTCTTCAGAGTCTAAGGAAAGTGTTAGAAGTTGTTCGATACTATTGGGAAGCTCAACCACTAAAAAAAAATATATGTAAGAAATGGGGTTGATTTTAGGTGTAATTATTACTCACGCGTGCAATCAGGGATGACCTCATACTTCCAAAAAGGAGATTTATTCAAGCATGATAATTTTAAACTTTCCATGTAAGTATCCTCCTCCTCATCAAATATCGCATATCCTGCATTACAGGTAACTTCGCACCATGTGTGTGTGAAATTCCTTGCGCAGAACGTCTGACCATTGTGTGGTGAAGACAGGGGACTGCAAATAAGTTCTAAAAAATAAAGGTTAGGGTCTGAATGTCGCACTGATTATAAATACGTACCTTTGACTGTAATGTTCAAAAGACATGAGTTAGTATTATTAAAAAGATCCAAAGCAGTATAATTGGCTTGGTATTTTCCAGGTAATAAATAGCCCGGGTTTAGGGTTTTTGTAATAGTTAGATTTAAGTTCGAGTTATCGTGGAAAATGGGCTCTTCCCACTCAACAATTCGCTCTAGATGCGAAGCATTGGGATGAAGTGATATCAAGAAATCTTCGGGGTCCACGCAGTTCTCCACAGTCGGAGGTTCTGTATCAATTATGCTTACAAGAAAATTACATTCTGCGGTGTTACTGAAAACATCGCTTGCCTTATAAGTAAAAGTATGATGTCCAATAGGAAGTTTTATGCCTTCCGTTTTGTTAAATGCAGGAGTTAACCAAACATTTATTTTTTTCCCCGAAGAATCTAAAACGCGACCAAATAATATAATGTGCAATAAAATAAATTAGCAAAATTAACACTTATCGTTAACACAAACCTGAAACATTTAGAGGAGCCGGCATTTCCTTTAGCAAGACAAATTCATCTAGAGCGTTGGCAGTTATGTTCAGATCTTTCGGACAAGTGATTATTGGAGGTGTAATATCTGAAATAGAGTTAAATCTAAAAATTGTTCGTTTTAACCCGTGATAGATTGTCGTACCAACACATTTTTGCTGTTTATTTTTATTAGACCAAACACCAATTTTTCTTCCACCACATGTTTTTGTAATAGGACCTTTAAGAGTAAAACCTTCTGGACAAATTAACGTACAATTCGTCCCAAATCCATTTTTTATCCGAGTGCAGTCCCCAAACTCATACTCACCATACCTTGGTTCAGGTAGTGGTGGACAAACGACCTCTAAAGCAATTTTATTTAAAATTATTTTAAAACTTATTATTCAAATTACGTTTGCAGGTTGTATGTAGTCCATCCCACTTTGAAAGAGGTAAGCAGTTTCGAACACGTGAACCAACTAAATAATACCCAGGACCACATTTATAAGTGCACTCAGTATCAATAGGCATGGGCTCTGTAACTCTCTTCGTTTCATCATCGTAAGTTTCCATAAAAGTTACATTCCTAGGCGAATAATCGAAGTATAGGTTTAAATCCCGGTTCCTGCATACTATTGACCCGTAGTAGGGCACACTCAGGTTTGGACAGGTCTTAACTAAGAAATCGATCATAAAAGTGAATTATTCACGATAAACTACCTGCGAATCTTACGGACACAGTGCGTCTCTGTCCCTGACCATGATCCGTTTTCCAGGCAAAGTCTCAGACTTGTTCCTAAGTTAGTAATAAACAAATTCGAATAATTCAATGGTAATGAGAATTCAAACATTTACCTATTAATTGAAAACCATATTGACAACGAGCTCCACATGCAGCATTTAAAACATTCAGACATGTTCCTTGCTGTTTTACAAAATATCCATTTTCTGGAGGTGTTAGTTTGGGACATGTTATGCCTGAAATTTAAATACAGGTTTCAGGTGTACGGTGACCTTTCGGAAAAACCTTGTACCTTCACAGCGGTTGGCATCAGCCTTTCGAAATCCGGTTTTGCATACACACTGTTCTACATCCAAAGCAGGTTGATCCACCGTGATGTGGTTTATGTCAGGACAAGGTCGACACATGTTGGAGTTATGCCAGTAAGTGCCATTGGGACAAGCTGAAGATATGCTTCGTGTAATAATTGCATTTGAAAATAAATGTTAGTTACTAACGATAACATTGTCCATACAGTCCACTTCCGTAATACCCTGGATGGCAAACACAAGCATAATGGCCAGAAGATGTACCGCATGTGCAATCAGCATTCTCATCACAGCAAGATTGACTTAAAATGTTTTATGTTTTAATCGCCAAGTAAAATTAGACTTCAAAAGATCAAATTTACAAACAATTTCAAAATAATCTGGAATTTTGTATGGTTTTGATAAAATCTGAATAGTGTATTTTTTTGTTTTTAGGGGTGGAGGTAAATACATTATTGTTTATTTTTTTAATATGATTTCCAAAAGAATTATTTTTCCAGAAACATTATTACCATCAACATTTTAAATCATAAAACTCTTTATAAAAAAAATGTTGGTCTCTTTATGGAATCAATAAGAGTTAATTATGTCTGAATATCAGAGGACAATGTCTACTTTTTCAACCTCTATAAAAACTCAAAATTAAAATTAAAACTATTTATTCTTTAGAATTTCATCAGTTCCGGATAATAAATTCATTGTAAAAATTCAGCTTGGTTGGAAAGTTTCAAAGTCAAAATTTAATTTCGGTAGACTATTCAAGGTTATAACAAATAAGTAGATTTTCTGCTTACCCTTCTACTTCTGCACTATTTCTTTCTAGGCCATCGCAAAGAGCACTGCATCGAGTATCATTCTTTATTTTAATACGCTCACCAACTTTGTAGTCTTCAAAACGAATTGGAATTTAATAATAGAAATATGTATGTATTTTTGTACAATTTTCATGAGAATTGGTAACTTTTACAACTATGAAATAAAATAAATGCGTACTAATGATTTCGATGGCAAAACAAGTCATATAAACTGTCGTTATTTTCTGGCAAATGTTAGGAACATTGTATGCTTGCATCCTTTCAGCAAATAAGTTACATTTGAAAATAAAATTGTCAATAAACCACTATCACAACACGAATTATGGGCTTCAAGCATTTTTTTCAATTGCTATTTTAAGTTTTAATAAGTAGTCTTATTGAGTTCAATTTAGTTCAAAATTAATTTAAGCGAGTGAGATATAATATTACCTATACATAACTTGTAATTGATTAATTTAAGAATTTTAGTATCTACCGTCTTTGCTGTATTAGATGCAGTATAATCGATAAATATTAACAACAACAAAATAAAGAGTTAACTTACCCATTCGTAATGCTCGTCGAGCAAGTCCTTCGAAATCAAAAAAGCTGTCTAAGAAAAAACTATATTTTTCTTTTGGAGAACTTGATATATTCAACAATTCTGCCGCATTACCCGACTGAATTCCTAGAGAAAATAAGATAATATTTAAAAATATAGTAGGATTGCATAACTGACCTATGGTAAATATGGTTACGTTTTCTTCTTTAAGTTTATTTGCTATGGAAATGGGATTTATTCCATTAGAGAATCCATCAGTTACTAAGAATATAAATTTTTTCCCATTTCTATTTGATCCTGCAAATATTTCCTGAAAAAGAAAATAGTTTGTTATAATGTAATAATGAAACGTGATAATTTACCCTCGCTTCCTTAAGAGCTCCATAGGTGAATGTACCTCCACCTACAAACCTTAACTGAGGTATGTCGTCGTTAAGTAATTTGCACTTATCATTTTCCTCAGAAGGTTCTGAAATCTGATCCAAGTGTCTGATCTGCAAAATCAAAGCTTTAGCAAAACAATCACCTCAGGACTTTTTAAAAACTGCTTACCACTTTAGCTTGCGAGCTGAAGGTAACTAATGCAACTCGGGTATAATTGTAGCTCACGTTGAAGTCACTGAGCAGTTTCTTAATGAACCGAATTTCACTTTGAAAATTTAATTTACCGACACTATTGCTTGAGTCGACCAAGAAAACAACATCGATTCTCTTACTTTTGCTTTTAATACCCACAAGGCTGTCGCGGAACCTCTTACTGATATCGTCCACTTTCGACTTAAACACAGAATTCTCGGCGCTTATCGGATTCCCACTGAAAACTGGAGTTAGAAACGTTTGGCTTTTGTTCACAAAACCAAAGTAGTTTACACCCTGAGCAAAAATCGTTGGAAAATAACACAAGAAGAATAATCCCACTTGGAGGACGAAACAGATGTTGCAAATCCGCATTTTTCACAATTTTTTAAATTTTATACATTAATCAAAGATTGGAGAATAAATCTGGACTTCCACCCATTCACTATCACTTGAGAACTTAAAAGGTTTTTGGGCTCAGAAATGCCTGCACTAACCACGATTAGCTCCCCAATTTTGGAGAAGCTTGATAACCCTTAGCTGACCTATAAATTCTATCCAGGCATCTATAGAACTGAACTGGAAAAGATTCACGGTACGACTAAAACCAGCATTCGGTTTAAAAGCTATGCGCCTATCAAGTGCCGGTGATAAGGCCAGCGGTGATAGCGTAGAAAAATTCTCCGGGATATTTACTATAGCTGACCAGGAGGTTCCCGGCGAGGGTGTGAGAATTTCCTCGTTTATGTTATCAACGTCTATAAGATGAGTCAAAGTCCCCTATCAAAGTGCGGTTCCACTTAGTCTGCTCCAAGTTTGAACAGTGGACAGATGTGCGTATTCCGACCGTTGATATCACGTAATCGTTAATCGCTATTCTTTGGTTTTGTTTTTTAAGTGTTTATGAAGTTAAAGACAGATAGTAGTGTTGCGCTAGAATTCTTAAAAGAAAGATTTGCTTTTATTTATAGAATGATAGAAATAGGGATAGCAGGAACAGATAGCTCCAAAGTTTTGCAATGACCTTGACATTTTTATTACCTAGCAGAGAAATTATTTTCTATACTTATCTGACCCTTGGCATTATTTTGCAATCTAATCCAGTGTAATGCGGATTGCAGATTAATTATGAAAATTGCTTATTAAATATCTATTAAGATTGATTGCCTTGGGATACTTTTGTTTGCAAACATACGAAATGTAATGTTGCTTATGTATAACCAATAAAAGCAAATACTAGTTAATTTAGACTGAAATAACATACCAAGTTCGAGCGAGGCAACACATGTCTATAAAATCCTCTGTAGAATTACATTAATTCACAAATTGCCAATTTGATTTCGCCATTGTGTATAAAAAGCTACGCCTAAGAGCCGAATAGAAATGTGAACATAACTGACAATATTCATACATATGTGGATGAGTATTTAATCCTTAAGCATTTCGTTGGTAACGATCTGCAAAAATCCGCATGAACTTGTCTTTTATTACGGAAATAAAATGTTTTGCTTTATTAAAGAAAACATATCAAAATTGTTAGCTAATCGACGGTTGTGGAAAGTTTACATTTTGAGTATAAAGTTGCAATCTAAAAGATACTTTCCTGTATTTCAAGTCGGAAGTTCTTGTTAGCTTTCACAATTTCCAGCCCGGATCGTAAAAATTACGCTGGTCAAAAACTAAAACTTCCAGATGCAAAATCGTTACAGTTCAAAATTGATATGTGCCATCTGACGGAAAAAAGAATAAAACTCACGAAAAACTGCTGATTAAAACTCAAACGCAGCTAACTTCACGTTTATTTCTGTAAAATGAAGTTTCAAAAGGTAAACGGATTTTGGTGTTTTGGCGGCTAGGAGAAGTGGCGTGTCACCGTTCAGCCAAAGGAATCCGTCCATTTGTGAAATAAACCTTTGATAAAAATGGATTTAAACGATGCTGTGGTTACCTGCGCTGTGAATTTGCAGTGGAATAGTGCTACAGGATCGACTGGACGAAAATTAGCCCTGCGAACAGCCACACTTCGCCTGTTGCGGAACGAGGCGCGCGAAATATTTGTGGAAATTTCTAATGACAAAAGCAAGCCAGTTAAGTTGAAGCTGAAGAATGTGGAGGTGCACAAAAAGTTTATGAGTGAGGGTAAGGCGAGCATTAACTTTATGTCCGAAAAGTGCATTCTCTTCATATCAAACGCTCCTCCGGGACCACTTATGGTTTTTCTTCGGACGTTAATTGTAAAAATATCTGGAAACGAGAACCAGGACGAGGCGATGGTGCAGAAAAACCTAAGGGCACATTTGCTGTCTGGGAAACCGAGCAAATTCGCCGAGATAAGTCCTGTAACAAACGCTGAGATGGTCCTGACACGGAAGGCTCTCGGGGTTAAGGGATCCACCACAACACCCTCTCCTCCTCATGCTAAGAAAAGGAAACTGGAGGAGATTCGAACGAACGGCGGTCCAGAGAAGCCTCCTTCGGCCAAGCGATTGTACCAGCCCAGCGGATTCGCTGAGGAGAATCAGAAACTGTCCGAGGAGCAGAACGCGGTGCTCCAGGCATGCCTCAGCGGGAAGAACATCTTCTTCACGGGCTCTGCTGGCACAGGGAAGAGCTTCCTGCTGCGAAAAATTCTGTCGGTACTACCGCCCGATGGAACCGTAGCCACAGCCTCTACTGGAGTCGCGGCCTGCTTGATCGGTAAGAATTAAATAAAAACCAGGATTCGCGAAGAGTAGATCTAAAAATATGTTTGTTTTATGTGCAGGAGGTGTGACGATTCACTCTTTCGCCGGGATAGGCGGAGGGGACGCAGGGCTGAGTCGGTGCCTGGATATGGCCTCTCGGTCCGTCAATGCGCAAAACTGGCGCAAGTGCAAACGCCTCATCATAGATGAAATTTCCATGCTGGACGGAGAATATTTTGATGTAAGTACATAGGTCACATAAATTATGCGTTGAATTTAAGACTTCAATTTTAAAAATTTAATTTCTTATTTATATTTCCTTACAGAAAATTGAAGCAGTGGCACGTCACGTTCGAAAGACTGAGAAACCTTTTGGGGGTATTCAACTGATTATTTGTGGAGACTTTTTTCAACTTCCACCTGTAGTTAGGCGGGAGGGCTACAGTTCGACTCCGAATGAGAAGCGTTTCTGTTTTCAATCCCAGGCATGGGAGAAGTGCATTCAGGTCGTATTCGAACTTAAAGAGGTTCATAGGCAAACGGATCCAGAATTTGTAAAGATTCTGAACCACATACGAATTGGCCATGTCACAGAAGAAATGTCCAATCGGTTGCTAGCCACCTCCAGGCAGAAGATCGAGTCGAACGGAATCCTGGCAACACAGCTGTGCTCCCAGAATAACGACGCCCATGCAATAAATCAAACAAAGCTGGATAATCTCACAGGGGAACGTCGCGAATTCAAGGCTGAAGATAGTGACCCTGCGTTCACTAAACAACTGGATGCTCAAGTTCAAGCCCCGGCGAATCTTATCCTGAAGGTGGGTGCGCAAGTGATGCTGCTTAAAAACATCAATGTCGCCGCGGGGTTGGTAAATGGAGCTAGGGGGTTAGTGTGCAAATTCGATAATGGTTTGCCTGTTGTTCGATTCAAGAACAGTTTAGAGTATCTTTGTAAGCCGGAAAAATGGATTATTAAAACCCCAACAGGAGGAGTAATTGTGCGGAAGCAAGTACCCCTAAAGCTAGCGTGGGCCTTTTCCATTCATAAATCTCAAGGACTAACTCTGGACTGCGTTGAGATGTCCCTTTCCAAGGTATTTGAAGCTGGACAGGCCTACGTCGCGTTAAGCAGGGCAAAAAGCTTAGATAGCATTAGAATTTTAGACTTTGAAAATAAGCAGGTATGGGCAAATCCACAGGTGCTACAGTATTATAAGAACTTTAGGCGACAACTTCATGATTTACCAATGATTCCTCTTGGTGCTAAGACGAAAGGACAAAAGGACAAGATCAAAGCATTGAGCAAAATTAAAAAAAGTTTAATGGATAAGCCCCTTGTAAATATTTGTTAGGTTTGTTCATTTACATATCTAAATTATATATTTAAAATTTTAAAGTTTGCGTTTTATTCACTCACGCTTAATCCGTTTGTTTAATATTTTTTTTTTTAATACATTTTGTTTGAATTTATAAAATATTCCAATTTAGAGTGATGATGGTACCTAAGGTTTTTGAAAATTATTTGTAGTAGCAGATGTAAAAAGGATAAAAAAATTAATAAATATAAAAACAAATTAGGTATTAAGTTATTAAGAATCTGACATGCGAAGGCGCTGGATGTAGCAGAACCGGGAAAAATAAATCCATGAACAGGATCAGCATGAAAAAGAACCAGCGAGGGGCCGCCGAGTAAGATTTAAATAAACTGGGACTGGGACCGGCGGTCTCGAACACTCGGAAGCTGGACTGGAACTATTGCACCCGGAGGGACCTCTCCTCACCTCATCCTGTGTTGGCCAGCTCTCCCCAGCTGGGAGCAGGGTGGCAGTCCAGCAGCCGTTCGTCTCCAGACCTCGGGAGATTTGAATTTGCTCCCCACGGGCAGCAGTTGAACCGAACCTGGACCGGGGACTCTTTTCTGGTTGAGAGCGGTCAGCTTATAAATAGAGGAGCAGCCAGCTTCTGCCTTCAGTCTTTCCAGGACTCCGTTGGGGAAGGTTGGCTTGATTGGGCTCCCGGCGGCCGGCAGTTGAGCCGAGCCTGGACCGGGGCAGTCGGATCTCGGATGCAGCATCGGCAAGCGTCAGCGGTAAGTATCAGCGGCAAGCATCAGCAACAAGCGTCAGCAGCAAGCGTCAGCAGCAAGCATCAGCGGCGTCAGCAGCAAGCGTCAGCGACAAGCGTCAGCGACAAGCGTCAGCGACAAGCGTCAGCGACAAGCGTCAGCAGCAAGCAACAGCGGTAAGCGTCAGCGGCGAGCATCAGCGGCGAGCATCAACGGCGAGCAGCAGCGGCAAGCGTCAGCAGCAAGCATCGGTGGCACCCATCAGCGGCAAGCGTCAGCAGCAAGCGTCAACGGTAAGCGGCATCGTATGCCGGCATCGTCATTCAAGATTTCTGTACACTGGGTGAAACCAGGTAGCCCATCACGCCTAAACGCTGGATACGATCATTTTTTGGGTGAGAATACTACATATTCTGGCTCAACATATCGTTTACTTTTTATTTGCTAATTAAAAAACGGCGGATCCAAGCAAAACTTGAAAATATCAAGGGATTGCCATGAGAATTGGTGTTTGGCTCAGGCAATTTTCTTTGAATCAGGGCATTTTTTCATTTATAAAATTTTTAAATATTTGTTTTATGAACGCTGTGGTACAAAAAAATGTAATAACGCTTATCATTTTTCAGTTACAACATAATTTACATTAGTTATTGACCATTAATAGTGTGACAAGAAAAAAGATGTCTTCTAATTTTTCTCCAAACGTTATATTTAGACATCAAACTATTTTTTGTAAAATTTAGAAAATTATACTTCATGCAATAATGTAATAACAATTTTACAAAATATCGGTAATACTGATAAACTGAAAATAAATATTTAATTAAATTAAGCCGTTTTATAAGTTCATTAATAAATATTCAGAGATTGCACACAGATGAGTGAAAATAAGTTTAAATTATGTTTATCATTGATAACTCTCAGAGCATCAAGATCAAGATGCGAATATTTCATTCATATATAAATCCTTTACATCAATGCATATTTCAACAAATAATTACAATTATCTCTTAGAATATTACATTTTTATACCCATTCATACAAAATATATTTTTAAAAACTAAAATTACTGATTATATAAAAATAATTACTTGTAATAAACATAACATACATACATTGGCTAAACTTTACATGTTCTAAAAGTCTTTTTTTCATGTGACTTTGATTACAATAAAGTAAGTTCGATCAGATCAATTAAAATCCGGTAGTTCATTTATTTACAATTGCTGCGCAAATTAAATCACAGCAGGTGATGCAATCATTCTTTCTGTAACAAACCTCTTCAAAGTTATCAGTTTTAAGTAAATCCTACTTTCTCTCTATTGTTTTGGTCTGATTCTGCTAACATCTGGACTAAGTCTATTTTGATAACCAGTTGTTGATAAAACCTTTTTAAAGTAGTATTTATACGGCTGAATGCATTACTTGGCTGCTATTGCAATTTTGATCGTTAAAACCGGAGTTCACCTGAGAATATTTATAAGCTACTATGGCAAAGTTATTTTTCACTGTATTTTGTGCCATCCTCCTCGTCGTGGCGACAGAGGCGTCAAAATACGACGGTTACAAAGTTTTTCACATCACGTTCGACACGGACCTCCAGTTTGACATGATGTATGAGCTGGACCAAAGGACCAACACTGAAAGGGTGAGAATTCCTTTTATGTACTGATTTAGACTTTCAAACAATTAAAATTTCATTGATATTAGGATTTGATGTTCTGGCAATTGTCTCGAGAAGGAATGTTCGCCGACGTTATGGTGGCTCCTCATAGACTAGAAGATTTCACCGCGTTCCTTAAGATAACCGGGTATTCCTTTAAAATTATAATTGACGACGTTCAGAAGTGAGTATCTTTATGATTATCATAATTGTAGTGAATTAATACGGTTCTATTCCTAGGAAAATCGATGGGACTAATTAATACCTTACCGTACTGATAATTTTAAATTTATTTAATCTTAATATTTGTACCTATTGTTTTTTTATTTTCTTATTTCGTTTTACATTTTGTGAAGGAATTGATAAATTATAACTATCTAGTTTGAAATATAAATCAACATTAAAAGAATTTCTGTTTATATTCTTCTAAATGTACATAAAATTAAAATACACTGAGTAAATTAAGTCCATGGTTTTATTTCAATTTCAAGGAGAATTGAATTGAAACAACTTTACTTTTTAACACGTATACATATGGTGAGTATATTCTTGCTCTGCAAAAAAGAAAAGAAATCTTACTTAATCTCTTAAAAATTCGGAGACTTTATTTTGGTAAGAATTTTATATCATACATATAAATAATTTATGAAAATTATGGGGGAAAATTTTGCAGATAGATAAATGAAAACCTAAAAGTAAGTGAATATTGTTAAAACCATTTGGGTTTTTCAGTTCTTTTAAATAAGTAAGTCATCATTAAATTTTTATAGCTCGAACCTAAAGAAAACTATGTTTAATAAAAGGAGGCTCCCAAAAATTTCCAGACTAAAAAGAGAATCTAAGAAATATTTATAGCCCGTCAACTCTGTCATCCGATTATCACAATTAATCACCAAAAATTGTTTAAGAAGCTTCGTAATTAAATACTCTGAAATTCCTTAAAAAAAGTAATAATTTGTTTAGTAATTCCAAATAACATGGGAAGGCCTGTGATGTCGAAATTGTGATAAATCGTTTACTTCTTCACCTAAGGTTATCATTTCGATTTATTTTTTTAACTAGCCTAATACTTTACAAGAAAACTCTCCTTTATCAGTAATACTATCTGTTAAAATTCTTTTATAAATAATGAGAATTTCGAAATTTTCACAGTAGTGCAAGCTTCGTTGGAAGTTTAGCGCTGTTCTAAAATGTTTAAAGTTGTTTTAAATTTGTGGCTTCTTTCAGGAGCATGTTGTTTAGTGAAAAGTGAAGGGTAGGAGACATTTTTCTTCTTTTTAGATTCGTATATACCTTTTATTTGGAAAAAATACACTAGTTAAATGTGCACGTTTAGAAAATCGAGAAACTTAAATTTAATGAATTGTTTGATGGACTTGGGCAAATTCGGTTATCACTTTCTCGAAAACCGGGAAAAGTGAAGGAGTACTAGACAATTTCATTCAAATTTAGTTCTCGCACCATGCTAAAAAGAAAATATGAGGAACCTTAACATTACTTCGAAATTCCTAGTATAAGTATTATGATTACGGTATTTAATACTCCCAATCAGAAAAACAATTTCAATATTATTTGAAAAACAAAAAAGGTAAACATATTAAAATAAAATTAAATGAAGCATCTAATCTTATTCTCCAAAAATGCTATCGTCTTACTATAATATAACTATGGTTTTATTTTTGAAAACGTATTATGTATTTTCTTATAAATTATGTTTTATTTTTCAAATAATAATGCCAATGTTAATAACCGGAATTATGTACTGCTATAATAAAGACGTCAGTTAAGGTTCACATGTAATACAAATGTATGTATATCAATCACTTGCATTAAACATTATAATCTAGTAAAAGTAGTTTTTAAAATTTAAACTTGATTTTTGACTAATCACATAAATATTTTATTTCTTTCAATATTTTTATTTACCTAAATACTTACGTATATACTAATGCAATTCTAACTTATAATTCGTTCGGTTTTATCTAATTAAACATTTTGAAATACCTTATAAGGGTGGAAAGGCAACGGCTTTTAATTATTATCTAGTACATATTCGCAAAACTATCGGTTTTTAAAAAGATTTTAACAACAAGGCCATATTTTCAAAAGTTTTTATGAGTTAAATAATGGAACTTTTTTTTGGCTTCTTAATTTCTGTTGTAGTAATATAATAATATAAATATAAAATTACTTCTAGTCCAGAAGCTGTAAAATTTATTTAACTCAATTCGTTAGAAAAAGGTCAAAGAAGTCGCTATCTTTCTATTGTGGTGCGGATTAAATTCAAAATATTGGAAATTATAAAAATTATATGTCACTTCTTATAATTTCATACAATAGTTATAAATATATATTTATATTTTATCTCAATATCCATCCGTTTGCTTTTTTCCTTTAAGATTTAGGGGCAACGTAAAGAAAGATAAGACGAAATAAAAATATATATCATATAATCATACGTACTTAAATTATACTAACTTCACAAAATAACAAGATGTAAACAAAGAAATAACTGGGTTATTTAAAAAAAAAATTATTAATTAAATAAGAAAACTGTAAAGAATTAATTGAAGATCAACGGAAAAACAAAATCCAGAGGCACGTTTATTCTATCTATAAAGTTATGACAGGTCAAATACTCAAGTTATCTTCAATTACATACATACATAGAACTTTAAAATAAATTTGTGTCAAGTGCATAATTAGCTATTTTTAATAAGTACATTAATTAGAAATAAGTATTATGAGATTATATTTTGAATGTGTTTCATTGATTACGAGAGGTAATCCAATTATAACGAAAATTGTTTAGAATATTAACATTTTTAGAAAAATACTACAAATTGAATTTAATTCCGTTTAAACTTTGCAAGAGGATAACAAATTAATCATTAATGAACTATGTATGCCCGTAATTTCTGAATAGTTCTACGCAGATTTTTTATAATGCTAATGCACTATTATTGTATTTACTAAATTCAAATTTATAGAAAATGGTTGTGTGTAAGGCCTATATGCTCTGTGAAATATTTTTTATATTGGATGACGGCGAGACTTAGAAGTGATTTTTCTTTTCCAGTTATTATTCTGTGATAGCTCCTGGTACCCTAAGGTCAAATTCACCATATGATGTAGCAGTGAGTGTTTATCACACGGACACCCCTGTTAAGTTCAAAATTGACCTTGCAAATCACATTTCGCCTTATCAGGAGATTAAATTTGTGACAGTGGAACCTGGATCAAGCAAAATTGTTACATTTGATGTATGATAAAATTACCTGAATTTAATTTTTATAATTATAATTAAATATACACAGGTGCCAAAAATCGTATCCGGCAAACCTCATTTATATGTAGAAGGGTTGGAAGGGTTGCATTTCAAAAATGATACAGCCTTGTACTTTGAAAATAGATTTATTAAAACATTTGTCCAAACAGATAAATCTATTTACAAGCCCGGCGATTTAGTAAGATTTCGTGTCTTATTCCTTAACTACGATGGTCGACCACTAAATAATGCACAGTTTACTAAGGTTGTGATTAAAGTAAGGAAATTATTTTAGTTATTTCTGGTATTATTATAACATTCGAAACTTTCATCAAACATTAGGACCCTAGAGACATCATCGTGAGACCGTTCCAAATTGAATCTCTTAGCACAGGTGTTTATGAAAACGAGTTTCAATTGTCGGAAGTTGCTCCTCCCGGCCAGTGGAAAATTGATGTTTATGGAGAAGAGACCCAGACGAAGACCTTCAAGGTCGAAGAGTATATCTCTCCAAAATTTGAAGTAACGATTGATATTCCAGACGAGGTCGTTTGGCCCCGGGTGGACTTTTCGGTTATCGTGAGGGCTAAGTACGATGATAAAATAAGTCCTATAAAGCCAACATACAAAAATAATTTCAACACAGGTACACATTTGGAAAGTATGTGAAGGGTGAAGCAAAAATTACCGTCGACAAGGAAATACGAACCGTGCCATTAAATGGAAAGGCTGTTGCTCGTTTCAATAGGAAAATGTTTGCAAAATGGATGCATGGATCATCAATCCCAGTTCATGCCGAGGTGACCGACACCTCTTCAGGCCTGAAGCAAACTGCAACAGGGGAAGTTGCTGTGCACTCCCACAAGCATGTGATAGGCAAAGTAAAAGTACCGAGATTTTACTCTCTTGACAAACCATTCACTCTAAAGGTAAGTATCATGAAATTCCTAAGAGTAGAAAACCCTTTTTTTACACAACTTTCGTAGTTCAAAGTTACAAATCACAAAGGCGTACCCGTGCTGGACACTCATGATCCCGTGCAATTGCTGTTGACTACTGCAAGTGAAAACGCGATATTTTATATCGATGAACAATATTTGGACAATAATGGCATTGTAACTTTCGACGTAGATTTGCGTAACGAATATTCTTCAGAATCACTTGATGCTTTCTACACTACCGTAAATACTCTTATTAAATTTGTAATATTTTTATTTAATTTACTATATATAACACTTTAGGTATCCTTCAAGTATGCGAGTGATTTTAGTTTTAAAATTGAAGCAAGAAGACAGAAAACGAAAACCGACAAACTTAATGTGATTGTACTAACTGAAAAGTAATTTTATACTAACAGATTTAATTAGCATTATACATGAATTTTCTCACCTAGTCCAAATATGCAAGAAGATGTTTCAGTCGAAGTTTCAAGTTCTGAACCAATTAATTTCATTAGCTACCAAGTTGTGTCCAAGGGTAAAATTCTGCTTCTTAAAGGAGTTGAGGTAAGTGGTGGTTGGTAAAATATTTCATCATATGAAATTCAAAATTACAAAAAAATTTAGGTTCCAAACAAGGATGAATTTGTTTTCAAATTTACTCCAACGGTCGAAATGTTTCCTTCAGCAACTGTGTTTGCCTACTACGTGTCTAAAAATGGCGATCTTGTATTCGATGAGACGTCTTTAGATTTTCACGGAGAACTTAAAAATTTCGTAAGTAATTTCTAAAATAAATATTTACTTACTCTATGCAGTGCTAGTCATCAAAACAAAAACTTTCTTTCCAACAATAGTGACTTTACATTTTAACTTTTATCAATGTTTATGTAAATAAATTCGTTTTTATTTTTCATCATGTCAACGAACGAAATCTCACAGCCATTTTTTGTGGGTAAATTAAATTATTAAAGTGGTTTTCCAAAGTCCTGAGCCTCATAAGACATTTTTGAAACAAGTTCACATAATTAATACGAATTAAAGTAATCAAAATGCATTAATTATTTATGTTATTGTTGCATAGGCACAATGTAAAAATTGAGAGATTAGTACTTCATTATAGTAAATCAGATATTCGATTTTAATGATTTGAACTTTGTACAAATATCTATTTAATTTTGGTCTTAATTACGGGTATTTTTATTAATTATTTTAGTTGAAAGTAAAATTACAACCAGAAGCGAAACCTGGAGAGGATGTCAACATCACTGTAATCACCGAACCAAATGCGTTTGTTGGGCTCCTGGGAGTAGATCAAAGTGTGCTCTTGCAGGAAGATGGTATGTTTGTGTCAACAGTTTTACAACAGACCGTATAAGTACAAAATTTCAAATAATATCTGAATTTAAATAGAAATGCCCAAGTGTGTTTTCCTCTAATCGAAGATTCTAAAAGTATATAAGCAAAATGCTATGTACATACATACATATGTATCTATTTGAAAGGCAAGAAGGCTAATTTTTTGTAAATCAATTTTCATATAGTATTAAACCAACTACATCTATTAGGTATCTGTTGCCTGTATGTTCACATATTCAGTGAAATTTTAAATTAATTAAATGAATTTATCAACTCTATTCATCATAATTAATGTAGTTTGACATATTTAAGAGGTTTTTCTTTATTATGTAAAGGCTTCAAAATTCGAATTCGGTAGATATTTAAATAATATTGATTAAAACCAGATAATGTTATATAAGCCTAAGTAATGATGGTATGGTTTTCTTATGTCTTCCCTGTTTAACTAAAGGTCTGATTAGATTAGTTTTTTGCAATTAAATAAAATGAACGTTTTTAAATATTCTTGCAAAATTACTAAAAGTGGAGAGTGTTAACTTAGATGCTTATACATATATATACATATAATTAATTCACATGTTTTTAGAGCATGATTTCAAATTAGAGAGCTTTAACGATGAATTTGCGGACGTCAAATGCAGAAGTTATCTTTCCGAATTTACTGACTTCATTGAGAATTCCAATTATTTTCCTGAGGATTTCGATGATTATCCTGATAGATATACTCCTACAAAAGGAGATAGGCTAGGTCCGCAGGTGTACAAATCGTATCATTTCTATTCACGAAACCATAACATACCTTATCCTGGCGAAAAATCAGGACTTACAACTCTTACAAACGCAAATTTTCCCTACTGGAAAAAAGGTAAGTTGTTCTGATATACGCCAAGCCTAACACTAATTTATTTTTTCCTAATAAGATTTACATTATCCACGATATACTAAGGGAGATGCACCTCGACAATACCCGATTCCAATGAAGGGTGATGTTAATTCTAATCGTTATGAATATCAAGGGCCACGTATTACCATAGGCCTGCCTCGTTTTCGTATACCACAAGTCACTGTACGAAAGGAATTCCCTGAGACATGGCTGTGGGAATCATTCTCGAATGTTAGGTACGACGAGAAATAAAGAAAGCGACTATGAACTAATCTTTTAATAATTCAGTGGAGGCCAAAAAACCGTGAGCAAAAAGGTTCCTGACACCATAACCTCGTGGGTAGTAACAGGATTTTCAGTCAGTCCTGAGCATGGCGTTGGACTCACGAAATCTCCCAAGAAGATGACGGTGTTTAAGCATTTCTTCATTTCAATAAATCTACCCTACTCTGTTAAAAAAAGTAAAGAGCGAGAGTCAGGCAGCGTGTGGTCTTAATATTTTAAGAGTTAATCTTTTAAAGATGAAGTAATAATGGTTCCTGTTATTGTCTTCAACTACATGGGTGAAGATCTCCAGGCGCAAGTCTCGATGCTGAATGAGAATGAAGAGTTCCTCTTTGCGATTAACGAACAGGAAAATTATCCAGGTGCGTAAATTCTTCTAGTAAATGATGGATGAAACGAATTTTTGCAAATATACAGTCGAATTTGGGTTGGAAATTAATTAAAGGGTCCGCAATTTATTATTTATTGTTCTTATCGTACACTTTTGTTTTTCAACGACAAAAGTGAACTTTTGAAGTAAATGTTCTATGGAAAAATAACTTGCTTTTATTGAATTACAAAAACAATCACTTCAATTACTTGCTAATGATAAAAGTGTTTCAAACACTATTTTTTTGTTCAAATAATAAAGGAACATTTTTACTTTCTGTTTTAGATACGGAGATTATAATGTCGAAGGAAGTTACCGTTGCTGCAGATTCAACAGCAGTTGTTAACTTTATGATTCGTCCCAAAAAAATTGGGGATATTATTATTAAAGCAAAAGCAGTTACTATCTTTGCAGGAGATTTGGTAGAAAAGGTACTTTTGGTGAAACCAGCAGGATTGCCACAATACTACAATAAAGGAGTTCTTCTTACCGCGGAAACTCCAGAAGTTAATTTGGATGTGACAATTTATCATGAAAATGTGGTGCCCGACTCCTTGCTCGTGGAATTTTCGGTAGGACGTGACGCTTTGGCACCTGCGATTTCTAATCTTCATAAACTAGTTCGAATGCCCCATGGGTGCGGGGAGCAAAATATGGTAAACTTCGTGCCAAATTATCTGGTGCTTGAGTATTTGAACGTAAGTGAATTTAATATTAATAACTTTGAAGATTTGACGCCATGCGATTAATTTTAGGTGAAAGGAAATATAAATGAGCCAATGAAAGACGACGCCTTGGAGTATCTCAGAATCGGATATCAAGGGGAATTAAGATATTTGCATCCTGATGGTTCCTTCAGTGCATTTGGCCTAAGCGACAACCATGGGAGCACATGGCTCACGGCTTACGTTGCCCGCAGCTTCACCCACGCTTCAAAATTCATTGATATCGATCCAAAAGTGATCGAAAAAGCATTTGAATTTTTGAAAATTGTACAGTATGCGAATGGAAGTTTCCCAGAAAAGGGAGTAATTATCGATCGGAAGTTTAAAACAGTTTCGGATGACAATGTTGTCTTAACAGCATTCACTTTAATCGCGTTTATTGAAAATCCTGTTAGTATAACATTTTAATTTAATGAATAATTGGGATCACATATTATTTTTTAGGATGCTCGAGAGAGATATGAACACAATATAGAGTTGGGACTTGAATATTTGTACTCTCAATCACAAAACGAAAATGATTGCGCCGATCCGTTTGCTCTAGCCATTGTCACCTATGTTTTCCAACTGGCTGGCCATAACGACCATAAAGACGTTCTTCTCGATAGGCTGCTTAAATGTGCCAAAGAAGAATGTAAGTGTTACTTTTAGTTATCATAGAGAAAGGCGCTACAACCTCAAATTTACAGCCGGGCTAATGTGGTGGACCAAGCCGCTGGAAACGACTACAAATTATAACTACGATGAGGAAGCAACAGCTTACGCTCTTCTAGCCGTGTTAAGCAGCAGTGAAGCAGGGCACATCCTGCCGATTTTGAATTGGCTGGTTTCAAGACAGCAAAGCACAGGTGAATTCTCCTCCACTCAGAGCACCGTGGTAGCTCTGCTGGCACTTACCAAATATGCAGAAAAATTCTCTTCAAATGATACATTTGACGTGAACTTTAAGGACGACCAGGGGACAGAGCGAGATGTTGCGCTGGATAATGACACTCCCGGATATTTCCGCACCTTCCAGGTACTTCTCAAGATATTTTGCTTTATATTTATTTAAATAATAAAATTCTTTAGCTTTCTCCGAATATTAAAAAAGTGACGGTAAAAGGATCCGGCAAAGGATCGGCTAAAGTCCAACTTTCGTACAGATACAATGTAAAACCGGAAGGAATATCTCCATCAAATCCCGATGCTCTGTTCTCAATTGTTCCTAAATTCTCGGAAGATTCTACAGCTGAAGCATTCACTCTAACTGTGTGCACTAAGTACGTTTAAAAATTTATTATTTTCTAAAACTTCTATTCAACTTTGTAATACTTAGTCTGAATCCCAAAGCTGATATCAGTGAGACAGGCATGGTACTTATGCACGTCAATATGCCAAGCGGTTATGAAATAAACCAAGAATATTTTGATAAACAACCTTCAGTAGAGAAACCATATAAGGTAATAACAGGAATACAAACTAATTACACATTACTCAAAAATATTTTGAATATTTCAGAAAGTAGGAGCAATGGACAAAGGCACGGGTGCTGTTTTCTACTTTGATAAATTAGACGCAAATCAAGTTTGTGTTAAACTAGAAGCAAATCGGATTCATATAGTAAAACAACAGCAATTAACTCCAATTCTTGTGTTTGAGTACTATAGAGGTAGGACACGAAAATTATATTTATATTATAATATGTAATACAAGTATACAAAATATTTTTTCTTTTCTTTTTAGTTGGACGAATAGTGGAAGTATATTACCTTCCACCAAAATCCACCTATTGTGATCTTCCAACATGCTCAATGGAATGACGAGTTTTGGTTTATTATGGTGTAGTGCAAAATTAAAATGTCGATCAATTTTGTAAACCATGTCTCTTTGATATTTGTGGAGTAATGATAAAATGAAAATCTAGATCAAATTTGTAACACATTTGTAAAAAAAACTCAAACATGAAATAAATTTACTTCCATGCCAAATACAAACTGTACCTCCTCTTAAAAGTACCAAATGTATATATTTATTTATGTAAATGTTTTCCATGCAGTATGACACAATACTAGATGTTTAAAATAAATTTTGCAACTATTCCATATAACCTGTAACGTTCAAACAAATTCTGCATTTCAGTAAGACGTTGCCAAGAAGCAAAGTGACTAAAATGAAAATGTAAATACCTGGTCAAAAACTGCAGAAATAAAATTCCTCTAACCAGTAACCTTATTTATTATTTATTTATTTATAAGATCATTTGCGGAACAATTTTACTATAAGCTGTTGAATTCACTTATGGATGAGGAAATTGGCATAAAATGATGCACTGATCAAAAACTATTGATTATGATATACATACATATGTAAATATTGCAGGCCAATATTCTGAGGTGGAATACTTACGGAACTAGAAAGAAAGAAATTTTTCAATTTATATTTGTATTCGTTCAATTGCTTTCGACGTTGCCAAGGTTACTTATGAATAAATTGAATGAAATTATCATTCATTGGAATGCATACAAAAAATAAACCATTCGACCATAATTTTGATTAAAAGAAATATAGTGAGTACTTCTTGTGGATTCTGCAAGAGAATGTTGATGATGTTGACAGCCCTTAGTTATATTAAAATGATTAATATTTTTAAGCGTCGGTGCGGGATTATCGATGATGTTTTTAATGGAATTTGTGGCAGTCAAATTTGATAAAATCTAAAGACGCTGATCAGGAGCAGAGACGTCAGATGTTCTGATATTTTTAAGGTGGATGTATTTACTTAAGAAACATTTTTTAGTTAGTTTTGAAAGATCGTCATTGTGCATTTCCAGATTCGGATTTCGATTACGATTTATTTGGTTAACATAAGAGAGAGTAGAACATTTTAAGTAATTATATTCAATATGATCTGAGGTACAAACCATAAATACAAATAATTTTCAAAGTGGCAATAATTTTATAAATCGTGAAAATATAATAGATAAAATTAGTTAACTATATACCACCCAAGTTTTAAAATACGAGACAATATATACATATTTTATACGATTACACAGCTTAAAAATTAAAAAATAAAAACTTTCCAGGCGTATAGAGAATGTTCATGGAAATTGGCATCAAGCTTCATTACAAATGTCATTTAGTGAAATTTTGCTGATCTCATAAAAAACGCGAGCTTGACGATCTAAAAAAAAAGATTTTTTGTTATTTGATTTTTTGTCATTTGTTTGGTATCTTACTATTGTCATAGTAATCATAAACAAGGATTGCAGATGGTTTCTGCTCCGCTACTCGATGGGCTCTCAAACCTTTAATCAGTAGTCCTACATCGGTGTGATCCAATTCATCGAAATAAATGACAACAACAGAGTTACCACTTTTTGTTTCTACTTTCTTAACGCGTTCCAACTTCTCGATTTCTTTCAAGTTGTCGTCGTCAGCAATATAACCACTTGGTAGACTAACCTCCATTACGGCCATGTTCGAAGATTTTTCATCCCCTTGAGGGATGAAGCTTGTAGAAACATGCAACTGCATTTGTTCTTCAGTGGAAGTTTCCTTCACTTGCGCCGTTATTTTAAATCGCGGTAAATCATCTTTGTTATCCACATTGTACCGGTATGATACTTGGATTAAGCTGGATCCATTGCCCTTACCAGTTATTTTAACAAGTCTGGCTTCAGGACTAAGCTGTAATATATTATCAGTTTACTAAAAAACTCGCCTTAATTATGTGTATACAAACCACATGAGTTTGGAGCACAATTGCATTTTCATCATTAATGTCGATCGTACCACTATCACTTTTGTCATCTGAAAAAGTGAAGGTCGCACTGCTCCCAGATCTACTGAGTTCTTCGCTAAATCTGACAATTGCACTAAGACCTACAACTGTGTCTTGGGTGGATTTGAAACCGCCGTTGCTATTTCTTTCACCCACAAGCCATTTTAAAATAGGAACAACTGCCTCTCTATCTCCACTTTCCAGTAGAGCTAATATGGCGTAGGCAGTAATTTCAATGTTCGGAGTCCCCTGCTCTCCCCACCAAACTGCATCACCTTCATTCGTTTTGCGACTATTAAGTTTTTCCAGGAACTTTTTATTATCTTCATACTTGGCCTTCTGAAGAACATAAGTGGAAATTGCTAAAGCATAGTTATCAATTTCGTCGTCGATATGATTCACAAGATACTCCAACCCCATGGAAATAGCATGGTGATAGGTGGAAATTTGTTCCTGCAACGATTCAAAAAAATTATCGATTAATTTGGGATATCATTGATTAATAATTGTTAACATTATGCTTAGATCCTATGATTTCATATTATTTCATGTCTACTTTATATTATATAACTTTTTATTTCCTAATTAAAAAATGGCGGATCCAAGCGAAAAATTTAAAATATCAAGGGATTGCCATGAAAATTTGTGTTTGGCTATTTGTGGATGTCCTTATTATGAATCCATGTCCAAAATTTAAAGTTAAAGATGGCGAATTCAATGGCGTGCAATGATTTTCGAACTTCATGAAATTTGAATGAAAATTTGTACTATGGATATTTTGAGGTAGTTTCGAATTTACTAGAAAATGTTGGAAATTCATAATGACGGATCCAATACGGCGGCCAAAATATTTGTTCACCGAGTGAAACCGGGTAACCCTGCTATACAATATTTATAGAAAGAATTGTATTAAATCGACTACTTACCTTGTTTTCAAGGAATGCCAATAAAACAAATGCTGTTAAAGCCAAGCCCTTGGTCGATTTGGCGGCATGATGCTGATCGATAACTCTACCGCTTTCAAGAAAGTTTCCACTTCTAGTTTGGCGGTAGACCAAAAAGTTTAAAGCATTTTTAATAGTTTGGTTATCAATAGTGGTGAACTGTTTTGCTGCATAAAATTCTCGAGCCACGTATGCTGTGAGCCAGGTGCTTCCGAATTGATCGGAAGTTCCAAACGCACTGTAAGATCCGTCTCTATGCTTGTAAGTGAGTTCTCGTTGGTAGCCGATTTCAAGGAATTTCTTTGCTTTATTTGCGATATCTGATGTAAGCTTATTAATACTCTAGATAAAAAATTAGTATGATTTTAAATCGGCAACAAATAAATCCTACCGTTAGATATTTAAGAATAAGTATATTCGGCACGAAATAAACCATATTTTGTTCGCCGCATCCACAAGGCTTGCGAACTAGCCTATCTAAGTTTTTAATCGTAGGTCCCAGTAGATCTCGAACCACGGACAATTCTATGTATGTAGAATCGGGAACAGCATTTTTAGGGACTTCAATCGATATTTCCTCGGTTTGTTCCTTACAATCTTGTAATTTAAGAAGAACAGCCTTGTTTTTGAATTCGGTTACTCCTTCTGGATCCACGCGCAGGATTTGATAAACTATATCTCCAGCAATTGCTGATATTGCCGAAATTTTTAAGGTTATTTGACCAACTTTCGTAGGACGTATTAAAAAGAATTTAGAAGCACCTGTTCCAGATTCGATTTCAATTTCTTTGGTTTGCTGCGTTTCATTTTCTATTTGAAATAACAAGTTAAGGAAATTCGAGATAATTGTTCGTAAAGAATTTATGAATTACCATTTGTGGATCTTGCTTCATTGGGAGGAATAACGAACTCAAACTCAGCATGAGAGTTATCTAGAGTCACAGCTGTTTTTATGTTGTCGTTCATATAATTGAACACAATTACAGGTATGGATATTACTTCACCTAAAGCATTAAACATTTAGTGTTATTAAATTTATGAAATTTATATCAGTACTTCACCTCTCTTAACAGAATACGGCAAATTTGTGGAGATGAAGAACGGCTGGAATACTTGCAGTTTATGAGGATTATTTGTTAGACCTAACCCACATTCGGGGTTCACAGAAAATCCAGTCAATATCCATGAGGTAATCGTATCAGGAACTTTGTTGTGAACAATAACTTCGCCGTTGTGGCTATTTAAACATTGAAAAGAAAAAGGTGCAACTTTAAATTAAAATGATCGAAATTTCCTTATAAAACCATTTTCTTTTTATCACAAACTTATGCCTTTCGCTTGCATTTTTTTTATTATGTCAGCTTTCTGCTCCCAAAATCAAATTTCAATACATATCAATATTTAATAAAATGTGTACTTTCCTTCTTTAACACGTGAGCTAACATATTGTAAGATGAATATTTTTGAAAAAAAATCTTTTTTTTTTGTAAAAGTACAGCAAAACTGCCAATATTACGTGCTTTCCTTCATTTTATTCATTCATTCTGTTAATTTTTGGTAAGACGGTTTCTGTTACTGTTTGTAAATTTTTCACTACACTTTTGAAAAGATTTTGATTGATTTGAGTTTTTTTCAAGGCATGATACATATCATTGGAATTAATTTTTCATAAAAAACTCTAGGTTGCTTCTTTCTACCTTGTATAAACTGTTTTTAAAAGTGACTACTTATTAATCGAATCGTATAAAGTTCTGGTTCTTAAATAATTATTTGATTTAACATACTTTATTTTAAAACTTTAAGCATTTCGTATGTAGTAAAATGCATAAAATATTTAAAAAATGTACTTACTTTTCAGACATCGACGTCCACAGCCATGTTTCAGGAAAATCCTTTCTTTTCCTTACTTCGATTTGTGGTGTTGCTTGTTTAGAATTTTGATGGGATCGGAATAAAACCGGTGGAGGAGCATTGCTTGAACTTGACCTTCCACCGAAACTCGCCATACCTGCTCCAGAGGCACCAAACAAACAAGCATGTTGTTGTTGCTGTTGGTGTTGGATTGCTGAAATAAATGAGACTTATGTGAAACTATGAAGCAAACATTTTTCAACTCCTTCATTGACAAAAAAATAGTATAAGTACATATTTATATTAATTTATATTGAATTTATACTAAATATAAAAGTAATAAAATTAGAGAAGTTCTGTTATGATTTTTAATTTTTAGGAAGATTTCGAATAAAATTTGACTTGTTGCACAGCTGATGAAACGATTTCGGATATTTATGATGACGATACTAATTTTCTTTTATATTGCGTTTCAGAACAATTTTTGCTGTTTTAATCTTCGTATTAAATTTTTATACGTAAATATAACGGCTATTAAGACTAACATGAGTTGATAAATTTAGATTAAATTTATCTAGATTTGTAAACGCATGCACATCGAGAAAAAAGACGATTAGAAATTCAAGAACTTAACTTACGTTTCTTCTCAAATTCGGCATTTGTCAACATAATTACACCGGAAGCAATCCCAGGAATTATTGTGTCATAATATCTGGGCTCCATTAGCACCCTACTTTTAAATTTCTCCAAGCCAGCGGTCACCTGATTTATGCTCAGATCATTTCCACCCTTTAGTAACAAGACGCTCTGATCAACCCCCAAGAGTCCGACGTAGGAGTTAGGCTTAGTGGTGACTTTCAGCTCAATCTCTTCGCCAGGTTTCGCTTGATTGGGCGCACTTATAGTTGTCTGGAAAAGTAAGAAATTCATAAAATATATCACGAAATATGTAAGTACCTTAAAACTATACTTACGAAATTGTTTAACTTCTGTTCGACTTTTATTTTTTCTTCTGAGAAGACAACTTCACCCTTTTTGATGTAGTAAACGAAAACTTGGCACGAGGGAGTCATTGCAAATGTTGGCTTGAGTTTGAATTCGTGGCAGTTTCGATTTTCAGGTATATCAATTTTTCCAGCTTCGACAATGTTTCCTCTAGCGATTATATGGTAGAAGAAATAGTTTACCGACAATTCTGATGTTACGCGCATTGTGATTTCCTTATCCAGTTCAGCGCTGGAAGAAATGTATGTTAAATAGTATGCTTAACTAAAATACTAAGAATGAATTACTTTTCAAGCAGAGTGTGCAGTTGAAAGGCACCCGACTTTGCTTTCAATTTTTTTATATCACCCAAATTCTGTTCTTTGTCTAAATACTTCACCTAAATTGATATAAATGTTACTTTATTAATACATTAACTGATTCGCATAACTTACTCGAATTGAATACACATTAACGTCCTTTATCGGAATAAAGCTAACTTTAGCCATACCATTTTTATCTAGCTTCTCTTCAAAAGTTATATTCTTCCATTTGTCTTCATCTTTTATATTAGCCTCAGTGGCTTTATCATCATCTCCTTTTCTTACACCAAATATTAAAAATCCATATTCTCGTTCTGGTTCTATTGTAATCCTTACTGCATTTAATTCATCTTGGACTGGAGATCCATCGCAATTCTTAACAACGAAAGTAATATTGACGGGCACTTGTTCGATGAAATTTGTAGGAATATTAATTCCTTCGATCTTGAACTTTTCTGCATGAATATTAAAATCAGCAATAGCATCCATTTTAAAACCAGTTAAACTCTCCTCAATTGATGCTTCGATTTCATAACTCTTAATGTTAAACATTAGGTTCGGCTTAAGTTCGTTAGCTAAATCGATCTCAAAAGATGCTTTCCCATCTAAAGAAGCGGTCTTAGTCAGTAGAATATTGTTGTCCGACTGCAAAAATTGCAAAAATCCAAACTTTTGTTTTATTTTAATAGTCGCTTCACCTTTAACTGGCTTTCCATAAGTATATCTGAGAAGAGCCTAAATTTTAGATACATGCTTTAAATATTAGTAACTTTTACTTACTTAGCTCTCACAACAGCCTGGATCTTTTCATCATTCTTATGAATGTCCCTCGGAATATCGATGCTCACTGCAAATTTTGGAAGGACGTACTTGTCAACTTCGAAGCGCGAAATCTCTGTATTTATGCCGTTGGAAACCATAATTTGCCATTTTCCTAAGATTGGGAATTCTGAGAGTTGCAACTCACAGGAATAAACTCCTTTTATAAATTCAGCGTTATTAATTTGCTTAATTGTATGTTGCTTAGGATCCTGTAATGCGGAGTCATGATGTAAAATAAGAAAAATTCATCTCATAATAGACAATTTACCATAACAGAAATTACAGTATCAGAATCAATTTTTGCGGGACGAGTATCTTTATCCAAAATCAAAATTCTGAATCTTATTAAATCTCCAGGCTTATATGTAGCTTTATCAGTTTGTATTAAAACAAAGCTATTCGATTTGCTATACACCAGAGGTTTACAATCTTTAAACTTAATTCCAGATAGGGCTTCTGCAGATACTGTATACGAGCCAATTTGGATTGATGGTATCTTCGTTAAAAAAGAGTTAAACTAAAATTACCAATAACAGCTATTAAAACATTTCTTACATAAAAATTTATAGTTTCAAAGCTGCACGGTTGGACCTCGACAATTTCTGAAATCGAAAAGTCTGGTCCTTCTATCTGAACTTCAATTTTTACTGGCTCTGCGCACTTATAAACGGATGCAACAGCAGTAAATTTAGAGTTTGGGCTTATTGTACCAGGACAACATACTGCAAAGAATCTGAAAAAAAGAAGAAAACAGCAGCAAAACGTATTATATATTACGTACCACAAGAAAACAAAGGTTAAATCACAATTAATGGCAGTTCTACTTGTAGTTTAATCTTCTATAAATGATAAGACGCATTGCCACAATATCGCATTAGGATTTAGATTTGTTGGGTAGTGCTTTGATATTTAATTCCTGTGTATATATGAAAACTATTTACATATTGGTATTGCAAAAAACTAGGCGTCGTGATAATATTAAGAAATATATGTAAAAATCAAAGCAAGTAGTTTAAAAAGAGCATAATATAGGTAAATAATATTTCGTTTTGTTAACAATGGACAAAAGTACTCTCAATTCGGTATCACTAAATGAGTTAATAAAATAATAATAAAAATAGTAATTTATATCTTTTTGTACTGTTGTTACCAATAGTGATTATTTACTACGCATATTTTCTATTATTTTCTTTTATTGGCCGATTTGGTAAAAGCAAGTTTTTCAGAATTCTATTGTCCGTGTAAATACAATAATAGGGAAATTAAATTAGGTACGTTTATTCCTAAACAATTTAATGATAGTAAACTACCCTCACGTTTGGGATAGTCATGGAATTTTGGCTAAAACTAAATCAAATAACTCAATATGTAATAATAATAATAAAAATTCCTACCACTTGCCCTAGCTTCGGTAGATGAACTTCGAATTTTATAGCTGAATGAAGAATATTAATTTTAACATTGATTCAGCAATTTGATTCGAGCAGAAGTTAGCTGTATAGTTAGAATACTATTATTGGCGAAATTTGTGTTTCCAAATATTATGAAATTCCCACATGAGTCATTTGCGTATTATTTGTGTGTGTGGAACATGTAAATTTTCGGGTTTCTATGAAAAACGCTAGAATTTATCATTTCCACTTTAGCATAGATTCAGCGTAAAAGTACAGCTAAACATCACACTTTTCTGCACTGGGCTCTCTTAATTCAGCGCAGAATATGCAAAAGAATTATATATCTAAACATAAGGCGGGACAAAACCAAACAAGCTCCACTTAATCCAAATACAAATTTATTATCTGCTATCTATAGTTATCGATAGTGATAAAATAACCCTAATGCACTTAAAACTAAGCAATATAAATCTTTAGCAACAAGTCATCCCTTGTGCTTAGGTATCTGAGTAAAATTTGTAAATCGTATAACTATTATTTAACTTACTCTTTTGGTTTCTTTACCACACTGATTGCTCCGAAATTGAAATTCATTTTGCAGGATATTTCACAACTTATAAAATTGATAACTGGTAACACAACAGACTATGCCGGCTGCTTCAACTGAAGTGAGCTCGCTTATGTTTCCACAACAAAAATAAATGCGAGCAGTGAGCACATAAACAGCTGATTAAAACAGTACTGCTGAATGTAAACAGAGAATGACATAACCTATAAAGCTTTTCGAACAGTTTAAACAACATAAGCTTTTAAAGTTGGCGGTATTTCAGCGTGGCATAGTCCGACGTGCGAACTAAAAAGCTCTTCACAGCAGAGACAGGCAAAGCCAAGCCAGCCCACAATGCTCGAAACCGTTAAAAAGCTCAAAGTTGATTATCAATTAAAACTGAAAAATTTGAGATGATGGGCAAAAAATCTTAAATTTGAATTCCCTACCGAAGGCAAAAATAATTCATAAACACTTAATTTAAAGATTTGTTATTCTGTGTCTATTTACTATAATTATTTTTTACTCGGATAAAGTATATATAAAATGTTACCTGTATATGCATGTGTTACTCTTCAAGTCGATTATCTTAAATTTTAAGTCCAAAGACGGCATATTATGATTGTTAATATGTTGTCATAGAAAGTCATTCAACAAATTTTAAAATCTGGTTAATAATGGAAGAGTATTTAATTTATTTTATTTACAACATTTTTAAAAACACATACTTAAAATATAATACAATGGGTACAATTATAATATCGTGTGATTACGGATAGTAATACTCGACGATTACAAACATGTAACACATCTCGCGATATTTCGTAATAATTGCAAAAAACAATGATGTACATATTATAATAACAAATCAGCACGGTGTCTTAAACTAAAGTTAGGGCCGTGATTTGGGTTATGGTACTTTTAGGCTCCTTCACAAATCTCCTTCAGTGAAATTTTTGGAATTTCGTAAAAACTCCGAGCTTGGCGACCTGAAAAAATTTTTGTATTAGTATCTAAACACACAAGATTAGTTAAGTTATTATCTCACTATTGTCATAATAATCGTAAACAATTATTGCAGACGGTTTCATATCAGCTATTCGATGGAACCTGAACCCTTTAATGAGTAGACAAGCTTCAGATTTGTCCAGATCATCGAAGTAAATCACAATCGTAGATTCTCCGTTCTTGGTTTCAACTTTCTTAACTCGTTCGACTATTTCAATTTCATTTAAGTTATCTTGGTCGGCAATATAACCACTGGGCAAACTGACTTCCATCACGGCCATGTTCGAAGACTTCTCATCACCTACAGATATGAAGCTTGCACTGACTAATAGTTGAATTTGTTCAATGTTGGAAGTATCTTTTAATTCGGATTTTATTATGAATCGAGGAGATTCATCCCTTTTGGCTATATTGTATCTGCATGAAACTTGAACGAGAGTTGAACCTTTGCCTTTACTGATGATCTTAACCGATTTGGTTTCTGAATTCAGCTGTTTGTAATAAAATATCAATAGTAAGTATGTCTTGAACTGTTGTAAAAACTTAATAAATTTACCAAATGAGTTTGAAGGACTGTGGCGTTGTCATCATTCACGATGATTTTCCCAGTACCACCCTTGTCGTCGGTAAAGCTGATTTCAATGTCTCCTCTGTCCACGTTGAATTTCTCAGTGAATTTAATAAGTGCTTGGAGTCCAACAACCGTGTCTTGGGTGGAGCTGAATCCTCCATTGCTATTTCTTTGGGCAACCAGCCACTTCAGGGTTGGGACGGTTTCTTCTCCAGCTCCAGCTTCCAACTGGGCCAACAATCCGTAAGCAGTAATCTCAGTATTTGTGTTCTGAGGCGCAAACCAGTAAGGCTCATTCTTCTTCTTCTCAGGCTCCTTATCTGCCCGCCAAGAATGTCCACTTTCTTTCCGCTGACGAGCGTTGAGCTTCTCAAGGACGATGTCCTTCTTCTCGTGCTTGGCCTTTTGTAAGGCGTATGCGGAAATGGCCAACGAGTAAATGTCGGTTTCGTCGCCAATATTTTCCACTAAGTAGTGCAAGCCTTTGTTGATATTTTTTTGATAGTTGGGAATCTCCTCCTGCGGAAAATATGCATCTTTTAAAACACGCCTTTTCCTTTGCATTTACAGTTTCTTCACTTACCTTGTTTTCGAGGAATGCCAATAAAGTGAATGCAGTCAGAGACAGACCCTTGCCCGATTTATCGACGTGGTTGTGATCGATAATTTTGCCAGTCTCTGGGAATTCTCCACTTTCGGCTTGATTTTTGGCCAAAAACTCCAATCCCTGTTTAATAACTTTGTCCTCGATATTCGTGAAGTCTTTGGCTTCGTGAAAGGATCGAACCACGTACGCTGTAAGCCAAGTACTTCCACTTTTGTCGTTCTTTCCGAACGCACTGTAGGATCCATCGTCATGTTTATAGGTCAACTCACGTTGGTAGCCGATTTCAAGAAAACTTTTAGCTTTACCCTCGATAGCGAAAGTAAGTTTATTAATCCTCTGAAACGATTAGAATTGTGTAATATTCTTTATTAACTATTCAACCTTTACTGATTTTGATCAAATTTTGCATTCTTACACTTGTGGACATATTTCAAAAAATATTTAAAAATATTATAGTGTATAAACTAAAACACGAAATGTCCATAGAATATTTTTAAAAAAAACGGAAAAAATGCGAAGGTATTGATATTCCCTTTTGAATGAGTTCTCAGTTGATATTTTACCAAAGGAATAATTTTGGGCTACTCAGAATACCACAAGCAATTGATAAGCATCCGAGTAACGTCCTTATAACACATTTGGGTCGATCTGATATTATTGTTTCGTTTATTCAAAATTTGAATTTTGAATTTGTCAACAACTTCATAAGAGGCACAAATAAAATAAAAAATGAGTTTGTTTTTCGCAACACTTAATCAGTGTGCAAAATGTTATAATCGCTTTATGCCGATTTCGGACATTTTTTCTGGAATACCCTACCCTTGCATAACTTATAAAAAATGTAACTGAAATTACCGTTAAATATCTTAAAACCAGAATATTTGGGACAAAGTTAACCATATTTTGTTCACCGCATCCATATGGCATACGAACAAGTTTGTCCAAATTTTTGATAGTGGGTCCAAGTAAATCTCCAACAACGGAAATTTCAATGTATGTTGAATCAGGAACCACAGCTTTAGGTACTTCAATTGGTATTTCTTGTGTTTGTTCTTCTGAATTTTTTAATTCCAGAAAAATGGATTTATTCATAAACTGCTCAACGCCTTCTGGATCAACTCGCAAAATCTGTTTAACTATATCGCCTGCAACTTCGGATATTGCCGAGATTTTTAATATTATTTGTCCAGCCTTCTTTGGGCGAATTAAAAAGGATTTTGATGTTCCAGATCCAGGTTTGATTTCAATTACTTTCGTTTGTTGAGTTCCTTTTCAGAATTTTAATAAGGAATTAAGGATAATGTTTTAACAGCAATATATTACCAGTTTCTGCGTTTGTTTCACCGGGAGGATGAACGAATTCAAACTCACCGTGAGCGTTATCTAGGGTTAAATCCGCTTTAATATTGTCATCCATGTAACTAAACACAATCACAGGTATGGCAATCACTTCACCTAAAGAATTATTGTAAATAGAAATGAGTTTTATTTAATTTGTGAAATTTAAATCTGTGCTTCACCTCTCTTTACAGAATACGGTAGATTCGTAGAGATGAAGAAGGGTTGGAACACCGTCAGTTTGTGTGGTTCATTTACTAAACCCAATCCTCTTTCTGGATGTAATGAGAAAGCAGTCAGTACCCATGAGGTAATTGTGTCGGGAATTTTTCTCTCAAGAATAATTTTCCCGTTTTTACTGTTTTACGTTTTAAAATAAAAGATAATGTATTGATTAGGTTTTTACCTCTAAGATTAAAATAAAGATCTTGAATTAACGAAAGCGAGCATTATTAAGAAGTGCTAAAAAAACAACTAATGGTTTATTTAAATTCAAAACATTTGGACAACTTTGATAGTGGATGCAATTAAATAAAGAACTTCGCTAATTCATATTAAGTAGATTTGCAACAACCTTATGAATGTAAATTATAGCACAATAAAAACAAATGCTCACTCTGCTTCAACAGTTTCCCACAGCCAAGTTTCCGGAAATTCTTTTCTTTCGAAGATTGGTGCTGACGACCATCCACTATATTTTCGTCTTTTAAGCATTTTACGAAATCCGTCTAAAAACAAAAATAATACATCTTAAACTGAAATAATTAAATATTAAATTAGATGGAGTTCCAAAGGAAGTACAATGTTTTAAACCGTCTGTTTTCGTAAACAGAATTTTTATCAGAAGTAATTCTGAAGAATATTAAATATATATTAGTTTAACGAATTTATCAACGAAGAAAAAAAACTGATTCCTAATAGGACATTTTAAATTTTTGGATCTGAAATTAATTGTGCGACGAATATTAAATGAAAATATCATCTGTAAAATGAATATATCCGAATAATGTTAGGAAAAGTTTTACTATTATATTTATATCTAAATTACCTATTGAGGTCGAAAATGTGGCATTTGTTAACGTTATTAATCCAGAATCGACTCCAGGCATTATAGAATTACGCCAATCCCATTCTGTGGATGGGGTCCTAGTATTAAATTTTTGCAATGCATTAATGACCTCATTTTGATTTATATCATTTCCATCTTTTAATAATAAGACGCTTTGATCAACTCCCAAGATGCCAACGTAAGAGTTGGGTTTGGTAGTCATTTCCAACGCAATTTCATCTCTAACTTTTGCTACGGTTGGAGCATTTATTTTTATCTATATAATGTAAATAATTAATGATATTAAAACTTAATAGGATTCTTAAGCTACTCACGAAATTGTTAAGTTGGCGTTCGATGAATACTTGCTTTTCTGCAGAAATTAATTTTCCATTAGTAATGTAATAAACGAAAACATAACACGATGGAACCATTGCAAATGTGGTCGGAAATTTAAATACGCAGGTAGTTTGATCATCAGGTACGTCAATCTTTCCTGCCTCAACAATGTTTCCTCTTGCAACTATTTGGTACAAGAAATATTTTAAAGGTAGGTCCGAAGTAACCTTCATTGAGACTTCCATATCAAGTTGAGGTCTGAGAGAAAAGTCGAATAGAAGAAAATTATTCAAAAATATAATGATGAATATAATAACGTACTTTTCTGTTTGAGTTTCAAGTGCGAAAAGGTCTTCGGTTTGGCTGCTTTGGTCTTTAATAAACATTGAGCCGACATATTCTTCTTGTTCTAGATATCTGGCCTAAGTGATTTAAATAATAATATTTAGATAACTTTTCTTCTGTTGCAAAGTAAGGAAAGAAAATTCAAGCAAAAACTTTTCAAATATTCAATAACAACTATCAACAAAAGTTTTGTGTTCGATCGCTCAATAATGAATAATAATTCATTTTTATTTTTTCAAATATTCAAAATAAAATCCATAATTTCCTTATTTGAAAGAGTCGAAAAGTAGACAAGAAAATTAATATGATATGAGATGATAGTCGCTTATTTTTCAAACCTTTTGAATCAAAAATCTAACGAAATTAATATATAAAAAGAAATATTAGTAATGATCTTTTGTTACTTACACAAATTACGTAAGAATGGCGCTTCAAAGGGATAAAAGAAACAGTGGCCATCTGGTTTTCATTAAGTGTTTCTTCATATGATATGATTTCCATTTCTTCTTTCTTTTCTTCATCTTGCTCTGGTTTTATATCAATTACAATCCGGTTAGAAGTATTTGGCATCGGAGATCCATCAAAGTTCTTAACACCAACACTTATTTGAATAGGCACACCCTCGACGAAGCGGTTGGGAATATTAACACCTCTAATATCGTACTGTTTGTCATGGACCACAATATTGGTTGAAGCATTATATTTCAATCCAGTTAACAGCTCTTCAACAGAAGCCTCAATTTTATACTTATTAATGTATCTGCTTTCTGTAGAGTCTAATAATTCAGAAAAATCAACTTCTAGAGAAGCTTTTCCGTCTAAAGGAACAATCTTCGTCAATAGAGCGTCGCAAGTGTCCCCATCAAAGGCAGGCCATTGCGAGATCGTTACAACAGCCTCTCCTTTCACTGACTTTCCGAAAGTGTATCTGTAGTAATTGGAAAATTTAACTATTCTTTATCAGAGTATGATAGAAAAACTTTTATGAGACTAAATAGTTCGAAAGTCTAATACTAAATATTGTTTTGGAATACATATTATCAGCAAAAGATATGATTTATGGGGTAAAATGTTACAGAATAATTTATTTTTGGTATGGCTGAGAAATTCCTACTGGCAGAATATTTAGTTACCTATGCTAGTTAAAAACTTAAATTTCCTACTAAGATTTTTCGAATAATATCTTTAGAATATGTATTCTCCCTGGATTACAAATACATAAACAAAAAAGATCGATCGCATCAAATTTTTGAGAAAACTTTTCGTGAGCATGCGCCTTTATTTATTATTAATCGTATGATGTAGTCTGAGAAAAGCAAAAATAAAGTTATAGATTACTTCGATAAGTGCTAAAGACTGTTGATATAAAATAGCTAAAGGATAACAGTTTTATTAATGTCCACAAATATAGTAGACATTATATCTAATTCTTTCCACATTTTGGTTTATGAATTCGGAATGAATGCGGCAAAATTTATGTTAACCATTGTAATTTGTTATAAATCAATTATTTTAAATTTTACTACCCTGAATCATGCATTAATTTAGTTCAAAATTGCAATCACTTTGCAGTGAACTTAGAATAAATGGTAAATATTTATATTTTTTTAAATACTTTTAATGTGTAAAATACTTACTTAGCTGTGACAGTAGCATTTATTTTTGCATTCTGCTTGCAAACATTCTTAGGAGCATCAATAATCACTTCAAATTTTGGAAGAATGTACTTTTCAACATTGAAGTAGAACTCTTCAGTTTCATTACAATACATAACTAAAATTCTCCAATGCCCAAAATTAGGAAACGTCGATAATTGCAATTCGCTGGAGTATACACCTTTTTTGAAGTCGACATTACTCATTCGCTTAATTATATTGTTTTGTGAATCCTGTACACGATATACATATTTTAAAAATTTATTGTAGCTTATGATGAGAACCTTACCAATATAGAAACCGAAACATGTCCGTAATTTTGCACCGGTCGGGTTTCTTTGTCCAATATCAAAATTCTGAACCTAACCAAATCGCCTGGTTTGTACGTAGCTTTGTCTGTCTGAATTATAACAAAACAGTCACGTTCGCTAAATGCGAGTTGTGTTTCTTTTTTAAACTTAATTCCCTCGAGTCCTTCAGCGACGATGCTATATTTACCTTCTTTTATCGGCGGTATCTATATATTTTTGAACCGGAGTAAGACTAATAATTCAAATAAATAAACGTTGAATTTAACTTACTTGGAAGAGTACTGTCTCATAATTGTAAAACTGGACTTCGACGAATTTTTCGGAATTAAATTCAGGTCCATTTATAGATATTTTTATTTTAGCTGGAGATTTACTTTTGTGGACGGAAGCGACCACCGTAAAGTCGGAGTTTGACCGAATAACACCTGGACATACAATTGCATATAAACTGAAAGGAAATTGCAATTGTGAAATTAATCAATGATAGCCAGGAAGGCTATAAATTGTATAGAAAACATAATTTTGGTATTATATTTTCCAATGGAATACATATCAACCGAAAATAATATCTTAAATAAGCAATGATCTATGTCATCCGAGCATCGATGCTTGAGTCTCAAATGTATATATATATATATGTATATATATTTTTAAATCGTAGTAATCAATTAATTGTAAAACTAAACATAACACCAAAATTTTAAACCTTTTAATAAATAGTATTGAGTATATGTATTGAAATATTTTTAAGTTATTTCATAAATATTACTATTTCAATTGAGCACGAAATCACGAATACTTAATACATAGTTCGATTTTCAATTTGAATATTTCGGAGAGTATAATCTGTGTTTTTTTTACCATTTTGTGATAGCTGCTGCAGTCTAATAAATATATTTATGAAAAAAACTGGTGACTGTTATGATTAATAAATAAAAGCAGTTTCAATTTACAGTCAAGTCTAAACGGGTATTACTTATTCAACTTTGACTACTATCTCAAACTTTCATGTTGAATTTAATTTACTCTGCGGGGCTGAAAATTCATAAGAAGCCAAACAAATCACATCAGTATATGTTACTGGATAAGATTTTCAGTATTCTAGCTAAAAAACGGATGTTCTACCAACCAAAATTCGGTGATTTAAATAAAAAGTTTTTTAACACCTCCTCTACATGTTTGTATGCTACAGAAACAATTTTGAATGTTTAAACCTATGTAAATTTCAATAAGTTGACAATTTTTGTTTCTTTTGTCTGTTGGCCTGCACGTAGACAAAATCTTTTTTCGAATCGTTTACGTGCGCGTACAAATGAGGAGTTTGCATGGAAATTAACCAATTAAATCTTTTGGAAATATCATAACATGTTTGTTATTTAAATTTTTATTTATAAACGATTATAAATATTTTAAAGGACTTTGATATTTTGGTAACAATTTAAAATGTGTTATAATAAAAAAACATTTAAAAAAAATTGCATTTTCCAAATATTTCTATACTACTAGGAAACAACTATAAAGTATGAATAATATCAAATTTCGGAAATTTTGCTTGGCTTTCCTTAAACTTTTTATTACTCACTTTCACCGGAATTTTTTTCTGGCAGTAGTCCAACAAGAGCACGCGCAAGCAGGAAATTCGTAAAATTAAGTTTTGCTCGCGATATTTCTACGAAGGTGAAGGCGAAGGCGCACCAAATTTATTATTTATAAAGCTTTCGATTTATTTAGAGTGTGTGAAGTTTATGCACCTTTTATAACATTTTCTACTGTAAAAGCATAAATTTAATTTGTAAGCCGTATTATCTAACAAAGCGTAAAATATTAAAACCATTTCATCAACAATTTCTTAATCCCAATGAGAATTTTTGATTAGATTTGATACATTTTGCTCTTTCTACAAACTATGATATTTAAAACTATTTAAAATTGACGTAGTATATAAGATATTTTGAATTTCATGTTGTGAAATTAAATATTTCAGTTTAATTTATTTTAACACTATTTTGTTCCTTATTTACGCAACTTTTAAGATCAATCTACCTTGCGAACTTATTAACATGATACATTCGCATAAATGTTTCAGTGCTTTTAAAATTGGATTGTTTAAGGAAAAACCTAAACACAATATAGATGTTCATCTTTATTTTGAGATTTTGTGGATTGAAGTTTAAACATAATGGCTATTTTCATTACTAAAATATGTATAGATAAACCGACTCCGATCCGATATCTACCTATGTGCATTCTTTTCAGATTTAAAGTCCCTATTTTTTTCTACATAGCAGAAAGCAGTAATATTAAGTTTCGTTATTTCACCATTTGTGGTTAATATACAAACATTGCCTATAAGCATAAAACAATAATTCATAATTAAAGTAAAATATTACATATTTGCTACACATTGAAGACTGAAACTTACTTCTCCTCCTCCTTGATGTTTTCTATTTTGGGTTCCATAATATTGAATATTTTAATATTACAATCACTCGCCCCGCACTGTTCGCAGATATTTAGATACTACATGCAGCTGGTAAAATCAGAGCGAATGAAGAAATAAACAAATGAAGAAGCTTTATGTAGCATATTTAGCTTCAAGCTTCTCAAGATAGAATCAGAATGCATCAGTCGAGACTTCTCGGCTCTTATGTTTATTTATTTCGGCGATTACAATAATGATTTAAACCGAATGTTAAGTATGAAACTGAAAAAAGTAACAAATGATTTGTAGATAAATTAACACATCCCAAGTTGCCATAGATATCCAAAAACTATGGATTGTTTTCAAATTTTTCGCTTCACGAAAGCTTGCAACTCTCAAAATGTAAAGCCCGGAGTAAATTTTTTTAGCATATGAAATCATTTTAGTTAGTAGTTGAAATAAAATAAAGAAGTTATTAGCCGATATCACTTTCTTACTCAATCACAGGATGTTTGAAATATTTCAACCTTAACTTGAGTCAAAATATCGGCCTTTTGTCTTCATTAAATTTATTTCTAAAGTAATTTTGGAATTTAGCGGATAGCCACTAAAGGGGTAACATCACATATTAAAAAACAAACACAATTAAAGGACTGCAATTATTACGGTGTAAATTCTCAATTATGATACACTTTTAACTAATATTAATAAATTTGCTATTTACTAAAATAAAAAGACGCAGACGAGTTTTATAAATTAATACGTTAACGTTTTTCAGGCCCGAGGGGTAACTATAAAGTAAAACTTTGAGGTGCTACACAACGAAATTATTAATTTATTGAAAATTCAGTAAAATTTTTCGAAAATTTCAATACGGAAAACTAAAATCGCGGCTTTCGGTTTGTTTTTATAGTAGTATGTATGGAAAGGACTAGAGACATGTAGACGTTATTAGATTAACAAAAAATTAAAAAAATGATAATTTATATTTAAAACAAAAACTGCTTGTTTATAACTTCTCATAGTAATTTATTGTTTTATAAAAGAATTGCTAACGAGCAGCGTAAAAGTGACAAAAGATTATTTTCATTAAAATGTGAAATAAAAGACACTGCGAGATGCTTCTTATATATTTTAACTCGCTGCACAACATGACTTAACATTCGGCATCACAGATCTCATTCAGAGACGTTTTGTTGATCTCGTAAAATGCGCGAGCTTCTCGACCTAGAAAACAAAATTTTATTTAGTTTCAAAAGGGAAATTATATCTATTTCGTATCTTACTATTGTCATAATAATCGTAAACAATCACTGCAGATGGCTTCTGTTCTGCTACTCGGTGGGCCCTGAAACCTTTAACAAGTGGGCAAATTTCGGTGCTGTCCAAATCGTCGAAGTAGATGACGACCACTGATTCGCCGTTCTTAGTTTCTACCTTTTGAACTTTGTCGACCGACTCAATTTGATTTAAATTATCTTGGTCGGCAATATATCCACTAGGCAGACTGACCTCCATCACAGCCATGTTCGAGGTTTTTTCATCCCCTTGAGGGATGAAACTTGTGCAAACAGATAGTTCAATTTGCTCTGGGTTCGATGAATCTTTAACTTCTGGTTTTATCGTGAACCGTGGTGAGTCATCCTTTTTATCTACATTATACCGGTACGAGACTTGAACGAGAGCTGACCCTTTGCCCTTCCCAGTGATCTTCACAACCTTGGTTTCTGGGTCCAGCTAGAAGAAGTAGCATATAATGAATAGTAAAAATATTAATCATTATTTCACCTTCAGAGATACATACCACATGAGTTTGAAGCACAATTGCGTTATCATCATTCACGGAGATTGCGCCACTACCTCCCTTGTCGTCGGTAAAGCTGATTTCAATGTCTCCTCTGTCCACGTTGAATTTCTCAGTGAATTTAATAAGTGCTTGGAGTCCAACAACCGTGTCCTGGGTGGAGCTGAATCCTCCATTGCTATTCCTTTGGGCAACCAGCCACTTCAGGGTTGGGACGGTTTCTTCTCCAGCTCCAGCTTCCAACTGGGCCAACAATCCGTAAGCAGTAATCTCAGTATTTGTGTTCTGAGGCGCAAACCAGTAAGGCTCATTCTTCTTCTTCTCAGGCTCCTTATCTGCCCACCAAGAATGTCCACTTTCTTTTTGCTGACGAGCGTTGAGCTTCTCAAGGACGACGTCCTTCTTCTCGTGCTTGGCCTTTTGTAAGGCGTATGCGGAAATGGCCAACGAGTAAATGTCGGTTTCGTCGCCGATATTTTCCACTAAGTAGTCCAAACCTTTGTTGATATTTTTTTGATAGTTGGGAATCTCCTCCTGCGGAAAATATGCATCTTTTAAAACACGCTTTTTTCTTTGCATTTGCAGTTTCTTCACTTACCTTGTTTTCGAGGAATGCCAGTAAAGTGAATGCAGTCAGAGACAGACCCTTGCCCGATTTATCGACGTGGTGGTGATCGATAATTTTGCCAGTCTCTGGGAATTCTCCACTTTCGGCTTGATTTTTGGCCAAAAATTCTAATCCCTGTTTAATAACTTTGTCGTCGATATTCGTGAAGTCCTTGGCTTCGTGGAAGGATCGAACCACGTACGCTGTGAGCCAAGTACTTCCACTTTTGTCGTTCTTTCCGAATGCACTGTAGGATCCATCGTCATGTTTATAGGTCAACTCACGTTGGTAACCGATTTCAAGGAAATTTTTGGCCTTATTCTCAATAGCGGGTGTAAGCTTATTAATTCTCTGAAAATATTTGGAAAGTTAAATTGACGATGCCAGGTGAGTTAAAAGGTACAAATATCAACACAATTTTATACGTTTTATATAATATGTTACGAAAACTACCAAATATTTGAAAAATAATAAAACATTTAAACTGAACCCTGAGCTTTTGTTCTTATTAAGTAAAAATAACCTGGGTCTTACCGTAAGATATCTGAGGACCAGGATATTTGGGACGAAATTGACCATGTTTTGTTCACCGCATCCATATGGCATACGAACAAGTTTGTCCAAATTTTTGATAGTGGGTCCAAGTAAATCTCCAACAACGGAAACTTCTGTGTATGTTGAATCCGGAACTGCGTCTTCAGGTACATCGATTGTTATTTCTTGGGTTTGTTCTTTTCCATCCTTCAAGTCAAGGAAAACAGCCTTGTTTACAAATTTGGTAACACCTTCTGGTTCAACACGCAAAATCTGTTGAACAATGTCTCCGGCAAGAGCAGACATTGCCGATATCTTCAACGTCATTTGACCAGCTCGCTTAGGACGGACGTAAAATGATTGCGATACACCATTTCCAGACTCGATGTCAATTTCTTTAACCTGTTGCGTTTCGGTATCTATTTGGAATTAGATAAATGATAAATAATTAATAATATGAGTTTTAATTATTATTGTTTGCATGAATTTCTTACCAGTTTTTGATTTTTTCTCATTAGGCGGATGAACGAATTCGAATTCTCCATGGGCGTTATCTAAAGTCACATCTGCCTTGATATTGTCATCCATGTAGTTGAATACAACGACAGGTATGGCAATAACTTCGCCTAAAAGATTGTATTATAAGGTTGGGAAATTTTAATTATATTAGCTATTGCTTTACCTCTCTTTACTGAATATGGTAGATTTGTAGAAACGAAGAAGGGCTGGAATACTTGCAATTTCTTTGGAGTTTTTGTCAAGCCCAAACCACTCTCTGGATTTAGTGAGAAGCCAGTCAACACCCATGAAGTAATGGTATCAGGAACTTTGTTGCGAATAGTAATTTCGCCGTTTTCACTGTTTTGATTTTTGTAGAGAACACAAAAATTAGTTTCAATATTACATTAGGTCCAAAATTTTGCTTTATTAATTTGTTAAATTAAGCAGAAAATATTAGGTTTGCGAAAACAAAGCATACCATTGTTAGTATTACATGCATGTTTATGACAAACTATGAAAGTCTAAAAACGAAAATTAACCTTATAAAAGCAAAAATGTATTTAAGTTGGAAATAATTTATGTGCAGTTGCTAGTACAAATCTTACGATCCAAAACCAAAAACTTAAAAATTACACCTGACCCAATGAACATAGCCTTACATAATTTGTTAACGTTTAGTTATGTGCTGATTATTTTATTTTTTTGCGCTTTCTACTTCACACATAAGCCACTATCATGCAATTTCGTGTACCTCGAATTTGCCAGTGCGTAGTGAAATGAGTCGAATATTGTATATTTACATAGTTTGATTTCAACAACATATAACACCAAGTAGCAGTGATGCGTAACATTTACAGGGTTCAAATTGCATGTGCTGCAGATCAACGGAGTTTCCAATTTTTAGGTTTATATTGTCTACAATCGTTGATTATTCTTATAATAAGTTTTTGGAAGGTAAGTTATGATTTTAGTGTATCAACAATTCCTTTGTACAATTTCCAATTAATTAAGTTATCCAGTTGGCATATTACTATGGAAGGGAGCTTGGGAATTTTACTACACATTTTTCTACAAAATGAAATACATATTATTTTAATCGCAAGCAGGCAATAAGAAGAATATGTAAAATATTCACTTTTTAACAATTAATGATGACCACCAAATCCAAGTTTCTGGAAAATATTTTCTCAGAGATGGAATCATTCTCATGGTATCTGAGTCATTGTCTGTGCCTCTGACAGAGTCTAATTCATCTTCAGATTCGAAATATTCTATAGAAATTTCTGCAAAAGATATATTTTAAATTCCCACAATAGTCTAATTTTTTAATGCAATTCGTAATTGCAGCCCTATATAAGAATCGCGACATTTTTAGTATAAATTTTGTAATATAGGTACCCAATATTTTTTACAATTCCGGAATTTAATGCAATCACGTCGTGTTCAAAACTCGAGAAAATGAATTTTTATTTAATTTATCAATATCGATTTTTCATGCTCATTTACTAATAAATGTAAAAAAAGAGATTTTTACAAACAAATTCTGTTAAATGAATTTTCGTTTCAATGCTTGTTCAATATAGGTTCTAATGTGGGAAACTAAATATGCATGTAGAATAATCGCAGAATATGTGAAGGTATTTTCCCTTTTGTTTGGTAACAGTTCAGAGAAAAGTAGTGCTATGAGTTGAATATACATTTTACACATAACCAAATGCAGCGAAAATACATATAATAGGAAAACATATATTAACTTTTCTGTTTTATTAATCCAAATCCATGTTTCTATGAAATTCGATCTGACTGCCACTGTTGTAAAATCAGGAATGCCATCGTCTGCCACTTCATAAAGTTCGGGCTCTACTTCATAATATTCTGCAAAAGTATAGTTATGAGACCCTACATTAAAGGCAAACAAAATAACACTGGCATTCGGTAGGTATATCTTTAAGGTGCTCAACGAATAAAGTTTTCAGAATTCGTGGTTTCGACTCTTATATGTATTTAAGTAAGACTATAGTGTATTTTGGCATTTGCGATTTATCGCATTTATAAATTCACCCAATATCAGTATTCCATATCAAGTCAATTTTTTGATGTAGCAAATGATTTTACTTCGATAATAAAAATATACAAATTTAAAGGAAATACCTAAAACAGGTGAAGGTAAATCGGTAATTTAAAAAAAAAATTAATAAATATATTTAAAACTTAGTAGCATACATTAGAATTAAATTTATAATTTTTCTCGTAAGCTCTACCGGGATCGGTAATGGAATTGTTATAAGCAATGCCGAAGGACGACGATAAAATCGCTTACGTAAATCATTATCATTTCTATCTATTTTTGTTCCAATGATTTGAAAGTTAGTCACTTCGCTTTTTCACAATTATACATATTAGGGAAATTTGGATAGTGGCCCCAAAATCGTGTCCACTGTTTAATGAAATAAATATATGTATATGCATATAGGTTAAATTTTGTCTGTAACTGGGACAGGATCAAAGTGCCTAATTTCCTTTCATGCTCATGTAAAAGAACACAAAGATTGAATCACTCGATTTCTACTCAATAGCACAATCTTAGTAGTTTCTTATTGCTCGTACCTTTTGTTGTGTTATATCAATTTTTATAATGCAGTTTTAAAATTATGAAATGTTAACTTAGCTTTATTTTAACCCACCACCAAAAGTATTCACTCAAACATATTAAAAGTTATTCACTTTATAATTTCTATAGATTGCCAGATCCATGTTTCTGGAAATTCTTTTCTGACCGATGGAGAAAATCCTCCCGCTCCGGCGGCAGCAGCTTTATCATAGAACACTAAAGGGAAGGTTGCTGTAAAAGTAGCATAATATTTAAAATTGCCTTCCACAGCTTAGATTAATTTTCGAAATAAATCGCAAATAAAAGTTTTGTCAATCAAATTCCTATGATTGCTGCTTTTTTCTTCCTTTCATTGTATTCGATATTTTCTTAAAAAAGAAATATTGTTACTCACGATAAGCAGGGTGTAGCCTCAAAAATATTCTTTTCTTGTTTAAATGTATTCAGACAAATAATGGTTACCATGCATTTCGAGATTATACATATCTACTTAATAATATAGAAAGTTATGACATAATTCGGTTTTTTCGGTAGTCCGATGTCAGATATTATTTGCTTTTTTTTTAATGCCGAAAATAAATAATATATACTATAGTAAATAAGTATTAATATAATCGATAAAAAATGTTGTCAACTGGAAATGTTAAGTTTTCAATATACAGAATAAGATAATCTCAGACAACCAACATACTAAACTACTAGAAATAAATTTATACGAGTAAGCTCTGTCGATTAAGCCCAGACAGATATATGTACATACATAATATAGAAGAAATAGGAAAAGCAGAATAGAAAATTGCTTTTCTAATATACCTACAATATAAATATTTTTAATTAAAACCTTTTCATTTCGAGAGTGTCCCAGATCCAAGTTTCCAAAAACAAACGTCGTATGGAAATTGATTCTACTGGCTTTTTTTTCTCTACCTCTCGATGGACAAAAGTTATACGATCCACAAGACTATCGTCTTGACTTGCGAAGAAATAGCTTGGCTGTATATTGTGAACGTTTATTAGAGCAGCTGTAACAAATATACTATATATGAGAAAACAACTTAGTTATCTTAGAAAGCAGTTGACTATTACATAATTAATTGCCAACCTAAATCAAAATCGTCAGTACAATAAGTGTACTTACTATTTACTCTACACACTTAAGTAAACATATTTTCCAGCTTTGGGCTTCCTTGAACAGAAAAAAAGCATTTCTGACTTTTACCATTGATGCTATTTCGAAATTGATAAACTTTATAGATATGCTAAATTTTCAAATGGTATATGTTGTGACAAATGAAGTGAAGCCACCACCTTGTCCAAAATATATTCGGTTTAAAATGAAAATTATTCACTTTATATCTTCTGCGGAATCCCATATCCATGTTTCTGGAAATTCTTTTCTGACTAAGGATGGTGGTCCAATTAGATCGAATATTTCGCTACTATACAAGACGAAAGGTATTTCTGTAAAAAGTATATATAATAATTCAGACATGTATGTCTTATTTTTTATAAAATTTCATGCATATTGTACGAATTTTGAATCTGTATTTACATTCTTACGTAAGCTGATAAAGGAGATTATGAAATTAGCATATAATAAAAACACCACAGCTAAGGAACGCATATATGATGCCATTTTCCACAAATAAAACCGTTAGTTTTAATAATTTTGGGACTAAATATAAAATTAAGTAAGTGCATTACAAAACTAAACGATTTCACTTAAAACTTTCTTAAATATTTATGGATTTTTATTTGAATTTAAATTATTCTTAGCCCCTTATTAAGTACACGCAAGTTGATATTTCAAAAAGTTGAAAAGTTTTAAATTTGAATGCTTATTTGTTTTAAGGACATATGCCACAATATCACTGAATTATACATTCATACTTTAATGTATAATTAAAGAATATGCTTATGGGAGAAGAATACAAATGTTGCAATTTTATGTATGACGTTCTTGCAAAATTAACTCACAGTGTTTTAATGATTTTCCACAACCAAGTTTCTGGAAACTCCTTGCGAAGAGGGAACTCTTCCGTTTTGGTAGAAGTAATTTGAGTTCGGGAACGACTACGACTACGGGCACGATGTCCTTTAGACTTTCTCCCTTTATATTTCACTGCAAACAGATTTCCCCGATCATTAAAAATTTTGCGTCAACATTTGTCTAATGACATTAGTTAATTTTTTTCAAAATGTGGAAGAATATTATTGAGTATATTCGACAATATTGGATTCAGTAATATGTGATTTGAATAAGATAATGTCGCTTACCACACATATCAAGTCGAATGACTGTTTGTAAAAGAACAGATGGAGAAAAGTAAATAAATTGTGTAAGCAGGTTTTAACCGATTTTTAAAAATGTTATAAACGAAATAATTTAATTCATATGGGAACTATTTAATGATTTTAAATAAATGTAAATACATATATTAATATTCTGTTGCTTTTTGGCACACTGTTATACACTCTCCTGTTTTGTTATTATATATAAAAAAAAACCAAATAAAGTTGTATGTGACTTACAGTGGCTTAGAAATTTCCCAAATCCAAGTTTCTGGAAATTCCTTTCGCACAGATATTATTATAGCACACTCATCATCAGCTTCTTCTATTGAAGCTTCTACCTTTTTACGTTTTTTTTTAATAACCATCTTGCAACAACACATTTCCGGAACTTCCTCGAATTCTAAGGTTTTATAAAAATAATAATAGTAATATCTACAATAAATACAATCAAAGTTGGACATTTTTTAAACTTTTAATTGTTTACGAGTGTAAACGATTTAAAAATATGTTTTTATATTAATCCGGGTTAATACATATTTTGGTTTCACAGGTCTGAAAAAATCAATAAGATATTCCGACTTTTATACGAAGTTTTTGTGAGCATGCGAAATTTTACAAGTTTTGGAACCATGTGGATATAAGACTAGCCTTTTTAAGTTTACATGTATATACATAGTTTGCAATGTCTTTTATTTATGCATAAAAACGAGTCATGCCACAGAACTTTGGCTTAAGATATGAATAGAGTAATAGCCCTTTCACCAATTCTACTGAAATTTTACTAACTACATAGTTAGAGTGATTTGCAAAAAGTAATAATGTTTCACTTTAAAGTTAATCTTGTATAGTATTTAATACAGCCAACACTATAAATGCATTTAAGTTATAAAATTCAAAAGGATATTTAATACGAAAAATTTCTACGTATGTATGAGTATATTATGTCCAGAAATTGATTAGTATATTAAAGGTATTCACGAATATTATATGTATATGCTATAGTCTAATTTTAAAAGGTATAATCAAATCAATTGTCATTGTCAAACAATTATTAAAATATAAAGTTTTAGAAGCGTGAATACCCTCATTATATTTTAAGAAAAATTAATTATAGTGCTTCTTTCTCAATTTATAATTTTGTTACAGTTTAAAATGTCAAATAAGAGGAAATTAAATTAGTTAATTTAGTAGGACTTACAATGGCTTTAAGTATTCCCAAAGCCATGTTTCTGGGAATTCTTTTCGGACAGATATTAATACTGATTCATCAGCAGTATCGTCTATCGCAATTTGCGGTGTTCCTTTCTTTTTGTATTTAACAACCTTCTTCCTGATTATTATATCGATATAATTTAAAAAAATTATTAATATTAGATGTTGTAAACATACATATTAATAATTGGGTTAGGTGATCGACATGGTCAATACATTTAAGGTGCTAAAATATGTGATAGACAATTTTTTAATTTATACTTTTGGACATGTCCATATAGAGAGAGAGCAATCCAGACGAAATATAATACAAATCTGCCAGACAGATTTAAGTAATTCTCGTTTTTGAGATAATCGTGTTAAATTGAGTAAAAAAAAGCAAAATTATTAATATTTACCATTAACTTTAAATAGACAAGTTGCTTTCAACATTACTGAACATGCATCGTTCTGCACGAGAAATCACCATCAATAGTATGAAAATAATATATTGTAATAAAAAAGTCGCACACTATATTCAGTTCTATTAGAATAAACAATTTCATTTATTTTTTAATAAATAAATAATAAAATTGTAATTGTTGACACACTCCTTTCTAAGATTCTTCTTATTCTTTACATTTTAGGACTAACATTTAAGGAATCACATATTGTTACAAAAAGTGACAATTAACATTTAAACAATTTACAATCTTCTTGTAAACACAAAACTTACGATTCCTTGAAAGATACCCATAAAAATGTTTCGGGAAACTCCTTTCGAGTAGTAAGCATAGTTGCTTTAACTCGACAACTAGTTGCTTTTAAACATCGTATGTATTGTCGAACTACGAAAATAATGTTTGTGATTAATTGCATAACTAATACTGCCATATTTAAAGTATAATGTTGCAGAGAAAAAAACAATTAATTTTACAGAATAGGACATTTTATTTTAAAATTCTTGCGAAGTTTAAAGAGAAGGGATTAGGAAAGAGTGATCAAAAGAAACCCATCGTCCGGAAATATTGCTACAAAGATGAAAATAATGGACCTGTGCACATCAGATAATCAAAGTCAAATGCAAAGATAATTTCTAAATTATATAATAGTTGACTGTTTGAACTTTCTGTGTGGGTCACGTAGTGGTACGGTTTAAAAAAATTTAATTTTTGTAATTAATATAATATGTATAATATGTGTGATTTCAGCAAACTAGTGCTACACGTTTCATTATTCCGCGAAATTGTAAAGTTCAATTTTTGTGCAAAGTTCTTCAATTTATAGATTATAAATAATTAGAAAATACAAGGTAGAGATGAACAAAGTTTTCAACGTAATAAATATATATAAATAGCCATTCACTGCAAATTCGTGGTAAATGCAGTACAATATGTACTGTAATACAACAATTGTATAGTGATGCCGAGGAATTTCTTCAACTTTCAAGGATAAAATTGAGTAGTAAGTCGCTTAATAAAAATTTAGTAAGAATGCAGGTAAATCGCTTCAAATTAACTTTCTCAACACTGAGAAGGGAAAGACACAACATTAAAATTAAGAAATTAATATACTTTGTTGCAGGTGCAATGAAAAATCTTTAAATTAACCTGCGAAAATTTCATGTTGCAAAATATTGAATTGGTATGAAACAGCTGCTTATGACTATAAATTATGGATTTTCAAATAAATAAAAATTAAAACATATTAGCGTTATTTATGCCACACTATGTATTATACACTTCATAGCTTTAATTAAGTAGCCAATTTTGTTATATTTCAAAATTCAAATTAGCAAAAACAAATTATTTAAAATTTAATAAGACTTACAACATATTTATGTTTTCCCAAAGCCAAAATTCTGGAAATTCTTTACGCACAGATATAATTAAACATTCATCATTTTGTTGTTTGGCACTTTTTTTCGTTTTCTTAATAGCTCTTATGTTTGGTCCTACTTTCTTCTTTCTAAAACCTTATATAATAGATAAAGGTACATATTTAGTTACTGGTTTTGCTTTGTTCCTATGATTTGGACTGTTAGTCACTTCGTATTTTCACAATTACATATGGGACAAATTTGGATAGTGAATCCAAATTCGTGTGCACTGTTTAATGAAATAAATATATATGCATATAGGTTAAATTTTGTCTGTGTCTGGGACAAGATCAAAGGGCCTACATTTCTTTTATACTCATGTAAAAGAACACAAAGATTAAATCACTCGATTTCTACTCAATAGCACAATTCAAGAAGTTTCTTATTGCTCGTGGCTTCTGTTGTGTTACATCAATTTTTATAATGCAATTTTAAAATTATGAAATGTTAACTTAGCTTTATTTTAACCCACCACCAAAGGTATTCACTCAAACATATTAAAAGTTATTCACTTTATATTTTCTATAGATTGCCAGATCCATGTTTCCGGAAACTCTTTTCTGACCGATGGAGAAAATTCGCCCGCTTCGGCGGCAGCAGCTATATCATAGAACACTAAAGGGAAGGACGCTGTAAAAGTAGCATAATACTTATTTAAAATTACCTTCCACAGCTTACATAAATTTTAGAAATAAATCACAAATAAAAGTGTTTCCAATCAGGAATTCTTATGATTACTGCTTTTTCTTCCTTTCATTGTATTCGATATTTTGTTAAAAAAGAAATATTGTTACTCACGATAAGCAGGGTGTAGTCTCAAAAATATTCTTATCTTGTTTAAATGTATTCAGACAAATAATGGTTACCATGCATTTCGAGATTATACATATCTACTTAATAATATAGAAAGTTATGACATAATTCGGTTTTTTCAGTAGTCCGATGTCAGATATTATTTGTTTTTTTTAATGCCGAAAATAAATAATATATACTATAGTAAATAAGTATTAATATAATCGATAAAAAATGTTGTCAACTGGATATAAATATTTTTAATTAAAACCTTTTCATTTCTAGAGTATCCCAGATCCAAGTTTCCAAAAACAAACGTCGTATGGAAATTGATTCTACTGGCTCTTTTTTCTCTACCTCTCGATGGACAAAAGTTATACGATCCACAAAACCATCGTCTTGACTTGCTAAGATACTCGTATAGCTTGGCTGTATATTGTGAACGTTTATTAGAGTGGCTGTAACAAATATACTATATATGAGAAAACAACTTAGTTATCTTAGAAAACAGTTGACTATTTCATAATTAATTGCCAACATGAATCCAAACCGTTAGTACAATAATTGCACTATAATTTACTCTACAGTCTTAAGAAAAATAATTTTCAAGCTTTGGGCTTCCTTGAACAGAAAAAAAACATTTCTGACTTTGGTAAATTGGTCTGCAACAGCTGCTTATGGCTAAAAATTATAGATTTTCGAATATATAAAAATTAATGCATATTAGTGTTATTTTTGGCACATTATTATATACTTCATAGCTTTAATTAATTAGCCAGTTTTGTGATATTTCAAAATCCGAATTAGTAGAAACAGCTTATTTAAAATTTAATAAAACTTACAACATATTTAAGTTTGCCCAAAGCCAAGATTCTGGAAATTCTTTACGCACAGATATTACTAAACATTCATCATTTTGTTTTTTAGCGCTCTCTTTCGTTTTTTTAATAAGTCTTATCTTTGTTACTACTTTCTTCTTGGTTCCTCCTATTTCAATGAATGGGACTATTTCCGGATATTCTTCTACAATTTACATAATAAGATATACATATTTAGCTACTGGTTTTGCTAACACAGTTTTAGATCAGCAAATTAAAATTCAAGAGAAGTTTATACTCATTAGAGGGGATTGGATACGCTTTTACAATTTTGGTACTCATCTGTAAGAATTATATGATTGAAGTTCACACTAGCATTGCTAAAAGTTGGATGGATAGGTTCTGGTTTTGTGTAATTGTTTAGACCATAATCAAAATTGTTTTCAATCTCTTTCATACAAATAACGCATATTTAAATGAGTCTTCAGAAGACAGAAATTATAATACATAAATATGAGGCTGGGCGCGACTGATCCGTTTTCTATATCAACATTTCCAATTCGAAAAATCGGACCCATTACAATAACTCCCAAATTCAAAGTAAAAGTTGTGATAAGCAATATATAAACATACTTATGTACATACATATAAAGCAAAAGTCTAAAAAAGCTCAACATAACATTAATTAAATCCCAGAATAACCTTATTATAATGCATTCCCACATCCAAGTTTCTGGGAAAAATGTTCGATTTGTAACGATATCACCCGATATATTAACTTCTTCATTGCAATAGACTTCACGAGGAGAAAAGCAAGACAAGGATTGAAAATCGCGTTTTCCATTTTCAAAACACATCCACCGTAGATATTCTGAATAACAAGAAAATTGAAAATTTGTAACTTGTTTCCATAAAGTAAAATTATGTCCGTAGATCAATGAATAAGATCTAATTGATAAATAAATGTATCAATTTTTGATTATGGCAGTCGTAAATTGAGTTTAATGCCCAAGACCTTATGTTTACCAGCATCACACCATTAACGAAAAAAATGAATGTTATCTGAAAATTAATGAATTAGAGAATGAATCAAAGATGTTTTGTGGAAGGTGTAATGTAATGCTTTAACATGAGTTTTCAAGTAGAATTATTATTAGAGACAATTTAGTAGAAGGATTCCTTTTTGCCAGTTAATGCAGGTTTTTTATATTCCATAGTTAATGTGATCAACCTTGTCGTTTCAAAATTATGCCAAATCCACGTTTCAGGAAATAGTTTACGGATATGCGGTGCTGACGACAACACCTCTGATTGACTGGTTGTGGATGTGGGAACTATGATTGGCACAGCAGTTGATATAATAATATCTGGATCCCCATTAGCACTAAAAAGTTCGAATATAGGAACTAGAGGGGCTGGAAAAAATAGTGTATAATATATGCTTTAGTATTAAAAGTTTAAAATGCATGAAATGTTCAAAACGATTTCATCTTCTTTGTTGGGATCAATGTATATTAAACGTAGTGACACAACCTTCATTGCATTATAACTTCTTTAAATTCTCAAATGTTGATTATGTAATTTTTATAAAAATGCAACTAACGTTAGAGAAAGCTTTTTCTCTTTAATAATTTTTCATATGATATGTAGCAAATACGTAATGTGATTGAAAATGTTTTGCAAAAGAAGCTATTTAGTAAAAGTTCACCTTTTGCCAGGAAGTTTTCAAAAGAATTTAGAATCTACCTTTCCGTGTCGGAATCATACCAAATCCATGTTTCAGGGAAGAGTTTACGAACTTGAGGAGGTGAGGATAGTACTTCTGGCTTCTGTGATACTCTGGGTAGAGTGGGAATAGGAGGTCGAGGTGTTACCCGCGTAGTTATAGGAGCAGACACAACGAAATTTATAGGACGAGAAACTGAAAAAATTGTGGTGTTTAAATATTAAAATTTCACAGACATTCTGCGATATTCGACTCGAAAACCTGTATTTTGTAGAACATGAATATATTTTTGGTAAATAATTGTATATAATTATAATTTATATCAGCGGCTCTTTCATCAAGAAACGATCTGGTTGTAATGACACATTTCCTTAGACAAATTTTAGGGAATATTGTTCGTGATACAAATAAGATCAAAATTATGATCCTCGAAATTTTTTATAACAACAACTTCTGAAGAATAACCGTTGGTGGAAATTTATATACGGCAATGCTTCATTTGGGGAATGAGAAAAATGTAAAATATAAGCTTTTTGAATATAAATTACAAGATACTTAGACATAAAACAATTGCAAACTTATAACGAAGAATATACACCCATGTATTATATATAAAGACATTTGATTTTCAATTTTAAAACACATTTTGTAAATTCAACACTTTAAATATAATAACTATAGGTCTTTATTCTTTTTCTATAGAGTAGAAAAGCACAATATATAATATTTATTTTAAATTTAAGCAAACCGTTAGAAAAATTGAATGTGACAGGAAGATTCCGCTATAAGTTAAATCTCATTTTAATGAAAGCAAAGCGTCATAAAAATCTGAAAAGAATACTCCTAAAACTGCAGAAAAATAAATGAAAATGATATTTCGCAAGTATAGAGGATGAAGAAGGGCACCAGCAGGGCTAGTTGCAATAAGATAACCTTTTAACCCAGTAATTCTTTCATCAATTTTTAAGTAAAACCTTTTCGTCTCAATATCTTGCCAAATCCACGTTTCAGGAAATATTTTACGAATTTGAATATCTGAAGGTTGTAGTTGAGTTTTCTCAACCTTTTCAGACACCGGAATTGGCACCCGAGTTGTTACAATAACTCCAGGCCTGGGCTGGAACGCACCGCCAACATGCAGAAAGGGAATGATAGTGAAACCTGCAAATAATAGTAAATTGAAAAAGTCAAAACAATTATGTGTATGTAACGATCAATGCCAAACAAATCCCATCTGGCGCGACTGTTACAGGGCCATGAGTTAAAAACACTTAAGGTTCAGAACCTTCTTGGCGACTCGGGCAATAAACCACATTAGGAACAGACAGGACTGGGTATACAATGAAAGAGGTAGTTTATGATTTCTATGATCGGGACGAGAAAAGGGATACTTAGCAACCGAATGCGCATCGGTGTAATTAGAACTGTCCGCCAGGAATAATAAACGCTGGCTCCAGGGTTAGAAAGTAGGCAAGTAAATGATCAGGGAACTTGAACATATTTTAACAGGAAACTAGGAACGAGCTGATGAGTTAAGCTCAAATATGCTCAGTCAGGAGTTCGATTTAGGATTTGAACGCGAACGGTAGATTGCCATCGGGCGGGTCGCCAAGTTGGATCTTGAGAGAACTCTTACATGTATTCGTATAATACATATACTCCGTCGATAGTAATAATTTGTGGACTGGAAATTTAATTATCATCTACAGCGTTTAAAATCTGGTAAACTGCTAATTTTATAAAATGTGTATGTTTCTTTTGAAAGCCAAAAAAAATAGGATGAATAGATATTTTTATTTTTAAGGTCAGTCCTATGTACATATATGATCTTTAAAATAAATACATATATTCACAAAATAATTCTTAAGACACAGTGTTTTTGGCTATTTCTAGCTAATTGAGATATTGAGAGCCCTAAAAGACTCTAGATGTTAGTTGCCCCTGGGTGAATGATTACCACAATATTTTGTGTGTGTCTCACATTCATTCCATAACCCTTTTTGGGTCTAAGCATTCTTATCAATTTATCGTTTTAAATATGTAGTTCGTTTCGATGTATAAATGTATAAATCGTGCACCTGTGCCCACATGCCTTAAATACAACATGAACCAAACATTTTAATTTAGCGAACCTGTTTGCCGCAATATTAGTCCATATCCATGTTTCGGGAAAAAGTTTTCTAACAGGTGGATTTACTATTGGAATTGCTTCTCCTTCTCGTTCAACATTTGATTTTAATAAAACGCCACTGAAGGCTACTGGGTTTGTGTTTGAATAATAATTAAATCCGCCTTTGCGAACTCCCCCAAATTGAAAACGTCGAGGTTGCCACAGAACTAAGGAATTTTCGAAACATTTTAAAGCATCGAGTATTATTAATAAGGTAAAGTATATTAATAATTTTTGTTCAAATTCATCTCCGTTCGACATAGAAAAAAAATATATGGAAAATTTGGAATACCACAACTTTTTTCTCGAATATACCCTTTTAAATATTATTAGTAAAATGAAAAAAACATGCATACCCCCGTGTTTGCAAAATTCTTAAAATGTTTAGAACCTGTCAACGTTTTGCGTATTCCACAGCCAAGTTTCCGGAAACAGAACCCTTGTTGCAGTTGTTTGTATTTTAGGCTCTTTGCTGCCAAAATCAAAGGCATTATAGTTTATGGAATAGTCAGAGTCGCCGTCAGAAAATCGAATATCGATGCTATCCCAGTATACTATTACTATATTATTAAAATTTGTTCAATATTTTATAAAACTATGAAGACAAAGGTAGTAAAAAAGAACAGTTTTAAAATAGCAGATGTTGAAACTTCAAAAACTTTATGTAAAAATAAATTTGTCCAATGCTCTGCACACTTTTGAATCATAATTTCTAATGCGTGCTATGAAATGAACTGCAACTGCAAATGCTTTTCTAGGATGTTATCGTAAAAAGAATAAAAAAAATTATTGCCTACATTGCATATCGTACTACATAGTTACGTAAAGGGTGTTAGTGTAACGAAAATGTTATTATAAATTAACTTGTTTTCGCCAATAAAATTCCAAATTCACGTTTCATAAAATAGTTTTCGTTGATTAATTCGAACTTGTGCCACGTTCACTGAATCATTTGTTATTGGGTCACTCAAAACAACGAACGTTTTGAATGTATGAAAAGATTCTCCTGCAATTAAATTCATTAAATGATTAATCTTAATTGCAAAATATAGAAATATGAAAAAAGGCATTATTTTTTAGGGAAATTTACCTAGAAAAAGAAAAAGCTTAATGAAGCATATATAATAAATTGTTCTGACATTTCTCCCCGTAGACTGTGTAAATGCGGGGGAAGTAGATTTACAATGCTTTTATGAATTATGAAGATATATATTCATGCTCTTCACTATCGAAATAACTAAAATGACCCTTGATACTCCATAATGATTATGAGTATAGCATTTTCGTAAATTGCAACATAATGAAAATTGTTAAAGGTCTTGCATTAGAGACATATCCCTGTACCAGAGTGCTACTAAAATAAGACTTTTATTAACTTGTTCGCAACCGACAACCAGAGCCATGTTTCGGGAAATTGTTTTCGAATTTCTACTTGTGGAATAGCTGCAGGTGTCATTAGTAGTGGTGGAGATGGTCCAGGTATTCCAGGGAGTCCAAGAGCTGCTGGAGCTCTTGGAAAACCTCCAGGTCCTCTAAAGAAAGGCCTTATAAGAACTGTAAAATTTAAGAAAAACATTGCAAATTAAACTGATCTAAGTTGCTCCTTTTCAAAATATTCCTATCAAATATTTTATTTGCAAAAGCATCATACTATATTCAAATATGTAAGAAAGTCGAAGGTGTTTTAACACCACAGAAGTGCTCTTTAATTAGTCTGATTGTAGTAAATGACAATAGTGTGGAATCTGTAAAATAAATATTATATTTATTATACATGTTTCTCTAAATTCTTCGTTCCTCAATCTTCTAGCCGAAAACAATATATTGAATTTGCAGGTTTTGTTAAATAAGATATGTATATTCAGACTATTTCAAAACTTAAATAAGTAATTAAGCAATCGTAGGTATGAAAAGTAAAATTACCATTATTATAAAATTAAGGATGTATTGATAAAAATGATGTTTATAAACAAGTTAATTTGGTAAAAAACGAGTCAAGCCCCATGGGAGGTTACAAATGCAACAAATACCGTATATGAATTAGTTGAAGTCTCAAAATTCTATATATGCCCTTCTCAAGGGTTTAATAAACCTTTGGGAATACGTGAATTCAAATAAGACGAAAAGAAATACCAGCTCGTATACGAACTATAAAAAATTATGGTCATGCTCTTAACTAACCAAGTAGTAAAAGATTATGTAATGACATACACATGCAGCTAAGTAACTTGGATTCAGCAGGTATCAGTCCATTAATTATTAGGTTCCCACCAAAGAGTAAATCAAATTAGCGTTTTATTAACTTATCCTCAGCCGACAGCCAAAGCCAAGTTTCAGGAAAATGTTTTCGAACTTCCACCATATGTGGAAATTGGACTGATCCTGTTAGGAGTGATGTTTCAGAATGAACAACTGTTATTGCTCCCTCTCTTTGTAAGGATACGTCCGAGAACGCTACAGGCATACTAATATGGTAAAAAGCAGCTGAAAATTTTTGAAAAGTTACTAGTCAAACTGTTCTAGTTATTATTTGCGTTGTGTACAAAAATAGTTTTAAGAATAAAAGAATATTGTTATCAAGCCTGGTACGAATTTCTGTTGATTGTTTTAAGTTTTGTAAAATTCTTTTTCTTCTTCTTTCTTCTTTTCGTCATATTACACGTGTGTGAATCTAGCTCCTTGTAAGCTATTTTTGCCTTTTAAAAAAGAAAGAGTTAATAAAGCTATTTCTTCTTTGTTCACACCCAGATTGATTTAAATGTCGGAAAGGCATAAATTATTATTATTTTGTTAATTAGAATTAATCAGTATATTAATAGGAGATTCATAGGTTTCTAAATCAATTAGTAATACATACATAATAATATTCCCATAATTAAATTAATTCCATTGAAGACTAAGTTTTCATTAAAAACGATATACATACATAAATATATATACACATATGTATATGTCTTTTTTGAAATATTTAGTAAATATAATGAAATTTGCGTTTAACGAAAATATTGGCAGAGACAAACAACAATATTTTTACCAATTATGGAACTATTTCTATTACTTTTCACCAGCTAAATGTTTTAAATGATTCGTAAAAGGTACTACTTAATGAAGTTCTAACAAAAACACTACATATAGTTTAAACCTCCACCTCAATGACGTATAGTTAGAATAAAATCAGAATTTTATTAACTTATTTTCACTGGAAAGCCAAATCCAGGTTTCAGGAAATTCTTTTCGAATTTCCACCATTTGAGGAATTGGAGCTGGTGTTCCTGGTGGAGGTGGTCCTGGCCGAGCCATTGCCAATACTTCACCTCTTTCTGCCACAATTCCATTGCCAAATCCAGAAATACTCGCAAAAAGTGGTCTAATATGAACTGCAAAATTTTTAAAAACTATCTTTTGAAACTGGCCTAAATTGCGTTTTCATCAGCAGATGTTCAACGAAAAAGAATAGGATTTTAGTCCCACAGAAGTACAAAATTTCAATTAGAAATTAAATAGCATAAAAAAAAACAGCTTCTTTCGGTTTCTCCTGTTTTATACAGCAGTTTTCATAAAAAACAATCTTGTCAGGTTTTCAGTGTCATGCCCTTTTAAAGCTTATTTTGTATGAAAAATTTGAAATAGAAATATTAAAGAACAATGAAACTTGAAAAGAAGAAAGCTGTTTTGTTTATATCTCTACTGATGGTTACATGAAAAGTTGTTAGAAAGTCGAAGGTGTTTGAAAGATTAAATAAAGTAAATAGGCTTAAAAACCATTTTTTTTTTTGGAAATATCCAACTCGGTAACTACTACGGCTACGACGATTTTACAAATTTCATAAATTTTCCTACACTGAACCTTTCTTATATTATTATAAATTCATTCATAGTTGTTTTCTACGAACGATATTTGTCAGTATGCCCTTAATATAGCATTTTATTACATTTTCTAGAAAATGCTCTGAAACCCATGGTAGGTGCGAGACTATTCATACTTTAGATCAGAAGGCATCTAAACTGGGCTCTGACTAGGCTATATCTGTACTTTTTACAATATGCCAATAATCAATTATAAACTAAACGAAAACTAAATTAGTAAGAAATATTTTTATAGCACCATATCCATTTGAATTCGTTTTCTCTGATGTACCTACAGGTGATGACAGTATGGGATCAATTACAAATAAGCACATAATAACAGCCTTTTATACTAAAACAATAATGTGCCTCTATCATTGTTATTATTTTCTATCTTTTTTAAACAGTACTTGATCGGCATTAAAATAGTGTCCCTCAAATGAATTTTGCTTTGTTATTTTTTCATTTATGTATATAACAGTCGTTATTCTACACCTCCACCATATTTGAATTATTTAAAAATTATTAACATCTTATCAACTGTTAACCACAGCCATGTTTCAGGAAATTCTTTACGTATTGATATTTGTGGGCTGGATGCATTAGTAGAAGAAGGCGCAGCAAGAGGTACTGCAGCGACATTTTCTGGAACTCCACTAAAAACATTTTGGATGAACTCATACGGAAAAAAAGGAACTGAACATTTAAAAACATTTTTTTAAAAAACTTGGTGGTATGCTATTTTAATATACACTTTTACTTTCTACTTTAATAACTGCTTTTCATAAAACGAGAATCACTATATAATTTATGTTTCTATGAAAGAAAAATGCACAATTGTTCTGTTCTGGCTTTAAATATTGCATTTAGGACGATTTCAACAGGTTATCCTTCCGCAGTCAGCGTTTCCGAGAAGGAAATATTTCTTTCTCCATCTACCAATGTAATATCAAAATCCTCAGACTATTTATAAATAAATACATCCCAACTTGCTAATTAAAAATAGGTAATCAATGTAAAAAACAAAAACTGCTAAGTAAATTTTTTAAAATTGTATGATTTAAGCAACCCTTTAATTTGTTTTATAATTAAATTAGACAAGATTAGATATATAAATCTTAATATAAATAGGAAACGCTAAACAACATGCAATTTTATTTGGTCTCACTATATTTGTATGGGGTGTAATTATACAGCAATTAAAAAGCGCAATTATGTTTATGTTAATTACGTATGGCCCCAATAAATTAAATTTTGCCATCTCTTGGCCACCAAAAAGGAAGTTATAAAAATAGGGTCCCAACTACATTCAGGCCTTTAAGTATTTGTTTGTTATTTCCCCATATATAGAACAACCTCATACAAAGTACAATACTGCTCCTCCACCACATTGTAATTATAAAAAATTATTTTATTAACTTTTTATCAACTGACGACCACAGCCATGTTTCAGGAAATTCTTTTCGAATTGTTGGTATTTGTGTGTTCTGCACTTTATTAGAAAAAGATACAGTGCCAGGTAATGCAGCAGCAAATTGTGGGATCCCGCTAAAAGCTTCTGCATGTGTAATAACAGGAAAAACTGAAACATTTCAAATATAATATATTTAAATATTTCATATACATATATAAATATGGAAAGTTTCCTCCCTAACACAATATATCGAAGTATAGTATAGTAGTTTTGGATAATTTTGGAATTTATTTGAAAACCACTTCAATTTTAAATTATCTAATCTTTGTTTATGAGGTCAATGCAAATTATGTTCGATATCTAACGGAGAATTTTTCAGTACGTAATCTGATCTTTATAATTTTGATTGAAGATCGACTACATCAAATCATCAGGGAGGATGATTAATGTTTAACATTTCAATGTCATCTTGATTTAAAATGCATCCTACAAGCTTCATATCAGTGGGTTATCGCATCTCAACATTATATTTTGATGCTAAGAATATACACAGTTAAGTATTTAACTTCATTAATTTCAGAATTTATGACAAAATTAAAGAGATATCCCTTATTAAAATCAAAAAAATTTATGAAATTTTTGTACATATGCAACTTATAATGTTTTTATTATTTAAAATACTACTAAATATTTATAAAATGTGATTAACATTTTTTACTCCAAATTTATGAGTTCCATATCATTTAAATGAACGATTTCACCTAATGTGAATTACATTCACAGTATTCCAGGAAAACTACTTTCAAGTATAACATCCACCTTCGACTTTCCAATTTCATTGTTTTTTTTTTAATACATACATATATACAGACAAGGCAAGTAAATTAAAAGATTGCAACGGAATGTAAGGACATTGGTACAGCGGTGACGACACTAGCAATATCTATATAAGCATATTGGCGACAAAGCGTCGATACAACTTAAGAGAGAACAAACCATTGGGAAATGCTTTCAAAAATCCACAATTCAGGGAAATCTTTTCTAACTAATTCTTCGTCGAGCTTATCTTCAGCGCAATGCAGTGTAGCGCATAGTGGATCCATATCCTCTAAAAAAAGGAAAGGATCTACAAATTATAAAAAGGTATATGTAAAACCGGTTTCCAAAATCGATGATTAAATACCCAGCTAGATAAAATGAGTAGATTTTTCTTAGACGAACCCATTTCTATTTGTGTGATCCTCCCAAATCCATGTTTCAGAAAAATCTTGACGAAGAGCAATTGCAAGCAAAATATCTTCAAATTCTTCGTGTAAAACCAATTCTCCATCGTAGAATACATTTAGAGCTGGCTCCTGAGGTCCTTCTCGTTAAATTTATCACTATTTCAGTTACGAACGACTCTGTACCGAATCGTACCCATTGATGCGATCTTAGTTGTGACAACTATACCGATTGTAGTCATTGCAACTATTATCGCGCCAGTTTGCATCACTGTTTAGAAAAGCGCAATGCGCAATATGCTTAGTATACCACTTACCTTCTACTTTCGGGAACGCGGCATTTGTCATGGTAATCACACCAGAATCACGTCCAGGAACTTTTGTATTATATTCCCAGGAGCCCCACGGAGTTCTGGTATCAAATCTGCGCAAAGCATTGATAACATCATCCTTGTTGAGATCGTTTCCACTTTTTAGCAACAAAACACTCTGATCAACTCCCAAAAGGCCAACATAGGAGTTAGGCTTAGTAGAAACCTTCAGTTCAACTTCATCTCCAGCTTTAGCTTGGGTGGGTACATTTATTTTTATCTGTAAAAAAACCATATATTTAATAAAACATATTGTTGTTCTGTACAATAACTTACGAAATTGTTTAACTGCTGTTCAATTTCTACATTCTTTTCTGCGAAAACAACTTCTCCATCTTTAATGTAATATACGAAAACGTAACAGGATGGAACCATATCAAAAGTAGGCTGAAATTTGAAAATATGATATTTTCGCTCCTCTGGCACTTCTATTTTTCCAGCATCGATAATATTTCCTCTTGCAACTATTTGATAAAAGAAATGTTTCAACTCTTGGTTAGATTCAACTCTCATAGAGATTTCCTTATCCAATCGAGGCCTGGAAAAGCATACTATATTTTAGCAAATAATTCCACTAAATCAAAAAATACACATACTTTTCAGTTACAGTGTCGAGTGTGAAGAAACTTCCAGATTTGCTCTCCTGCTTGTTTATAGAGCCAACAAATTCTTCTTTGTCCAGATATTTCGCCTAAGTAATTTAAAAGTTATTACAACAAAATGCAATACTTACTATTTAAGTTTTATTATCGTAAAAGAGCGCTAGTTGATTGAATAGAATTATTTGTGTGTTATGAATTCGCGAACGAAAAAATGCAATTACGATTTTAATCTGCATAAGGTTAAAAAATTAAGAAAATTGGCAAATGTATAAAAATATAGATAATACTACTATATAGATGTGCAATATATATCTTAAGATATTATTAGATATTTGAAGAAGGTATGAAAGCTCAACTGAAATAAATTCACTCTATCAAAGTTATAAACTTCGCGCTCCTCTATTGTTTTTCAAATTTCCAAATAAAAACGAAAGTTTTTTTCCTACTTGATTCACTTGTTTTAATTGTTATTTAAAGAAAAGATTTTTTCAACTCCGCCTTACTAAAATTATCAATCTATATTCGCGTCAAAACAATATACATATCATATATATATTTGTTATTTACCCGGATTGAGTAGAATGTGGCCATATCCTTAATAGGAGTAAAAGTAATAGTGGCCATACCATTTTCGTCTAATTTTTCATCAAAAACAATTTTTTTCAGCTCCTCTTCCTTTTTCTTTTCTTCTGCCTCCTTTTCTTTTTCTTCATCCTTGGTTCCATCCTCTTTGACGAGTGGAATTGGATGAGGATACCAACGACGTTCAGGTTCAATAGTAATCTGAATTGGGTTTTCAGAATCCTGAACCGGAGATCCATCAAAGTTTTTAACAACCACGGTAATTTTGATTGGGATGTCATCGATGAAATTGTTGGGAATATTAACACCTTCGATTTTGTATCTCTGATTATGGACAGTTACATCAGCAGAGGCATTATATTTGAAGCCAGTCAAAGATTCTTCAACTGATGCCAAAATTTCGTAAGTCATATCCCATTCTCTCTCAGACTTTAGTTCATTAGTCAAATCAATTTCAAAAGAGGCTTTTCCGTCCAAGGGGGCAGTTTTCATTACCGGAGCGGGAGTGCCTTCTCCGCGCCAATAAGACCATTTTTCCTTCACGGTTATAACTGCTTCTCCCTTTACTGGCTTTCCAAAAGTATACCTGAAAGAAAACTATGCTGTAAGAATTTGCTTTTAATTAACTTTAATAAATATTACTCACTTAGCCCTAACAATAGCCTTTATTTTTCCATCCTTTTTATAAACGTCCTTAGCTGTATCAATGCTCACTTCAAATTTAGGAAGAACATACTTATCCACTTCGAACAACGACCTATCTGACTCGCTGCCATGTTTCACTAAAATTTCCCAACTTCCAAGATTAGGGAACTGCGAGAGTTGCAATTCGTCAGAGTAAACTCCCTTTGTGAAATCAGCGTTATTAACTTGTTTAATTATATTTTGTTGTGGATCCTGAATATAGATAAATGATAAACACAACATAAAGGTTTTACAAAGCACACCTTACCGATATAGAAATGGAAACAGGACCTTCAATTTTAGCAGGGCGGGTTTGTTTGTCTAAAATCAAAACTCTGAATCTAACCAAATCTCCCGGCTTATACGTGGCTTTATCGGTCTGAACTAGAACAAAATTATCGAATCTGCTGTACTCCAGAGTGGACACATTTTTGAATATGATGCCTTCAAGGCCTTCTGCGGTGATGTTGTACGTTCCTCCTTTAATCGATGGGATCTATTGTAATTTTAATTTTAAATAAAACCAATAATTTTGATAGCGTTGCATTCAACTTACTTGGAACGTTATTTTCTCAAAGCTCAAGGGTTGGACAACGACAGTTTCTTCCTTGCTAAAATCTGGACCTTCGATGGACACTTTTATTTTAGCTGGAACTTCGCTTTTATGAACTGATGCGATCACTGTGAAATCAGAGTTTGGTCGAATAGTTCCCGGGCTAACAATAGCGTATAAACTGAAATAAAATGGTATAAATGAGTAAGTCCCTTCAAGATGAATTATTTTTTATCAAAAGAAACAAAGTTAGTATTGATCTCTGCTGCTGAGTCCTCAAGAATGATTATTATTCGGCTTATCAATATCGACAAGGATACATTTTTCGAACGAAATTACTAGAATGATTACGGATTTCCTCCGGTTTGACTTAGTCAACATCGAAAATTGGCTAAGTTCACAATGATATATAAGTTCGATATGACCATTTTGAAGTTCAGGATTCCTTTTTGTCTATTTCCAAAATTTGCATTGTTAGAAATCGTCAACTGAATGAAACATGTTTTCTTACTTTAATATATTCGTTTAAAATGTATGTATAATATATAAAATAGTGTTGGTGAATTTTTTTATTTTGTAACATTTTTTTCTTTAGGACGTTTTATGGAAGTTTCTATTATTTTCAAAAATGTTAAGAATAATTGTGTGTTATATTTAAAGTAGCACTTTTGAGCTTTCAAAACATTAAAGCGTTGGTATCTATTGTTTTTCAATTTTTAATGTTTAAGGGCTTAGTATTTTTTCCTAAGTGAACGTAGTGTAGTGCAGTTTTAGCTCGTGTTTTCTATCGATATAAAGTGAATATTAAGAAAATCAAGTCATAGGTTAGTGACTTATCAAAAATTCATAGTATAACTGATATATGCAATCTAATGCCATTACTCAGTTGGTGAGAGATCTGTGCTATATCAGTTGTTCGGTATTTAACACATACTTTGCATCTTTGAATATTTTTATAACTGATCTTCATCAGAATTGAAGTGATTATTTTGGCAAATTTCCAATAAATGAACGCAACGAGCTTTGCAGCGCTCGCGATAAGTCTACCTCTGAAATTTCTTGATTTTGGATTTTTTTAATATTTCGAGGCAATTTACCACCACCTCATAAAAGACGAATAGCCAATGTACAAAATGAAGAGAGGTCAAATGGGTCGTTTAAAGAAAGTTTCACTTTTATCCTGGATTAATATTTTACAAAAAATAAATCACTTCTAGTAAATTGGATGAGTATAGAAATGCATCGAACTTTATCAAATGCTTAGGGAAATTCTCTAGATAAAAGCAGTTATCTGCAAGAACCAACACAGCAGATAACTGTTACTTTTAAAGATAATAAGTAGTAATCCGATAAAGACCGTTAATGTATAAACACTGCACCAACTAATATTTTGCAAATTTATTCATTTAAAATGCATTCAATAAAATAAATTACATACCGAAAACATCGAAAAACATTATTACGTATCTGCAATTAAATTCCGATAAGTGAGTCATGATTCCAAGCACCATTTAGTAAGGTAAACGCTTTTCGTGAAATCTTACGAAATATATTGCCCCGAAAAATTACTAAACTTCAACTTACTTGTCTAGTACTTTCTTTTCATTCTCCGAACTCATATTGGCCGAGTTTTAAAAACTTGTAACTAATTATTTACTGGTTTTATAAAATTCTGAAAGACACTATCCACTATTAGCGTTTCCGTCGTTCCGCTCGGATCAACGATTGTTTTGGTTATGTGCCGCACCAGCTGAGAGCTACCCCACGGCAACGGCTGATGGGAGGCGAAAAATGACGTCACTTAAGGTGCTTTTAAAGCTAACTGCGAGCTTTCTTAGAGCCACAAACTTTCAACTAATGGGAGAAACCCAGAACTCCCCCAATTTTTATTTTACTTCACCCGGTGTTTGCGATGATAAGGGGACTAGACATCTTAATATTCAGTTATTGTTTAAATAAAAATTCGGTGTTTACATACAACGAATTTTCCACTGAATGAGGTCAGAAAAGCTCACTATTATTATAAAATTTAAAATCAATAGTCAAAATCGATAGATGTTGCTTCTAATTCTATGCATTGTACATACTTATTTGTACTGCCTATATCCTTAATACGAGTACCACTTCAATAGTCAATATTCACCAAACCAAAAATATTTTGCTTTTTTGATACGTTTAATTTATTAAATAATTTGGTAATAATTTCCATTCCATCAAAGGAAACATTGAACATAACTTGCATTACAGTATAAATGCAAAGCCATGTAACTTTTTTGATGTTTTGATGAACATACATAATTTTTGATAAATTTTGTTAAGGAGTTCTAAATCCAAAATCGAATACCTACTACTTCCATTTGAATAGTGCTTTTCAATTACAATACTACTTAATTTTATTTGATAACTTTTCCAATAAATAATTTTGTATACATATGGTATGTACATATAATAAGTGTACATATGTATAAGTTCATTATAACTTTTGAAATTTGTTTTTTTTTTTGTAAAATAGATTATTATTTATTTCGTTGTAAATAAAAGTATTATTATTATATTGATATAAATAAAAACCATTATAATCTATACATACTACATATAAACGAAATTTAGAATTGCTCATTTTGAAAAGATCGGTTTATTCGTGAATTCGTTAATAAAATGCAGACATAGATTTTGACATAAATTTTACCTTAATTTTCAAGCAATATAATGATATTAAAAAATAACTAATTAGTATTGTGAATTTGAATTTCAATAAAAATTTTATATCTTTTAATTAATGTATAGCATAAAACAAACTGGATCAATATAGACATAGTGTGATCTACTTTTATATATAGTAGAAATTTTTAAACTGCTATTTATTTTTATATACACACATTTCTACATATGAAATAAAAGCAAACTGTGCTGGAGATACATAGTGTCTGTTAGTTACTCAGGTAATCAAATTAGTAACAAATTATTTTTATAATAGATTTTAGATAACTTATTACTCGCACATAGTAAACAAATCTATTTAATAAAAACAAACAATTGCATACATTTTGTTTTAAAACGTGAGAATCAGTAAGTTGGGTTTTTTTTATAGTTGCAATTGTTAGACCTATTCTTACAGTGCTGTTCTCTAGTTCAGTTCGTATTGCATGAGTAACATCGTATTGTATTATAACTATCGGCAACGATTAAAAATGGGGAATTCCGTTGGAATATATTTTTATCTTAATGCGAAATAATAAAATAGAATTCTGACCATGTTATGCATTTCCTAACTATAAATTATTATTATAGTAAGATAAACAACGTTGCAAGTGACATACAAGTGCAATTAAATCACCATACTGGGGGTTTTAATGAAAATAAAACACAACTCTTTCAGAAGCACGAAGAGATCGTTAATCAAAACAGCATTTCACCTCGACGTTGCCTTAAGTGAGCCAACTGCAATAAATTTTGAAGAGACATGCGCCGTCATATGGGCATATTAATTCCGAAGTAATGTCAGGGTCTTAAGTCACATTACCTATAGGTAATAATTTCAAGTTGCGCTCCCACATGCCGTGTAAGGTTGCCCAATTTTATTGACACTTTTTAAAATGAAGAAGAGGTCACACTTTCCGTATTGTTCGGACAAAACAAGTTATTATGTGACATCACGTACGATTTTTCGCACCAGATAAATTTACAAAGCATGCAAATTTTCGAGGGAATCCCCTGCCGACAATCATTCGTCAAGAACAACAGGTTATTGGCAATCAATTCTGAATTCAGAATATCCAACGTACTCTCAAAAGTTACACTCATGACTTCAAACTGCCAGTAATTGACCATTCGGACGGCTGAGGCCTAGAGTTTTGTTTTCGACTTAACCGGCTTAGGAAACGACAATTGCTCCAAATGAGTGCCTACCTTACCTTGTTTGGTCCGGTGATGTGAACTTCCAACGAAACGTAAATGTAAACAATCGACCTTAGGTGAGACTCAAAAAATTGTTGGTTTTTCCAAGGTGATTCAAATATACTCAAAGCTAGAAACATTATTAGTTTTGCTTTGTTGATTTATTAATTACTTCGACGAAAATGGAAACTAAGTTTACTAATTAAAATATTTCAAAGAATTCAAACTACTTAACACTTTGTTGATTTTAATGCAAAGATTAAAAAACTTGTTTGAGCTAATGTTTGCAATATTGGTTTTCTTAAGACAAACAACAATGTTACCAAGTATTTCAAAATTAAAATTAATTAGTATATAATTGTAGTAGTTTTCAAGGATTTACATAATTAACAAAGCTAAACAAGAAATTATTGTTACTATAGTATTTTTAAATATAATAATAATTACAACTTATACCTTTATTGACAAGGTCTCTGCGTTACCAATCAAATAGTATATAAAATATTTTCTATATTTCTTTCATTTTAAGTTAAAAATGTAACTTCTTTTTGTTCGGCAAAAACTATGTTAAAAACCCCTCTTTATCCACAAGAATTTTCTATATTATGTAAAAAAAAATCGAAATTGAAACAATCGTTTCCATTGATCTTCAAAAGCAAAACCTCAGATCCGTAAAAACCTGAAACTTCGTTAAATATATTATTTTTATGATGGAGTTATCATTCACGGAACTTTTTATTAACCTTATACTTAGTTCTGTTAAAAACAAAAAAATATAAAATGAATGTTTTTAATGATAACGTTACGACTGACTGATAGTCTGGGTACCCCCATAATGATGTCACTCACCGCGGAGACATTGTATAATAATTTTTTAATTTTTTTGTTATATCCTGAGCATCAAATTACATAAATAATGATGATCGGTTCACCTCTGTCGCCGAAGATATCTTCCAAAAAAAGAGAAAATTATTTTATGGCTTCGCTTAGAATTGAAGATGCTATTCGCAGGATATCAGGAGAAAAGACAAGCCGCTAACCGGTTCTTAGCCGGTCTTCTTAACTGGTTTTAGCGCAAGATTATTGTTTACCTGGCGTCAGGCTATTTTTCATTAGGCTTAATTAAACTAATCAGACATTAGCACTGTATTGGATTTTTGTTTTTATCAAAGCAAGAGTTTTTTGGGACACATGAATAAGTATTTTTTCATTTAAGAACTTCAAGAGTCATATTAGTTGAATTTCTGGAAATAAATAGTAAACAAATCTTCTTTCTAATCGCAAGAAACTTTTAAATGTTTGCGATTTTAACTTGAGTTTCTAATTAATTTGCGATACTCGAAAACAGTTAATTGAATAACTATTATGTATTAAAAGTGGCGCTTTATATTATAACAACAAATCTCTATTTATTATGTATTTTTAACTAAAAATAGATATTGCATCTACCTGCGTACGAGAAATGTTGGAAATAAAGAAATTTTCTAATTGTGATAATGAAAAGCAAAATAATCAAAGGTTCTATTTATTAATAAAAAGAATATTAGAAATAAAATATTCTCTTAAACATTGTTTTTACAAAAAATATAAAAGATTTATATTTGATGTTAGATATAAAACCATTGATTTCGAAAACAATATAAAAAATACAAGCTCAAAATTAATTAAAGTTGAATTATGCATCGTAGAAAAGGAAAAATAATAGAAATAAATTTTAAAGCTCATAAAGTATGTGAATAATCAAGATGAAATTGATTTCAATAATCTGCATAATAAAAAGCAGCTCGGGGATGCACTAAATTTCCTCTGAAGCATCTTAGAAAATTGCCTATTAACACAAAGATCTCTTGATTCGTTATCAAATCAGTATGAACTCTAATGCTTAATAGGGTCGAGTTATTAAGCATATTGAACAATTTAGAAAGTAATTTAACGACAAAATAAGGGGATTATCCTAACAAATAATCCAGTTTTCAAAATATATTATTTTACAAATTCCTGTTTAAAATAATATGTGCTTTGAAACTGAATTATGAATTCATCCTAGAAAAAGTTTACACTTTATTCATAGTACCATATATCTTATGAAAATCTAAAATTTATGATTGAATAAATTATATAAAGATGTTCTTAATTTTGGAATTTTTTTTAAATAAATTTAAACCCTTCAAATTGCCTGATCAATTTTCGCTGATTTAATTTATGTTATTTTGTATTTTCACGTATACAACAGTTAATGAAAAAAATAATTTGTGCAATTACTTTGATAAAACTAAAGACTGTATAATGAATCACGATCTGTTGTGACGAATGATTAAAACCAAAACGAAGGTTAAGACTTTGCTGCTCATCATTTGCATTAATTTCTTTTAATTAACAATCACAAGACTTGAAGCTAAGAACGAAATGGACTGTAGATTAAGAGGAAGAAACTGCTCACTTTTCACTTTAATATATATTTGAGCGATATGGACGTATAGACAAGATTCAATTAAATTCGAAGATTTTTAATTTAATCATACAAAAAATTTCACAAGACACAATTAAAATTATCCAAGAATTAGCTAATAGCTCAAATTTTCTAGCGCCCTATTCAAAATCGAACACAAAAATAGCGTCGTTATAGAAAAACGTTTGAAACCGCGCAATCTATATCGAAATATAAGCCACAGTAGTTCGTGCAATGAAACGTGATCATTGCTATGATTGCATCTGGATCTGGGATTAATCTAAACTAAAGCAAATTCTATTATACGAAATTATATGAAATATACGCACCCTTCTGATTGGGCATTAGCATAAATCACAATATTCACTAGACACAAAAAAGTACTTAGTAGGAGCGACATTTTTATCTGTCGACTGCTCCAGTGGAAGCACTAACAAGACACAAAAGACAAAAAGTATGTTCGTTAACTTGCAGGAGTGAACGCAACCGCGATTGAGCACAGAATAACTGAGGTCTCTGCTGTTCAGCGTTGTTAAATAGTAAAGTTGTGCCGGTCTTGAATATTTTGTACCTAAGTTTATCCACCAGATTAGCCGACGGTGAGCCGTGTCCAACTCGGCTTATCATAAGCTGGCGCTCAGCTCATATAAAATACTCGTTACATGCATACGTACAGCCACTGATAAAGTGATCAGGTTAAAGGTGATCTACCATGGTATGTGTGAATTTCAGGAAAATATTATTTAATGATTCAGATTCAAGAGAGGTGGCCTTTAGCTGGAAAACTTCACTAAGAGTCTATTAAGAGAGATGGTGCTGGACCTGGGTCTAAATTTTTATGTGTATTATCAAAGCAAACATTTTTCAGACACTTGTTTACTCTTGGTCGCTGAAAGTGTTTATGCTAAACAGACCGGGACCACTTTTCCCACTATGACATCAGTGTTTCGCGCAAAGAAGGTGTCCGATTGGGTTTGGTTAATATTTGCTGCCATTTCGAGGCTGGTAGAGGTCATTACTAACCAAATCGTAGTTGCAAAATACACACTTGCATGCACGACTGAGACAAGATACTTCTAGGAAATACTACAAATTTTGTAAATTCCAGCTAGCAAAATAGGAACTGTGAAATCTTTCTTATTATTAGACACGTAAAGCTCTCAGATACCATCTTCTTACTTCACTTTATAATTATATTTATTTCTGAGGAAGCAGTTGAATGAAGTGCTAATATGATCGGAGGAAAAGTAGTTTTTTTTAGCTTTATTGTATACATATCAACTTTTCTTTTCAGTTAGAAGTTGATCAATAAAATAATTAAAAAATTAACACTGCCTATATCTGTTTATAAAATCACGGCCGTTTAACTGAACATTTGAAATATATAATAGAACGATTAAATTTTTCCAAAAATTTGACCTTAAACGATAGCCAGCAAAGTTGTGATATGGTTCCGCGCCTGCTTCCGAAAAAGTCATTCTTCTATTTTTCATAAACTATTTTTGCAATAGTGTTCGAAATAAATTTAATTGAAACCACCAAGTACAACTTCTTGAATCGCTAATTTAGAAATAGAGCAAACATCTTCCGACTATGAGTGGTTAAAATCCAAAGGTCTTAAAAACGTTGCTGTCGCACTTTCAAAGACTAATATAACAAATATACCAAAAACACTAAATGGGGTAAACTAAAAAAACATTTGTTGATAATCTAAGCTTTTCATTCTATCGGAAAGGCATCCAAAAAAATTGTAGTTCGAAAAATCTTATTACATTTGTTTTCAACGGTATACAGGCCAGAACTATAAATGTTCCTGTTTGTCTACGGAACATTAAAAGATAGCTTTCTTTATCTTTTACATTTTTAATACCTATTATCTCAAGAAATTTATGTAAAAATGTTAAGCAGAAATTCTCAATAGATAAGCGTTTCGAAAGTACTTGGCCAACCTTTAATTGTCTACATTTCAATCGCGTTTTCCTAGAAACAAGTTTTTTTACATAGACCCGACAATGCAAGTTTATATTGTTGATATATTTTTATAAAAATTATTGCGTTCTATTCCTTTTTAATGGATAGTTACAGGCAATATGTGAAACAAAAATTCATCAAATCTGATTTTGACTCGTATGAAAAAATAATAAATAAAATAAGATATTTAGAAACCCAGACGAAAAACTGTCAAAATAAAAAATACAAATAGTGGTTCATAAAATTGAAATAAAAAACCGGAAATTACAATCCATATGTATGTATGCTATTACAAGGCGTTTTGTAGAAACGTGGGGTTAAGAATCGAAAAACCCACATTTTGATCATATCTACAAATTAAATCTGAATGATGATTTATTTAATAATATGGTCGTAAATACATATATATGTGTGTTTTCATTTTCACAAAAATCGGAACAAAATTTTTAAAAATAAATGTATTTAAATATTAGGGAATGGATTTAAAGAAATTCATTTAATCTCACATATCGAGATTTTTTACTCGTGGGCACTTCCGCATATCGCAATCGTCATTAACACAACAGTCAAACTTGAATAAAATGTTATTAAGCAAAAGTAAATAATCACTAAAATTACTTTGTCTCTGCTATGATAACCTATAATATTCGGGCTGGCAAAAAGATAATTCATGGACTACATTGAGTCGACCTTTAAATAAAAATTTGTTGTTTCTTTAGTTTGTACTTATATTTTTGTCATAATATGGTCTAATTTACGCTTAATCGGGATTATGTCACCGAAATATAACATAAAAATAATAAGTGAAAATTTAACTTTATGTTTTTGATAAGACTAATCTACACAGCACTTTCAGATCAGTTCAGAATCTTTGCTCGTTTTTCACCCATTTTCATATTTTTAAATGCAGGGAAATCCTACTTACTCGTAATCAATGACGCATTTTTTTCTATGCAGTGCGATCTTTAAACACTGATCGCTATCGTGTTTACGTACTAGATACATACTTGTATTAGGGAATTCCAATCAAGAGATTTTTTCCAACAGCTATTTCGTGTTAACGTTAACAAGAAACAGGCTTTGGTTTTATTCGTAGAATCATGATAAGACACTCGGTTTCGAACTGTAAGCTAAAAGGAATGAGAAAGTCCTCGTTCAGTATCAGAAGTCGTTCTTGGTATGCAAGAAAAAGGAAACCATTGCGCCTTAATGCAGATAAGAATGCGTACTTAAAGACGAGTCATGGACAAAGCCGCATGGACAAGAAACAAATAATGGTCTTATCTTACTACCCGACCTTACTTAATATAATTCCCTTCGCTGTAATGAAAGCAGTAAATTGCTGGTGCCTATGCAAACAATTCTTTTGTTTGTAGGCTACGTTTAACATTATATCGTATTTAAATTATAATGCGTCTGTATTAACATAATTAATTTATATGGATCCATAAGTCTTCATTTCGATGCAACTTAAAAATTTTCGATCCGCATTGAAGAGCGTCATAAACACCCAAACGATGTTGGAACTGGTTTCATATACGGCTGCCAGAATTTTTCGAATATTTTTGAATCAGCGATACTCATGAAAGTGAATGAAATACAATATGGCGAAAAAGAGAGAATATACAAATAATCTGGATTGACATTCATTTTTCTTTAAAAAAAGGGTTAAATTTACTTCGAAATATATTTGACTCACGACAGTTTTCAATTCACTTTTGGAAATTCATTTAAATAATAATTTGTATAAATTTACAGTTTGAGTCCTAAACTAATATTATTATCTATATATAGTAGTTTTCGTAAAGTTCCAAATTCTAAGAAGAAACACTGATTTCGTACTGTTGAGCCTAATTTAATAATATTTATTGCTCATTTATTTCTGGTATGTGCTAGTTCATTCAGATATCTTCCTTTTTTGCCGCGACGCCATTCTTGTACGAAAGGACTAAACTGAATTTCACTCTAATATACCTATACTGTATGTATTTATGTATTTTAAATGTGTTTCATATATTTTATTCTGATCTCATTAATTTTCAAAACATTTCTTAAAATTATTTGATACGGTAAGTTGAGTTTCGAACTACATTTTTAATGAAAAATTATGATTTTTCTTATAACAATAAAATATTTTTCAAACATCATGTTATTTTTCAACTTAAAGTTTTTGAATACAATATAATCTGTAACTAGTACAACGTACTGGCGAATTAATTATGTTTGTTTCTGTTTTTCTAATTTGCAAGGTACAAACAAGACAACTCCTACATAATCAATTCAAATATTAAGGGCATCATATCGATATCGATACTGCAAGAGTAATAAAAAACCAAAATTCGATTTTGCAAGTAAAGGTCAAAACTGTTTTTAAATGTGGACGAAAGTGGTTTTATATACTTAAGTTGTCAGATAAATAAACTTTAAATGTATGTTTATATGAAAAGTAGAGAAGTATGTCCATAACAGCATTTCCATTTATTTTAATTGAAATGCACTATTGTACAAATAAGGACGTCTTTATAGCGCATCCAGTACATTGTATAACGTGAAATGTGTAGGACGTAACAAAGAGCATAATTATGCATAACATGTGGAACCAGCCATAGAAGCAAAATTCCGTCAACAAAGCCCCCGCCAGTTCTTGGCACTGCAACAAATTAAGTCTCAGAGAAAGACTTGAATGCTTTATTCGGCCGAAAGGCGAGAAACTCGATTGTTTCTGCTCCGGCGACTCACCTGGTCTCGCGAAATCCACTCGCGGATATTTCGCGCTCACAGGAAGTCGCAATCGGTAAAAGTTTCACCTGAAAACCTCCGCCATCTAAGTTAAAGTTAGTCTCTAAGCAATCTTTATGCCGAGCAGAGATCGTACCGTCGGTAAACGCGTTTCAAACCAAAGCAGATAAGTGCAGCACGCATCGAAGATGATGCGTCTGATTGACTTATTCGTTATCGTTTCTCACCTCGCTGTGATCGTCCACTGCCAAGGGTGCGTAACAAGCGGCCGTCTTGATGCGTTTCCACACGCAATTAAAACAGGTGTGAAAGTTCAGCTCGATCGGATTAAGACCGCGCACGCAGGGCTCTCGCGTTATGTTGCTGGACAAGTGTAGAAGTTGTTTCACCTTCGGTTTCGAAATCATTTCCATTTTCAGTGCCCATATGGGAAAACATCATCATGAAAGGCGTTGGTGTAGACTGTAGATTTTTTTGCAAATTTTTGCATGCTTGCTAGATGAGTTATCTCTGTTCATGACGTCACCTACTTAAATATGTATTTTGCAATATCTAAAACAATGCGCCTGAGATTCCTGTTCACTCACCACCAGAGACTCAAGCGGGAACGTCTTTCTTGTTTGTTTCGCAACAGACTTGCATTTTATGAAGGTAGTTATGCTCCTGTACGTTGGTTCTTGGAAGAAGCAATAAACTCGGAATGGACTGTAAAAAAGTTGTAGCTGTGTCCAAAGTTATAAAAAGTAGTTTGGTCTCGCTTGCCTGTCCATAGATAACTTTTTCACCCGCTCAAACGACGAGCTTTCACACCTACTGCTAATTTAAAGTTAAAAAATTGATACAGGGTCATTGCTGCAAGTTAAGACAGTGTCTAAAATATTTTTCCTGATTGCAGATTTTATTCAATTATCGCACCCAGTACGATAAGACCAAATTCTCAGTACCATGTCGCCGTAAGTGTCCATAAGAGCTCGGAACCGAGTGTAATCAAGGTTGGAGTTATAAGTTCAACATACTCCGATTTTAAGACAGTCGAAATACGCCCTTATTGGACCGAATTGGTGCAGTTCGACGTAAGTAGATGCATACTGCAATTCTATTTTGTATATAAGAAAAATTAATTTTCTTTCAGTTTGCGGATTTAAAACCTGATAAATACAGTCTTACAGCTGAAGGTGTTTCGGGAGTAATATTTACAAATGAAACTATGCTCAAATTCCAGCCGAAACAGCTTTCAGTTCTCGTTCAAACTGACAAAGCCATTTACAAACCAGGCGATGTTGTTAGATATAGAATTCTTATTTTAGATTCTAACATGAAGCCAGCTTCTAACTACGGTAGCGTTGGAATTATAATCAAGGTAAAGATTTCACTAAAACTAATGTTCTCGTGAATTAAATATTTCTACATCTGTAAGGATGGAGACGATAATCGCATCAAGCATTTGGTCAACGTCCAAATGATGAATTCAGTCTTCAGTGATGAATTTGAATTGTCGACTTTGCCAGTGTTAGGAGAATGGACAATTAATGTGGATATTATGGGAGATATTCACAAAAAGAGCTTCGAAGTTGCTGAGTACATACTACCAAAGTTTGATGTATCCATTGAAACACCAAAACATGCTGTGTATAAAGATGGAAAAATTTCAGCAACTATTAGAGCCAAGTAAGTTGAATTGCAATTAGTCAGGCAAACGGAATGATATTCGAAAATAGCTTTAATTTAATTCATGAAGAAATTAATTTCATTAACTAATATCGCAGAGTATTGTTGAATAAATTTGTAAAGTAATCATGAAGCACAATGAAGATTATTGCAAATCCTAGGAGATAAATTACTTCGCATATTTTGTATACATACGTAGGCGTAAAAAGAGGTAACAATAGCAATCAGCCTGTCGTAATTGTAGGAGGTATGGAATCTCCTCCCAATTTTGTTTTTCATGTTATTATCTTATACGTATTTAAATCTGTCGAAAGCCAGCTCGAAATATAAAGTTGGATGTTTTCGTTTTTGTTATTTTTATGTATTATAGATTACTGAATTTACGTATTAATAATTTCATATTAAATTAACAGATACAAGTTTGGAAAACCTATTCGAGGAGAAGCTACTCTTTCTATTTATCCAAAATTCTATGGCTCCATACAGCCATTTATTTTTGATTTAATCACGAGAAAAGTTGTTCCTATTAATGGTAAAGCATATATCGAGTTTGATATTAAAGAGGAACTAAAATTCATGGAGGATTACCAGAGAGACATATTCCTTGAAGCAATTGTTGAAGAAAAACTATCAGGGCGGAAGCAGAATGTTACGAAAATTGTCACGATTCACAAAGAGCGATATAACATTGAAACAGTGCGAAGGGCTCAACATTATATTCCAGGAATTCCTTTCGAAGTTACTGTACGTTTATTTTAGTAATTAAGGATAATGACTAATGCCTCAACATTATTTCTAGATACAAGTTGTGCAGCATGACGGAACACCTCTGAAGGATCCATCAAATCCAGTTGTAGCATACTTGACGAAAAGCTACGGCAGTGACGAAATCCACAATAAGACTGAATACAAATTGGACAGCACTGGAAAGGCAAAACTGCGTTTTGTTGTCCCAGAAAATGATGAAGAAGACCGCCATTCTATTATCGTAGGGAATTTTGTAAAAACCCAATATTATAGAATTCACATTTCTCCGTTAGGTTACGTACCTTGATGTCGCGACAGACATAGGAGTAATAGAGCGAAAAAAACAGAAGAGCGAGACATACATTCAAGCCGATCTTATAACTGATAAGTAAGTAATAAGTTATGTTCTATATTAGCAAAAATCATATTTCTCATTTCTAGACCGTCTGTTAATCAAGAAGTTACCGTTGCTGTAAAATCTAATAAGAAAATGAAATTCTTCTTCTATCAGCTTGTAGGACGTGGGGATATTCTTCTTTCCCAGGTTGTAGAAGTTCCTGATAGCAGTTACCACGTATTTAAATTTCTTGCAACTTTTGCTATGGTCCCAAAAGCAAAACTATTAGTGTACCTCATTAACGAAGGTGAATTTATTTTTGATGAACAAGTGGTCGATTTCGGCAACGAACTGTGGAATTATGTAAGTTTATATTATTATATTTTAAACCATGTGCTACATTATTTATATTATAATTCTTCTGAAGATCAATGTAGAAGCTCCTAGCTTGGCATCGCCTGGTGGAGATGTTGATATAACAATTACTACTAAACCATATTCTTATATTGGACTTATGGCTGTTGATCAAAACTCTTTAATTTTGAGAACAGGTATGAAATAAAAGTTATAAATATATAATTCTAAATATCTGTACTCCTTTGTCAGGAAACGACATCAGTCATACTGTTGTTTTAGACGAGCTAGCAAAATATGATACTGAGAACGCAAAATCAATTCCCCTTAATTATCCTGGGCATGAGTCTGGAGTCGTCACAATGACAAATTCAAACTTTTTACTAGAACTGGAATCTCCAACTAAAGCCTTACCAACTTTCTCACCTGAAGAAGAAGATGAGGGAAAAATGACGACAGTTAAAAAAACAGACATTGGACCAGCCCATAAATTTGAAGTCAATACAAAACCTCCTCTTGCTGGACCTTATGCTTTTAGTAGAATCCCAAAACCTTTATGGAATCGTCCACATGTTCATGTTATGGGCGATATTAAGGACACCTGGCTATTTATGAACATTTCATCAGGGTGGGCAGGTTTACATTTTTTTAATTACTTGCAATTTATGGTTTCAATTTTAGAAAAGAAGGAAGGACAACAGTTCACCGCAAGGCTCCAGACGACATGGCCTCTTGGATTCTTACTGGATTTTCACTTGATCCAGTAACTGGACTTGGACTTTTAAATAAACCACGCGAGCTTACAATGTTTAAACCTTTTTATATTAGTACAGATCTTCCATATTCTATCAAAATAGGTAAAATCTCTAGAATGCTTCCGCTTTAAAAGAATTAATGCATTTTGATTATTATAGGCGAGGTAATTTCAATTCCATTTGTGATTTTCAATCGACTAGATAGAGATGTAGATGTCAAGGTTACTCTTTACAATAATGCCCAAGAGTTTGAGTTTCCTAATGTTGACAATGAGACAGAGAGCAGCCAAAGTACGACTGATTTGGCTTCATAACTCTTTTTAAATATCTTATTTTTAGAAATCGAGTTATACAATCGCCAAAACATAAACGTTCCCACCAACTCAGCTCAGTCCATTTCGTTCATGATTCGCCCTAAGAAGATTGGTCCAATTGAAATTATGGCAGGCGCCACAACTGCAACAGCTGGGGATACTATCAAAAAGACTTTGCTGGTAGTGCCAGAAGGAGCCACAGAATATATAACCCGAGGTGTTCTGGTGGACTTGCGAACACAATCTGAGCAAAAGGATAACATTACAATAAAAATTCCACGTAATGCTGTGCCAGATTCTACCCACATTGAAGTTTCAGTAGTTGGGGATATATTAGGAGCGGCGGTCTTTAATTTAGAAGAGCTTATTCGATTACCTACAGGATGTGGAGAACAAAATATGGCCCATTTTGTTCCCAACATCCTTGTTCTCAATTACTTAAAGGTAGGTCTCTATTTTTAAAAATTGAAAATTATGACATAAATATGCGAATATATACGAGTATGTACCTTTATTGAATAAGTTTCTTGCATTTCAGAAAATGGACAAACTATCCCCAGCAGTGGAAATGAAAGCAAGACGATTTATAGAGATTGGTTATCAAAGACAACTACGATATAGACATAAAGACGGTTCATTTAGCGCTTTTGGAAGTGCTGACAATAATGGCAGTACCTGGTTAACTGCATACGTAGCTCGATCTTTCCGCCAAGCCATGGATTTTATAGATATAGACGAGGAAATCGTTAAAGAAGCCCTCGCTTACTTAGCCAAAATGCAGTCTCCAAACGGAAGTTTTATTGATGTCGATAGTTCTCCTGTTAACCATTATGGATCTGATAACGACCGAGATACTGTTTTAACTGCTTTCTGCTTATTGGCATTTTTGGAAGATGCGGTAAGTTTCAATTAACATTTTCGTTACAGTGTTTATAACTAAATTTTGAGACCTTAAAAATCTATGCATGTAATAGCTGAATACGTGATTAAATAATTTTCCACAGAGCCTCATTCCGGACTATCGCAGCATTATCAATAAAGGACTCGATTTCTTAGTAAAAAGTCTAGACAATTCTGAAGATGTTTTCACCTTGGCAGTTGGAGCATATGCGTTGCAACGGGCAGACCATAATGCAAAGGATATTTTTGTTCAAAAATTAGACGGTAAAGCTAAAAACGAAGATGGGAAGAAATGGTGGACCCTTCCCGTGCCCGACACTGAGAAAAAGAGCCCATGGTACAATATGTCACGGACCCTCAACATCGAGGCGACTTCATACGCAGCGCTGGCATTTTTGGAAAGTAGCTTCTCCGAAGAAGCATTCCCAATACTAAAATGGCTTGTGGATCAAAGAAATGTGAAAGGTGGTTTCTCTGCCTCCCAAGATACTGTCGTTGGTCTTCAAGCGCTAGTGAAATTTGCTGAAAAAATCTCTACAGCGGGAAACAACGTACAAGTTGTCTTTGGCTACGGACAAGATGATGAATACCGGATTAATGTAAACGCCGAAAATGCCATGGCTCTCCAGAGCAAGGAGGTAAGAAAAATACTGATTTGTAAATTGAGCCATTTATATAACCAACATAATTTAAAAGAGATATTCGAATCGTGTAAATTTGTATGTTCCAAAAAATTTAGTAAATGTATGCTGGGACAATAGATAACGAGGCATATTTACATAAAGTTAAATTATATGTCGCGGCAATATCGATAAGATTAGAGACTCTCCGGTGTTTAGAAAATAGGTATTTTATGAAATTATTGCAGATTCCTTCCGACACAAGGCAAGTCACTGTCTCCGCAGCAGGAAGAGGAGTCGCTTTGGCACAAGTTTCTTATAGATACAACATCAATGTAACAGGAGCATGGCCACGATTTACTTTGGATCCCCAAGTTAATCGAATTTCCCACGCGGATTACCTTCACTTATCAATCTGCACAAGGTAGGGCTCTAACACTCAATAATTTTGAATTTTAAATATTAATAGTTAATTTTATAGTTTCGTACCAGCAGCGAATGGCCCCTACAGATCTAACATGGCTCTCATGGAAGTAAGCTTCCCCAGTGGTTTCACAGTTGATCTCGACACTCTACCGTCTTTGGAGTCGAATGAGCTAATAAAGGTATAGTGCAATGACATTAATAATTAATATTCTCAAATTTGAATTCTCATATTTTCAGAGAGTAGAAACAAAGAATCGTGACACTGTTGTTGTTTTGTATTTTGATTATCTCAACCAAACAGAAATTTGTCCAACTATTGATGCACATAAAACACACAAAGTGGCCAAATTAAGACCCGCATCAGTAGTTATTTACGATTACTATGATAACGGTAAGAATAAAACCAATCTGTGAAAAATGAAGCAGAGTTTTTGGTTAATTAAAGCTACATATATTAAAATACTACTTTTTTAGCGCGCCGAGCAAGGATGTTTTATTACGCACCAAAGGCTACGCTTTGTGATATCTGCGAAGGGACGAATTGTGGCAATGCCTGCTCTGTGCACGCCTCCCCGCACAGCTCTGCAAGCACCAAATATCCTCTGCTGGCGTTATTAATTTCGCTAATAGTATTTACTATAGCTGTGTGAAAACTAATGGAAACTGCCATCAATTAATGGCGATTTGTTAGCCCCTGTTTTCGCCTTTAAATTAATTCACTAATTTAATAAATAGCATGTAATAAATTGTCGCTAGCTTTAATTAAATTTACTAAAATGTTTGTCTATAAATTTTGTTTAATTTTCAAGTGTTTTAAGTTTTAACAAGTTCTTAGAACCAGAAACTTTACCTCTGAAAACGAATAATTTTTTATTTAATGTTATATCTGCTGCTATTCCAAACGAATATTGATGGAAAGTTCAGAAAAACCGCACACTCGATGTGGAATTTAATTGAAAGAATGAAATATGAAAATCATAAAATGTATAAAATAACTTACCTTTTGTTTCAACAATTTTCTAGATTCGTATCAATATACGAGCAATACAATAACAAAATTATAGCGACTTCGTGAATACGAAACTTTCTTTATTCAGTATTCAAAAAAATGCAGGCAAGGTGCAATATGAACACAAGCAATATAATGAAAATTCATCATTACAATTAGAATGTTTATTTGTCGTAATAATAAAATATAAAATATGTTCTAGGTTTTTCTCTTCGCTTTCTTGTTCTCCATTAAGCTTAAAATCGTTCGACGCATCTCTTCAGTCTCATTAAGTTCCGCTTCATAGTTACGAATTGCCTCGTTCTTCTCTGCCAGCTGACTTTCTAAATGCCGAATAAGATTCTCAGACTTCAGATTAGATTCACTTAATTCTTCAATATTTCTGGATGCCTTTATAATTTCTTTTTCCTTTTCTTCTAATGTAGTTTTAATTTGCTTTATTTTATCCTCATATCGAGCGATACTAGATTTGTAGTGATCTATACGCACAATCTAAAAAAATTTCAGAATATAAGTAACTGAATGCAGATTTAAACAATGTTAACATACATTTTCTTTATTTACTGCCTGTAGTTGTTTCACTTCAGCAATATTAGTTTCTGCCTGATTTTTGTATATTTCCACCTCTTTACGTAGCTCATCTATTTTAGCTGTTTTAATATTAAGATCCCTAGACTGCTCTAGGTATTTCGTCTTCTCTATCTCGCTCTTCTTGTTGAGTTCAGTAGTTATCCGCCTTAAAGTTTCCAATTGTTTTGAAAGATCACTATTGTGAGCTTGCAACTTTTCTTGGATGAGATGCAATTTAAAATTTGTACTATGGAGTTTTGTTACTTCGTTTGACTGTAAACTAAGTTGGTGGGAAAGATTTGTTATCTAAGGATACAAAGAATTTAGAAAGTCACTGTAAGATGGAAGAGTCATTACCTCTGAGGTCGCATTCTCCAGAGTTTTCTTTAGATTCTTTTCAGCATTGGTAACCAAATTAATTTTGTAATTAAACATTTCTATCAGCTCCGATGTTGCCACGTTATCGAACTGCAAATAATTTTGTTGAAGAAACAATATATAAACATTTGGACGCTTTACCTGCGCATTTCTATTAGCCTCGAATATATGCGTAATCAGTTTGTCCAGTCGCTCCTCCAATGTTTTGCTGATGCACATTTTGCTCTCTTTGAATGGCATATTTCTAATACCTTCTAAGACAGACTGACTTTGTCTGTTTGCGACAACTGGTCTTAGTTGTGCTATAATCTAAAATTTATATTTGACATATGCAATTACACTTTTCCTGGGAAAATTTTACCTTGGAGATGTCGTTACGAGGAAATTCCCTGTTTTGTGATATTTCGAAAACTACTTGACAGAGCTCTTCATTTCCAGATACAAGTCCCTTTGCTACAACAAAGTGAACTTGTTTCATATTTAAAAGCTTCAGAACTTTCTCATGCCAGACACTTTTAGCAATATTTGAAAGATCAATTAATATGAGCAGACAAAAGAGGTATTTAGACAAATCATTTTCCGAAAGATTAGTATAGTTCAGAAACTCTGCACTGACCGATGTTAGGGGCGAAAACATTTTGTCCAGGTACGCCTCTGTTAGAGTAGCGAGAACTAGTCCTTGCGTGCGGGGATTCTTCAGCAGAGTAATAAACAATTTTAATAGTGAAGTCACCTGAAATTGGATAGTCAAAGAAATAGTGCAGATTGTATATTACAACAAAGAAACAAAACAAACAGACCTTAAATACTTATCCAAAAAATCTTAAACTTCACAAAGGCGACTTCATACTTTTAGTTGATCCCAACTATGTAGAAGTTACGAAGACGCAAACAAACTCACATGAAAAATCGACCTACGGCCCTTGTTAAGAAAAACAGTTTCTTCTGTTATAGTATGAATTGCATAAATGACGTACAAAAATTGGAAATTTTCGTTCAGATATAAAAGACGAAATGAAGTAATTCTAAAGAAAAACCATACCGCTTAAAATATTCTGCCACACACTTGTCTTAGTTGCGAAAATTCTCAGCTAAAGGTAATCGGTGGGGGACAATACTTACTTAATCCCTAAAATTCCAAATATCTTGCATTAAAATGATAAATTTCAATTCGATTCTACCCAGTATTTGTCGAAATCTTAATTCCTTCATTTGTTATCGCTGACGCGTTTTATTAAAGCATTTAATATGAAAATGCATAATGTGTAACTTCCAATTTTCATACAAATATATTTTTCTGAACTAATCTTTAATGGAAAAAATGCATGAGTTATAACACTTTGTGGTGTAAATAAAATAAAAATATTTTTACTTCATTATTTATCTCATTGTGCAAAATCCGTTAAAAAAAGTGCAGTCGTAATTGAGCTCACTAAATTCAATATAATACTAACTTCGGATTAAGTGATGAAATAGACGTACCTGTTCATTTGATGTATCCTGCTTCTCAGAAGCCTCCACCAACTGCGGCAGGAGACCTGCTAATTGATCGTTTATTTGTAAAATATCGTCGTCATCCATATTATTAACTATGGTTCCGATTATGTTTAGTGCCCTTGCACCAACTTGTTCTACACCTAGCCAAACCAACACCATGTTGAATAATCGATGTAAAATTGGACCGAAAGATTTGTCTCGTTTGCCTTTAGAAATTGTATTAGTTCAATAATAAATAGTTTAAGTTTTTGTTTTCTTACTTAGCCGTAAAATATAATCGAGCAATTCAAAAATAAGTCCCATGCAATGTTGCTGATTTTTAAGATTTTCATCTCCCTGATTCATATCATCCATTTGAAATCGAGATTCTATTGACTGTAAAGATGATACGTTAAGGAAGGTTAGAGTTTTTCGATCCACGTATATAGAAAACGTAGAAGGGCGCACTCGGAATTCAATCACCACTGATAGTCTCAGCTTCAACAGATTCAACCGAGCTTTCTACCTGCACGAGCTGCCTCACCTGAACCAGGGTTTCCATATCCATACTGAAGTTCTTGTACTCCTTTAGAGCCAGGTGGAAGTCATCGTGGTCTTTTGCGTTCGTAATAAACTCCACAATGTGGCGCAGGTAAGGGACGTTCCAGTTTTGAAAACAATTCTCGACTTCTTTGAAACTCATTTTTATGAAGTTCTGTAAATCTGTGATATCCCAGGAATCTGCGTTGCTGTAGAGGATCAAGAGCATTTTGGTCGCCAAGACGCCGTGGCATTTTATCTTAGAAGCGAAGGCTGTGGAGCGCGTAGTCCGCAGAAGCAAGTAGGCGCACACAGAGTTTTTGTAGCAGAGATTCACGAGCACTGAGAGTGCAATGAAACCCAGCGCCTCGTCCTCGTAAATAATATTCACCAAGACCTGAATAAAGTCGGACAGGTAGGGCTCCTCCCACGTTATTTTGATGCTGTATGTCAAATCCTGCAGGAGCGAAAGCAGTGTTTTACTTTGTTTCAATTTATCCTAAAAATATCGGAATTGTGAAAATGCTCTGGAGGTTGAGTCATCCCTTTGTTACCACTTTGCACAAAACCTTCGCCAGCAGCGGAATAAACCTAAAATCGTTGACGATGGCTTGCCGGGCGCTTGGATTCCTGCAGGCTTGCTGGAGGACGGAAATACTGAGCCACATCGTGTCCGCGGCGGGCTCCAGCGAGCTAATTACCGTGTGTAGGTTTATGTAAAACTGGCATTTCTCCACAGAATTTGGGTCGAAGACGTCGATATTCAGCGTCCCCGAAAGGAGCTGTGGATAGTCGAAGAGTTTCTCTCTAAACCAAGAAATTATTTCATATTACTTACCGACAGGTTCCTGTTAAGCAGGAGCTCCGTGGCCTCAGTTTTCTGCCGCTGGAACGCCTCGAAATGGGTGTTAAATTCCTTCATGTACGACTGCAGCGACTTTGACATGATGAACGCTTTAAAGAACACGGGACCAATTTAATATTGAGGAGCTTAATTAGTTACAAGAAAAAAATACAAAAACATCCGTTTCCCCGCGAACGACAAATTACAGTTAACGAATCGCCATTTATGAAATCAAAAAGCATAAACATCAAACACGCTCCATCCACATAGAAAACGGTTTGGTGGCAGCTGTCAGGTTTTCGTTTCTTTTCTATTTTTGAAAGATGGGGCTGCAGTAGCTACGGTGAAATAAAATTCCTGCAGTTTTTAAAATACCTCAGTTAAATTTTTTCGTGCGATTCTTGCACACTTAAAACATTCAATGATAAAGACTCAAGGAAGCGCGTGTAAAATCCGACTAGTATTTGTATAAACAGTTTTTGTAAAATTCAGCAGTAGTACGAAAAGAACAAATTTTCTTATGCATCAACCCACCCAAAAACTCTTATTTAACGCCGCCTGTAAAGATGAGAACCCCTAACCGTGCGAAGTTAACGATTTTACTACACTCACGTACAACATTTTCTTAGGCTTTCTATTTAAATCTTAAAACTGATCCCATCAAAATTTGTATGCCAGATTGGATTCTTGACTCTTGCCGTCTTTGATATCAGTATTCAGTTATTTATCTAGAAAAATTAAATAATTTATAATCATAATGAAAAATCATTACATTTTAGATATTTTTAATGATCTTTACACTTTATGAATCGTTATTTTAAATTATATTTAAAACTAGCTAATAAGTAGTGGCTATTTTGCGTTTTAGTAATTTTAACAATAACACCAGGTTTTATGTATTGATGCAAGTTCATATGTATTTAGGTAGTAAATATTAAAAGCATTTGAAGTGTTGCATAATTATAAATCCATCTTTTGGTGTTTCGATTTCACACAAATATACACCTTCTTCATACATGTTTCATTTTATCTAAAATAATATACTTTTTTAACATATCGAAGAGAACAAAAATTTTATTGCACGAGGAAGAACAACAGCTAACTGATGGAGATGAAAAAAAAAATTCTTCAGTCTCAAACAACCCAGTCAATAAAATACGTTGATATTTGTTGAGATTTAAAACTCCCAAAAAAGTCTTCACTACTAAATTCGTAAATCCAGTAGTTTCAAGGGCGCTTGTGTTTGAAAATAATTCTTAAAATTCATATTGATAAAATTAAGCCGATTTATGTTTTAAGACTTTCTTATATAAAACAAAGAAATGGTTTTTAAGAACTAGATGATTTCTTTCATTTGTCCGTCTGAATCTTGTCCTTGTTTGTAACCTGAAGAAATGGCTAAAACGGTTAAACGTTAAAGGAATGATTCTCAATGTTAAAATTGGATTTTACTACAGTACGTTATAAGATTTTCAAATTTGGTAGTAAATTTCATTCTCAACAAAATGTCGGTATGAGAATTTTTAAATTTTTTGTTCAATGAGTTCACGTTTTTATAAAAAACTATTCTTTCTAATACAAATTGTGTCTGAAATTTCGCAAGATTACTTTTAGATGTGTAGCTAAAACGTTGGTCTATGGAATCGAACCTGAAAAATGAAAAAAAATCCACCTTAATTTACATTTGTAGAAATGTTATTCAATCATGGCTATTCTATTTCTGCTGTATGATTTTAAAATTTTCCATTGCCTTATTACTTACTATGAATTTTAAACTATAATTAAATTTGAAATGCATCCACAGTCTCTGTAACATCCAACTGCTGGACACTGAATTAAAATGCATTTGTTTGACCGTGAACGGGGGAATAACCGCCTTCGCGTGGCACTCACTTTGCTAAAACCGCGACACCGGCCCCACAATTTACTCACCCTCAGAGCTGCTCTTGCCGGGGTCTGTCGCCCGCAGGGATAAATAAAATAAAAAACGTTTTCGTTAAGCTGATTGCGTTTAGTCATTGACGAGATTGCTCCACGTGTTTGGCACTTACATGCTTAAATTGCCTGGAAATCTCGGCTGTCTCCAGACTAAATCGCATCTCCAACTAAAGCTTCCCAAATCCACTTTGAGGAGGAAGTGATTATGACAATTTCTGAATTGTTCTAACGAAGCATAATCGCCGGAGGAGCAGCTCCTAAGAGCACATCTTCGGCTAGGCAGCCTCTCACAAGTTCAGTAGGGTTTTGCATACGATCGAGTGATCTCGGTTAGAAATGGTTTCCGGCTCCAGAGTTTTGGGGAATTTTTAAATTTGAAAGGCGTTGATATAGTGAAAGGCATTGTGAATCCCTTTGTTGTATTATAATATAGTACATATAGTGAAATAAGTACAAAATGAGTCCCAAGGATTCTAGCCGCTCCGAAAAGGATCCAGAAAAATTTGTACACGATGCGAACCGGGGAGCTTGGGCCAACAAAACCGAGTTTATCCTTTCAGTACTTGGATATGCCATTGGAATCGGTAACGTGTGGAGATTTCCTTATTTGTGCTACCGAAACGGCGGCGGTGAGTGATGAACTTAATCCTTTGATCCGTTTTAACGTTAAGACATTAATTTGCACTTTTGGTGGACATTTGTAAGGTTTTGCACAAAATACGGTGAACTTAACTAAACTCCTATAATGAAGTTTTATTGCCGGATTATTTGCGAATCAGGTTACGCATGGACAGCTTTTGAACGAGTTACTGTAGATCGTCAGTTGGTCCGCAAAAATAATAAAGTGAAAAACGAAAAGTTTTCAAAAATTATGACATCGAAATTTCAAAAATTAATTTTTGAAATAAGTTTTATAAACTCTGATTTAGTATAGTCTATGTATAAACTGAAAATCATGATATGAGAATTTTGAAGCAAATTTAAATTTATTCTATTCCGCGGACAACTGCCCATCTTTGAATTTATCTCCCACTCTCAATCTTGCAATTGAACCTTCTAATTTTTATGAATTGAATTAATCTTACTTCATAAAAATAAGGTATACAAAAATTGGAACTTATTTTATGAAATATAATTAACCAAAATGTTTAATATTAAACAAAATAAAAATGTTTTGAATGATACAAAACTTAGGCTAGCAATAACGTCAAGAATCGATTTAAAATCGTGAAGTTAATAATTTATATTTGCAATATGCACGGTAATTTATAGCAATAAGCTTAATTATTCTACAATTTAAATGCAAACTGGATTTATCTAGCGAAAATAATTTATAAGAATCTTGATTAGCTTTAATTAGCAATAGTTTTCTACTGACGCATTGAAATCTGTGACAATTCATAACTACCTGTTTAAATACGTAAGTGAAAGTAAAAAGTTGACGTGAATATATAGAAATATCATGGAAGGGGGTTATTATGGGCCAAAACTTACTAGGTAATTAATTTTTCAAGTCTTGAATCATTACATTTTATAACACAAAATTGACTCCGCCTGTTTGGCTTTCACGATTATGATATACTCATATTTATTGTAAATATAATAGATTGATTTATGAGGTAGGTTTAGAAGTTTAATTTATGAATGTTTCATGTAAACTAACCGAGCTAATATAAAAATGAATGTCAATGACTTTGGGGAAAAGCAATAATCAATCTTCGCGTCGTTATACTAAATTACTTATATGCGGCTTTCAGTTTTTCATAAAGTAATAATATTATATAAGCATCCTGAAATAAATTTACAAACATTTTTAAATATTTGCATGCATACAGATAAAAAATGTTTGGGTATACTTACTTATGTTTTAATAATTCAACATTTTATAATTTTTTCATGATTACATATGTACATATACGTTAGATTCTAATTTTGAGTACTTTTAAAACTAAAGTGGCGCACCCTATTTTTGCCTCGGTAGTGCATTTAAAAGAATTCTACAATTTCTATTGATAAGCTTTTTTACTACACCATATTTTTAATTAGAACTGTTCATATACATATATTGTACCTATAGATAAAATTTCCCTTAACTGATTTCCTGAAAAATAGAGAATTGGCTTTAAAATGAGACAAGAATATGAAACTCAATGTAGGAGGCTTTTTCGGTTTATATTCAAGATATTCACGGTGCGAATATATTGCTTTCAAATTTTTCTGATTTTTAGTTTTCAAAAAGGATTTCCAATCTTGGTGTGCCCAGAAGCCCTTATACGCTTTAAGACCGCTCTAGGCAATAGTAAATATATGTATACCTACATAATTATGTATATGATTTAAATCTACTATTTTTTAATTAATTACATTAAAATATTAACAAGATAAATAGGATCTTCTTTTATGGAGAATTTATATTCTACAACTTCCTAAAATGCTTCAAAACAAACATTTATGGTAGTAGAATAATACAATTACTTTCTATATTGCAGGAGCCTTTCTGGTGTTATTCATTTTGATGCTATGCCTGGCCGGAATACCCCTCTTTTTCATGGAGGTGGTGATTGGCCAATTTTCTTCGACCGGCTGCTTGAGCATGTTCAGGATGTGCCCCTTGTTCAAGGGTGCAGGTTTCGCCATAGTCATAATAAATATTCTTTGCTGCATTTACTACATTGTGATAATCTGCTACCCGGTGCTGTTCCTAATTAAACTAATTTCACCTGTGGTACCGTGGCAGGATTGCAACAACCCCTGGAACACCGACAAGTGCTTTATGGTAGAAAATTCGGTATTTTTGTTTCTGAGTAACTGAGCTGCTTTGTAGCCAGGAAATGAAACAGCGGCCAATCTCTACAGCATCGCAAATGGGACAAATAACACCCCCTATGAGCGTGGGGCTTACCGCACCCCAGCTGATGAATTTTTCCAGTAAGTTGATTTTAGAAAATTTAACACATATTTTCCCAATTTATGTAATCTACTTACACCAGTCGGGAGATTTTGCAGATATCAACCGGAATCGAGGATATCGGAGGTATCGTTTGGCCTCTGTTCGGATGTCTCGTCTTCTCGTGGGTGGTGGTTTATCTTTGCATCATCAAAGGAGTCAAAACCGTAATTTACCTTTTTACGTAAGTTTTGATGTCATTTTAAAAGGTATAAATTACAGGTTGGTAAAGTGGTATACTTTACAGCACTGTTCCCATTCCTGATTCTTTTTGTACTGTTCATTCGCGGTGTTACATTGCCTGGAGCTATCGATGGCATTATCTACTATATAAAGCCAGATTTTAACCGCCTTATGGACCTCAAGGTTTGGGCAGATGCCGCCATCCAAATGTGCTTTTCAATAGGTCCAGGTTGGGGTGGGATTGTTAGCATGGCCAGTTTTAATGAGTTCCATAATAATGCGATGTGGGACTCGATTTTCATTACTTTGATCAACGTCGCGACAAGTATTTTTGCCGGTTTTGTCGTTTTTTCTGTTTTAGGGTACCTTTCTCGTAAGTCGTAATAATTTTTCAAACTATAAATATAACAGAATACATAGCAATATATTTTGCAGTTAAGACTGGAATACCTGTAGAGCATGTTGCAACACAGGGTCCAGGTTTAGCCTTTGTCACCTACCCTGAAGCAATTAATTTGATGCCTGCACCACACCTTTGGGCAGCATTGTTCTTCTCTATGCTTTTCTTCCTTGGACTGGACAGTATGGTAAGTCAATTTATAGTAACTTATTTATTCTTTGTGTTATTTTGACTATTGTATCAAAACTAACTATAAATGATACATCTTATTAACCATAATAGCGTTGCCATTTTCACTATAGAATTATAAAGCATAATCCTAAAAACGCTCTAACATCAAATTCGAATCGAATCAGATATATTGTATGTGTCAATGTAGTGGCAGGAAATATTTTAAAAAATGTAGCTAAAACCTTTATTCATTGACACAAACAATGACTAGGTACTGGGCGATTAGCAACAAATTAAATCTTATTGTGTCTATCAAGAAGTTTCGCGTTAACAACTGTATCAAAATTAATTTGATTATTCCTTATTTCAGCTGACAATTACCTACTATATATCGTGAATGCTTGTTAATTTTCGATAATTGTTTTTAAACAGCCGAACAATTTCGTATTTTATATAACTTTGCTAATTTTTCTGCACTGTAAATTTTTCTATCAAACTATTTATTTTTACATTTGAATAATTTCAGTTTGTCCAAATAGAAGCAATTATCAATTCGCTGGTGGACGACTACACCATTTTACGTGCCCATAAATCATGGGTTACTCTGGGGTCTTGCATAGTTATGTTTTTCCTCTCGATTTCGATGGTAACAAACGTAAGCATTTCTCGCAATTTGTTGTTCTACCTGTAATTCGATTTAAGTAAATATTTTCTTTTAGGGAGGAATATTTGTTTTATCTTTGATGGATTATTACGCTGTGTCTGTAGCAGTGATTGGCATTTGTTTCGTTGAAGCTATTGTAATTGGTTGGATTTATGGTACAAAGAGGTTTACAGCGGATGTTAGTTTCATGGTGGGCAAAGAACCGCCAAAGTTCTTTATTATTTGCTGGAAGTACATAACTCCAATTATTTTGGCAGTAAGTATGACACAATTTTGTCTCTCATTAATCAATATTAATCAATAGCATTTAACCATCTCTTTTCTTAAGTTCATTTTTATAGCAACATTGGCGTTCAGCCGTCGAGTGACCTTCAACGAGATTGAATACCCTGATTGGTCCATTGTCCTTGGATGGACATTATGCTTTTCTTCATTAATTTGCATACCAATTTATATGATGTACAAATTATGTACATCAAAGGGTTCATTGAAAGATAGATTCTTTGGCAGCCTCATTGCAAAGGACTGGTTCCCTGCTAATCCAGAAATCTGCCAGAAATATGAAATGTTTCTGAAGGAGGAAAATATTGAATTATTTTAATGCATTTTTTAAGGATATTTTGGGGAAGGAAAACAAAGATATAATTCTGAATGTCTAATAATGTTGTCTAAGTTTGTTTATTTTCTACTTATTATTTTTTGATAAGACTCAAAACGCGTTGTTTTAGTATAGTTCTATTGAATTTCGTTTTACTAGTAAAATTGCACAAATAAAAAGTTTGTGAGAAATTGTGATGCAACTTATTTTGGGTGTGATAGAGTTTAATAATATGATATTTCGCCCTAAACAAAATTTTAAGAGCCCGAAGAATACGTTAATCAAGTATACCACTTAAAACGACTAAGATATTGCTAAATTTCGGATATTATTTGTCGTTAAATTAGATCTATGTATGTTTAGCGGAGAGAGCAAAAATTTAACAATTTAAGTTTTAAGGAATTTAGTCTTGTTTTTCCAATAGCGAAGAAGAATGATTGTAGTTGTGATTTTGTGTTAAAATATTTGTTAATGATTGTAAAACACTTTAGCATGAGCATACATATTCTTGAGGTGGGAAAGAATTTCCATCCTCTTTTGAAACTCGGAGTAACAAATAAAACTTTTAAAGTTCGGATTATCGTTAATAATCTTATTATTACAACATACATATGTATCATCTAAATTATTTAAATATTTTCATTTCTTTATTATAAATAAATCCCCTTGAAGTTGCATTGTATTTTGTTTTAGATTCCAAGATCTGCAATTGCTTTTAAAGTAACATATATTCCTGCAAAAGCAATCGCAAAACTGTGACTAACAAAATCATCTGGTAAGCTAGGTGAAAACGAACTCTGAGGAAAGCTGAAGCCAGCTTAAACCTAGCTAAGCAAAAGAAGCTGCAATTTTGTGTTGCATTTAGTTCGATTGGTTCGAAGCTTAAGCTGTCTTAAAAGCTGCAATTCGAATTCGAGCCGTTTGACGGTGGTCGTTACAAAAAGTGCGACTCTAACGACTCTAATTTGCTCTGACTTCTTCCAATTTACTTCCTCCTAGACGCGAGCGCTTAATTAAGAGCATCAGCGTAATTTTGATTACTGAGCGAACCCCTCACGCGCGCGGACTTGTGCTGCGGGGCAGAAATTTTGCAGTTTTATGTAACTTTTGCAACGAAGGCCGCGAGGGAAGCTGCCCAGCTGCTCTTTCCGGAAATAGAAGGACCCGATAACACGATAAAATCGCAAGTTCAAGTTCAAATTTATTTGATAAAGTAAGAAAGTAGGGCATAGCATCGCAGAATCTAGTAGTGTGTTACTTTGAGGGTATTAATTTTTCACTTACTGAAAGATAAGGGTGGTTGATCTTCACCTCGGCCTTGTACGATCTTTTGTCGGCAGATTAAATTTTACATATGATGCGGCAAAAAAACTAAGCCAATAGAATTTAATCCCCTTCACATTGAAAGGGGAAAAGAAAAAAAATCTAAATAATAATAATAATTTACCGAAATAATTAGATACCGATAGGAATATATGTTTGCAGTTCTTTTCTATACATATCTAGTCTAATGCTATGCTCTTAATTCAATTATTAATATAATTGTTATATAGTATTTTATGTCTACAACAAATTTAGCGCAAACTAATTACATAGATCAGGCGATGTTCCGCAAAAATAATGTTATTTATATTTCGCAAAAATAATGTTATTTATATTTCTATACTATATTTTCTTTTTTGTTTGCAGAAATTATAATTAAATATTTCATATAAACTCAACGCTATTTCTTTTGTTGTGAAACTATTGTACGTAGTATCTACTTACATATGTAGTTAAGGGCCGAGCTAACAGCTATTTTCATATATGATGTAAGTACCTCACCCACAACTGTTAAAAAAATAATCTATAATTTAGTACCTTTTGGGTTGAAAAATTTGTATGTACATATACATATTTATTACGGTTCGATTATTCAAACAAAAGATTAAGAGCATATTAATATTTTTGCATCTTCCATTAATAGTAATATATTGGGAAAGCGCTTATATATGATCCATATGAACCAAACACACACAAGGTTCAATTAGATCTTTTCATGCGAGCCAATTTCATAAAAAAACTCATAAATACAAGAAGGAAAGAATAATGTAGACATATAATTATAGTGTCAAATGTTAACATTTATTATTTTGAAACTTTCTTACAATCAATCTTCTTCGTTGAAGTTACTTTGAACAAGTTGATGCGAAATATCAGCATTTCCTAAAGTTTCTTCATATCTCTGTCGATCAGCGGCATCAGCTGGGTACCAATCGTTGGGCCTAACGCATCGCTTAAATCGTGCCGTAATTTTTCCAGAAGTTCTTACTAGCTTTATAACGACGTACGCAGGGATAAACAGCCATGGAATAAATTTAATTATCGCCATTACAATTATCGATGTGAAATACATATGAAAGCCTTCCATTGCAGACAAAAACATGCAAATCAACTTTAAACAATTATTTTAGAAATTTCTTATTTTAGGTAAATTGAAAGAATTACCAGCAAAAATAGAATGAATAATGGAGTAACAAATCGCACTAAATAAAATTGCCATGTTGCGACCGTATGTCCTATCATAAATTGAACATCTCTTTGGAATCGTTGTCGTCCATAAATCCAGACGGCTATCATTAACTCCAGAAAACAAATTCCCATTTGTGAGGCTCCAGAAAGTCTTATTGTTACGCCAAATAGCTCAAAACCAAACTGCAACAAATTAAAAGGTAAATATAAGTATTTCAGTTGATTTTCTTCTGAATCAGCAAACTAAATTAGGCGCGACTCACATCGGTTGTGAAAACAATGGAAATGACAAATAGAACTGCTGGTAGAATAATGGAAATCTGTTTCTTGTATATCCTCAGATATTCGTACTCGTCGAATAACGAAGTCATAGTTGCAAATAGTATAATCACCTTAAATGAAAGTTTTTAGGTTTGTAGAGTTGTAGATACATTAAGAAAAATTAGGTACACTTACCACAGCATTCAGCTCACAAAGAGCCAACATAAGGAAAAATAAAAGAGACCACATGTTGGATGCTTCAATATGTCCAAATAAATGCGGAAATGTTAAAAATATGGAATGAAAAGCAGACGCTTCGTAGAAGTAGACTTTGTAGTTTAAGTGTACTGCAGAAAAAATTCGTTGTATAAAGCATGACATTCAGCTGCATTTTTCAAAGTTTAAAATGAATTTACATGATCTAATATGCAATACGGAATAGAGTTAGAATAAAATTGTTTACAAACCTTTCAGGTACTCTTCAACCAAAAATACTACGAGTCCAGCAATTGTTCCAAAGAACATTAAAGAAAGTGTTACGACTAAGGCATTTTTGTAGATATTTGCCTTGAAATTGTTGTGGCTGGCCATTGTGAGCACTACTCCCCATCCAGTTCCGAAATGAGAGACAGCAATCATTGGACTCCCAAACCATGTTTCTATTGTATTTCTTGCGGTAAATCCTTTAAAAAGGAAATCTTGAAATCCATTTATGGCATCGGGAAGACAAAGAACTCGTAAAAATATTAAAAGCAAAATCGCAACAATAGCCATAGCTGAATATCTCAAAAAGTGAGTAACCTGTAAATCAACAAGAATAATACACATAGTAATTAAAGATTATTATAGAGCTACCGATTCCATTCCCTTATAGAAAACAAATCCTACAATCAACCAGGTAACTATGCTCGCTCCAAAAACTGGCCACGCCATCCTTAACGTATCTAACTCACTATCAGGAAAATTTAAAACTCCTGTGCTGAAATTTATTTTATTCTAAGAAGATATTACGATGAAGTTAACTTGTAGTCTTACAAAAAGTATTCCATTGTTGACCAAGATGTATAGTAACTCTCCTCACTTGCATTTACATTTGACAGAAACTAAGAATATAAACACATATTGCATAGTAATAAAGTATTAAAATCACTAAACTTACCGTCGTGCAATTAGGATCATTCCAGGAATGGTTGCAACTCATCCATGGCAAGTTGGGGCTGAAGGAAGCGAAAAAATACACTAGCGAAAAAGATGCACCGATTGCATTGATACATGCTACGATAATATTGAGTACAACGATCACATAGGCAATTCCTTTTAATTAAACATAAAAAATATAGTATTTAGGAGAAAAACAAACAGATAAACATTTACCTTTAAAAAGTGGCGATATCCGAAAAACTGATATGAATCCAGTACTGGAAAACTGTCCCAGGAATGTTTGAATAAAAAATATTGGCAGGACGAAGAGTATCGTACAAAGAATGTAAGGAATTATGAAGAGAGCTAAAATGTCGTAAAATATGAATTTATAATGCAATAAAGTTTCCATATATATATTTTTGTAGGTTCTAAAAAAGTCGCGATAACTTAATGTTTTCGGAATAGATTGCACATATAAACTTTTCTTAATTTTTCGAATTGCGAGTAAAATAAGTGCCTATTTAGACGATTCGCTTTGCGGCTCGTTTGAGGCGTTCTTTCAGATCTTTCGCACATTCTCCCAATAATCACTTTAGTTGTGAAATAGTTAGATGTGTTTCAAAACTCATTATTTAATAGTTGTTTAAAAATTATATAAACCATTATTCCTTAGATAGGTACTATTCACTTGTGATAACTAGACCTTAGACATGAGTTTGTTAGTAATTAACAAATAAACGATTGCTAGAGGACCTTTTTAAAGGAAAAAACGTTTAGTTTAAAATTTGAGTTTCTTATTTATCATTGTTATATTTCTGCATCATGAGAACACATATAGTGTTCCAGACAAGCTGTGTTACTGGTTTTATCTGACGTATTTTAATTATTATTTAGACAAAGACTTTTCAAATGCTCAAGTTTAATAATCCACCCTGTTTTTGAGTATTACTAAACTCTGTGGATTTGATATATGCACAACTACAGTCCAAAAGTAATTTTGATACCACGGTACACATCTGGCGAATTTCGCACCTATTTTTCCCATTGAATTTTTAAATGTCGATAGTGAATTCGCAGCCAAAACCTCCAAAAACTCCCGAATGCTAGTTTTCGTGGAAATCCTTACAAATTTGTAATTATAGCCTAACATCTTGGATCCACATTTTGAAATCCGCGAATTAGAAGTAGCCCATATGTTTGTTGGAATACGTAGCACCACAGTAGTATAAAATAACATAAAATTTTAAGTTTTTAACGCGGAGCAAAAATTTGTAGTTAAAATGTAATTTAAGTCCAAAAGCACCCAAAACAGCACAAATGAGACACGGTGTGCATTGCGCCTCCAACAAAATTTATTTATTATTACTAAAGTTTAACGACCCAGAATAGTAGTAAGATACGCACCTTGCTTAAAAAATACGCGCTTAAGTATTTTTAAATTTTCTTAAGGTTGTATTTGTTAGCTATTCGGCGCATACCTTCCAACGACAAATTTTCACTCAGAGATATGTATAATATACAATTAAAGAAATTTTCTTTTAATTTAATTCAGTTTATAGCATTTTCAAGACAAAGGAGTTCTTTCTAAGACTATAAATCTTGATCATTTTGAGAGAAGAAGCAGTAGAAGAATGATACTGATGATATACCTAGATTAATTATTATTTTTAATAGAATCGTATAAAATGTTTATGACAATAAACATAGCACGTATTCTAAAACGCAATGAAGTCTAGCTGTTTTTATTTCGGACGAAGACTATCATATGTAGGTCGACACAATTCTTGTGAATCGTCGTAGACATCATCAGTCAAAAAGGTTCTTAAGACGTCAAGTTATACAGAAAAGAGGAATCTCTCTGGACAAATTTTTCCCCGTAATTTATGTTTTATAGTTATTAGCAAATTAATGTTTTTGTTATATAATATACATATATCTATTGATTTTTATGCAACTGATCAATAATATTCCAGAAAATTCATAGCAAAACCAAAAAAATGAGAGACTGCAAAGAAGCAGAATAATCAGTCAGATGAAAATGCATACACCTCCAACTGATAAGATCCGGAAAAATTCAAAAATCTTCAGTATAAGCTATTATCAAAGAAATGATTCAGTCTGACTGCCTATAAAACTTTGATAGTTTTGCTCACATTTGAGCATAGCAAACAAATATTATTTCAGTAGCTAGCAGAGTGTTTGTTGATAGATGCTTATATCAGAGCTATCTTTGTGGGTGGAATCTATTGAATTTATGCCACTCAACTGCGTTACATGATATTGAGGCTTTTTTTGAAATTCTCAGAATTGTAAGTCGTGCATGGAATTATTTGGCGGCCACAAAAGCTTGAGTAAATTAGAAGACAAATACAAGTAGTTTTAATTAAAATTAAACGAACGGCGGGAAAACCAATTGCGCGGATTTTCTTTTATGCACACTAGATTTTATATAATTATGCATGTCACAAATGACATGATGCAGTTTGTTGGTTGTTTGGGGTACACTTTCGTCAAACTTTCAAGATGCAGAACAATTGTAAGATTGTTTATGGAAGCGTTTCGTGAAACTGAAGAATTTCTCTTAGAACTTTCACTGTTTGTGCAAAAACGCGATGTTCACGGAATCAGGTCAGGTTCATGTTTGTTATTAACTTCGGGTACTCGAAGATGCTTAATTTACCTCCGCCATGCGTCAGAATGTAGACGGGCAACAAGGAGAAGTTGGTCAGCCCGAATGCGTGAGTTATGCAGGCGAGGCTGAAGTCCCAATTGGATGACCACTTGCCCCGGGTCACATCGTGCTTGAAAGGTTTATTTCCGGTGTCGTACGATGTGACGTAATTTCCCGCCGCCGACGACATCTCGCCTTCTGCACTATCGTCCTAACAATTGAAGAGCCGACTCTTTGCGAACTTGAAGAAGAATTTCGCGACCACCGCTAATTACAACAGTTTCTGTTTTACTGACTTGTCCCAGCCTCTCGCCGAGAATCCGCCAACCGTCCGCTGCATCATCTGCTTTAATTTCTACTCTATCCTTCGCGATAAGCGCGGCGGACGTTCAAATGCGGCTATCGATAATCCAATGCCGCCCGGAGCTCTCAATCTGCGCGTTCTAGTGCAAACACGGCTAAATTTGAATTTAGGAGGTGTCTAGTCGCGCTATCTGGACCTGCAGGGAACTCCAAGATTAGCCGAGCCATGTGGTGCCAATATTTTGCCATTCGAGTAATGCACTCGGAATTCGCGTCGTTGGGAAAAGCGCGATTCTAACGAGTCTAATCTGCTCTGGCTTCTTCCAATTTACTTCCTCCTAGACGCGAGCGTTTAATTAAGAGCATCAGCGTAATTTTGATTACTGAGCCAACCCCTCACGCGCGCGGACTTGTGCTGCGGGGCAGAAATTTTGCAGTTTTATGTAACTTTTGCAACGAAGGCCGCGAGGGAAGCTGCCCAGCTGCTCTTTCCTGAAATAGAAGGACCCGATAACATGATAAAATCGCTAGTTGCGCGAGTTCGCTTATTCAACAGTTTTCTAGTTCAAGCTCAAATTTATTTGATAAAGCAGGGTGTAATGTCGCTAAATTTAGTAGAACTATGAGATATTTATTCGTTTTTCGCTTTCTGAAGTTTTACTCTCCGTTCACCATCCCTAATAAAACTTTCTCGTTTAATTAAACATTACTATTGCGAACTTCGAGCCTCGAAGATATATGAGGTGTTGCCCTACTGTCTTAACAGACACATACCAATAGATTTTACAAAAACTTCACATCCACGTTTGTTCGGAGTTTCAAAATAATTCGAAATAGTTAAATTATTTAATTTTTTTTCATAAGCCGATGATTTCATATAATAATACATAAATAATATAAAAAGAACTGAACAACGCACCCTCAAAAACAATTTTTTAACAACGTCGGTAAAAAGTGCGTTAGAGATACATAGATAAGTTCCATTTGAAATTTCCAGATTTTGACTTAAGCTTTCATTTAAGCAACTCCACAAACTTCTACAAAGAACATTTTTTTCTTAATGATTCTTCAAAAATTGCTACAATATTTTGTGCAAAATTTATATTATTACAACCAAATGAACAATTTAATCGAATACGACCATCTTTCGTAATCTCTATATTAACAGAATGTGACAGGTTATATGTATGCCAATCACATGATACTGAAAATATTACACAAACCATACATTCAAATCGATTTCTTCATAACAGACAATTCAGCATTAAAAACTCAAAAATACAAAAAGGAAAGGAAAATATAAATATACAATTTTAGTATCAAATCTTAACTTTTATTGTTTTGAAGCTGCCTTACAATCAATCTTCTTCGTTGAAGTTGCTTTGAACAAGTTGATGCGAAATATCTGCATTTCCAAAAGTGTCTTCATATCTCTGTCGATCAGCGGCATCAGCTGGGTACCAATCGTTGGGCCTGATACATCGCTTAAAACGGGCCGAAAGTTTTCCAGAAGTTCTAATTAACTGGATTGCGACGTACGCAGGAATAAAGAGCCATGGAATAAACTTAAGAGTTCCTACGATAATTGTGGCTAATATGTTTGTATGAAATCCTTCTACTATTGAAGACCAAGCTATGAAAATCAACTTTGAAAGATTATGTTAGGTATTGCTCATTTAATGGTAATATAAAATAATTACCAGCAAAAATAGAATGAATAGTGGAGTAACAAATCGCACTAAATAAAATTGCCAGGTTGCGATCGTATGTCCCACCATAAATTGAACATCTCTTTGGAATCGTTGTCGTCCGTAAACCCAGACAACTATCATTAGCTCCAGAAAGCAAATTCCCATTTGCGAGGCCCCACAAAGTCTTAAAGTTAAGCTACATATTTCAAAACCAAACTAGAAAAAAATTAGAAGGTTGTAACTACTTCCTTTGACTTAATCAGCATACTAAGTACTAGATATTACTAACATCGGTCGTGAACACAATGGAAAGCAAAAATAGAGCTGCTGGTAGAATAATGGAAATCTGTTTCTTGTATATCCTCAGATATTCGTACTCGTCAAATAACGAAGTCATAGTTGCAAATAGTAGTAATAGTAGTAAATAGTCAAATAACGAAGTCATAGTTGCAAATAGTATAACCACCTTAAATGAAAGTTTTTAGGTATGTAGATTTGTAGATACATTAAGAAAAATTAGGTACACTTACCACAGCATTCAGCTCACAAAGAGCCAACATAAGGAAAAATAAAAGAGACCACATGTTGGATGCCTCAATATTTCCAAATAAGTGGGGAAAATCCAAAAATAAGGACTGAAAGGCAGACGATTGCATGTAGATGACCTCAAAATTCAAGTGCACTGTAGAAGAATTTCGTAGTTTTAAAGGCGAAAATAAGCATATATGGTTAAATATACCGAATAGAGTTAGACTAAAATTGTTTACTAACCTTTCAGGTATTCATGAGCCAAAAAAACTGTAAGTGTAGCAATTGTCTCCAAACATATTAAAGAAAGTGTTACGACTAAGGCATTTTTGTAGATATTTGCCTTGAAATTGTTGTGGCTAGCCATAGTGAGCACTACTCCCCATCCAGTTCCAAAATGAGAGACAGCAATCAGTGGGCTACCAATCCATGTTTCTATATATGTCTCTCCAAAATTTGAAAAAAGGAAATCTTGAAGTCCATTTATGGAATCGGGAAGACAAGCGATTCGTACAAATATTAGGACCAAAATCGCAATAATAGCAATAGCTGAAAATCTCAGAAACTGAGTAATCTGCAAATCAACAAGAATAATACACATAGTAATTAAAGACTATTATAGTGTTACCGATTGGATTCCCTTATAGAAAACAAATCCTACAATCAACCAGGTAACAATGCTTGCTCCAAAAACTGGCCATGCTATTCTTAACTTATCGAAATGATCATCAGAAAAGTTTAAAACTCCTGTGCTAAAATTTATTTCATTCTAAGAAGAAATCACGATGAAATTAAATGTTATTGTGTTACAGAAAATACTCCATTGTTGACCAAGAGTAGTCGTACATTCCGTAGATTGTAGTGGCGTTTTTAAAAACCTATAATACATAAATACATAGCACTTAAAAATATACGTCCATACAACCATTCATGCATATGTAGTATGAAAACTAATTAACTTACCGTCGTGCAATTAGGATCATTCCAGGAATGGTTGCAACTCATCCATGGCAAAGTTGGGCTGAAGGAAGCGAAGAAATACACTAGCGCATAAGATGCACCGATTGCATTGATACATGCTGCGACAATATTGAGCGCGACGATCACATAGGCAACGCCTTTAAACAAACATACAAAATATAGTATTTAGAACAAAAACAAATAGATAAAATTAACATTTACCTTTAAAAAGTGGTGATATCCGGAAAACTGATATGAATCCTGTACTGGAGAACTGTCCCAGGAATGTTTGAATAAAAAATATTGGGAGGACGAAGAGTATTGCACAAAGAATATAGGGAATCATGAAGAGAGCTAAAATATTATAAGATATAAGTGCATAAAGCAATAAAAGTTATACATATTTATAGTTTTGTAGGTTTAAACAATTCCCTATAGTCTTACTTAACATTTTGTAAATATAATAAATCGCATAGAGACTCATAAATTGTTCAAAACAACAACAAAATTGCTAAAAATCATTAGATAACATATGTTTTTATGTTAACAAATTTTTGTATCTATATAAATGTTTTAATTGCATATTTTTTGTTATGCAACTGATACTAAATTTTTCAAGCATTTTATAAGAATACAAGAAGGAAGAAACGCTTTGAATAATCGCTCAGTTTTAAATTTTGATTTAAAGATCAATCGGCTTATTGTAGGAAATACCCAATACTAAACAAAAAGTTACAAACAAAATATTTTCTTCATTGACTTATTATCAACAAAAGAGTAATCAGATGGCAATTCATATGCCTACAAATAAGGAAGGCAACATATAGACTCTGATAACATTCAGAAAATTTAAAAATCGTCACTATTAGCTATTATCAAAAAAATAATTCAGTCTGGTTGCCTATAAAACGTTTAATAATTTTGCTCGACCGATTAAACTAAATTAAATATTATTTTAATATTTGCTAGGAAGTGTTGAGAGATGAAATTGTACAGCTCCAAGCTATCTTAGGAGACTGAGAGTTTTTGAACTCTCAAAATGTATGCCACACATCGCATTATTTGAAGGTCACTAAAGCTTAACTACATTAGGAAACAAACAATAACACTTTTAATGTTTGTTAAGTGAACGGAGGGAAAACCAAATGTAATATTTTCCCTGTAAGCTCTACATTTTATATTTGGCACAAACAACAAGACGTTTACTCTGGCCGCTTTCGAATTATCAGTGTATACTTAAGTCGATTTCTAAGAAACAAAATGTGTTTTTTTGCACTTATCACCTAAATTCAAAAATCTTTTTACGAAGACATTTGTAGAAAACGAAGACGTTCAGAACGATCATTGCCCGTACAAAACGCAATATTTATACCAAAAAAGGTCAAGTTCATGTTTGTTATTAGCGTTGGGTGACCCAAGATGCTTATTTTAGAACCACACTACCTCCGTTGCTCATCATGATATAGATGGGCAGGAAGGAAAAGTTGACCACCCCAAACGCGTGTGTTATGCAGGCCAGGTTGAAGTCTGAATTTGATGACCACTTGCCCCGGGTCACATCGTGCTTGAAAGGTTTATTTCCGGTGTCGTACGATGTGACGTAATTTCCCGCCGCCGAAGACATCTCGCCTTCTGCACTACCGTCCTAACAATTGAAGAACCGACTCTTTGCAAACTTGAAGAAGAATTTCGCGACCACCGCTAATTACAAGAGTTTCTGTTTTACTGACTTCTCCCGGACTCTCGCCAAAAAATCGTCAACCGTCCGCAGCATCATTTGCTTCAATTTCTTCTCATCCTGCGTGATAAGCGCGTCGAAATAGAGATGACAAATTTTTGAGATTAGTCGATTTATTCATCATCATTAATCCATCGGAGTCTCTGTATCTCGATTAAATCGGAAAAGAATAAATCGATTAATATGGTATATAATACGATGAATTATTGTATGGACAGCACTTTGCTATAATCAGTAAAAACTTTAAAAGAAGCTGTTAAATTTTTTACTTATTATTAGTACTACAAAGCTTTTGGTCTTATTTTAAAAATATTACTTTTGTAAGTAGCTCCTCTTATAGAAATTTTGTAGTTTTATGTAACTTTTGTATTTGAGGAAATATCTCAAGTTAGGCGAGTTTGCCAACTTTAAAAAAATAGGTTTAAGAGAAATGCGATTAAAAAATATTAGAGTTGATATTGTTCACATAAATCATTGAAATATTGAAATTCTTGATATCATCATATTTTTATAAAACCAAAAACATAATTTCTTTTAACTTTTTTAATTTATAAATTGGCAATCATCGTCTTCTAAATCACATGTAAATTCTAATAGCTGTTGTGTAGTGTCTGCAGCATCTAGTAAATCTTGATATTTTTGCTGGTTTCTCGCATCAGCCGGGTACCAATCTGTAGGACGTATGGATCTCTTAATCCTTAAAATTAGAGGACCAGTAGTAGATATCAGCTGATATACAATGTATATCGGTATAAGGATCCAAGGCACTATTTTTACCATATATAAGAATACTACACCCCAATCAGGTATTTTAAAGTCAGTGGGATTTTCGAAATTAACTATCTGAAGATACTAAAAAAAATACCACCATTTTAATATGTATATGAAATTAAAAATTAAAATTTCTTACCATTAAGTAAATCATAAAAAGAGGCGTAACAAATCGAATAACGAAAAAAATCCAACTGGGTATTCGCTGACTGAGCATAAATTGAATATCTCTTTGGAATCGCGAACGACCATACACCCAGAAGACTATGAATAGTTCGACGAGGCAAATACCACCACGAGTTAAAGAAGCGTACTGATGCCAGAGTTCGAAGAAATCGTTTATGTTCTGTAATTTTAACACTAAGTTTAATTAATTCTTTACATAAAATTTGTAATTACGTTTGTAGCAAATAGCATTGATGACAGAAATAGTAAGGCACAGCCTCCAACTGATACCCTTCTTTTGTACAACCTCAATATTTTATATTCATCAAATAGTGATGTTAAAGTGGCAAATACTTGAATTACCTTAAAAGACGTTGAAACAGAAGATTACAGTATTAGCGTTATAGATGTAAATATATACTTACCACATTATTGAATTGAATAAGGAACAGCATTAGATAGAAAAGTACCATCCACAACCTTTGCGCCTCAAGAGACCGAAAGACATATGGGTAAGGTACAAATAAATATTTTATATGCTGATCGTAATAATAGTGATAGTGAATAAATATATCTCCTAAAAATATTAAGCAAAATAAGTAGAACACATAAATCAAAACAATAATATTATTACATACCTCTTTTGCATTCAACAATGATGAACGAGAAGATTGTGGTAAAAATAGTTATTAAAAAATGAGATCCGCATATAAGAAGTGAGTAATGAGTGGTATTCTCCTTAAAATCATTGAAGCTGGCCAAAGTCAAAGTACCTCCCCATCCAGCACCTAGAGACAGGATCATAAGAGACGATGACATAATCCAAAAGTGGAATTCGGATAGTGGTGCTGTGTCTATGGAAAAGAGTTTTTGGTAAGCTCCTAGAGCCTTAGGGAGAAATGATATCCTTAGTAGGAGGATTACTAAAATTATAAGCGGAACACTTCCAGTAAACAGTATTGTTTTGCTTATCTAAATTAAAAATGCTTTTTAGTTGAATTCAAGTAATTGTTTTACGGATCTCTTACACTTTTTACGCCATTGAAGGTCGCAAGTGCTACCAATGTCCAGACAAGAAATGTAGCTGCTACAACATATGGAGCTATCTTCAAATCTTTGCCTTCCATGTTGTTGAGAACAACATTTCTGAAATGTATTAAATAACTTAAATCAAAGAAAAATTTTTTTATAGCTATATATAAGTTCCAGTTTTTACTAAACAACTGACTAGTAATATTAACTCTTAAAAATTATTAAGACCAAATTGTGCTACATTTTATTTAAATTTTCAGCACGAGAAGTAGTTCCCCAAACATATTTATATTCAAATAAGTAAACTTAATAAAACAATTGATAAAAAACTGCAACTTACTCAAAATATTCATTTGTTGACCAAAAATCGTAGATTTTGATATTGTTCTCCCACAACCTTCGCGGCAGAGGCAAAGAGCTTTGCACCTAAGGAAATGGATGAATAGTTCTGTCCGAATTAACAAAATTATTTATTTCAAAAACATAAACAGAAAGCTGGTACAGCAAATAATATTTTGTTATTCTTTATTACCTCGGTACAATTTTGTGAATTCCATGAATTATTGCATGTAAGCCAGTGAAAGTTCGAAGTCAAGGACAACAAAAAATATATCAATGGGTATGCGGTGTACACGCTATAAATTATTGCACATGAGATATTGAGGACAAGAATGATGAATGTGACACCTGAAAGATTATTTAAGTCGTTTTCCGATATATTTTTTAATTAAACAAATAGGCAAACCTTTGAAGAGTGGAGCAATGCGAAAAACCGAAATATATCCTGTACTAGAAAACTGTCCCAACGAGGATTGAATAAAGATGATAGGAACAATGAAGAGAAACATGCTTATCAAGTAAGGAATTACAAAAAGGACTGAAAGAAATATGAGTTGTTAGTCATTTTTATTAATTATAAAGTGTAAAATGACATAGACAATGTTAATGAATATGCTTTGTGTTAAAAATGGAATTTATTATCTTAAGCTTAGTTTTTTCTTTAAGATAGAATTGTTCTAGCTCTATATTTGTAAACTCTCATTAAGTATTTTTTATGTACTTAATGTACATATTTGTCTTTAAAAAGGTTTTTTATAATTATAAATTCTGACCCTGTATTATTTGTTACATAATATCTTTCACTGTGTTTACTCATTTGAAAATTATAGTGATTACTTTCAATTGTTGGGGTCCAAAATGGCGATAATTATCACTCCTTTACATTTAACACGTTTTCTATTTTCTGTCCTTAGGCCGAGCCCGTGGGTTCTATTAAATTTGCATTTTCTAGTTACCATTTATATGCAAATTTTTAGTAAAATAATCACTCATAAGCTGAAAGTTTACTTTAGTTTATTTATTGAATCTATTATAACAGACGTGAGGTGAGCGCATAGGTTATACATAAATAATACATATTCACCGTATTTTCTTTTATATAGTACATTTTAGAATAACTACTTTTTCATTGAAATTTAATTTGCCCGATTCTTTGTCATCAAAAAACTAGCATCACAATTTGCTCGCGGTGTTTTAATTGTAATATAATCTTGCTTTCTGTTGCTTAGCTTGACGGATATTCATTTATATTTTTTATATAAAAAATTATGAGCAAAAAGCAGGTTCTTAAAGTTTGTCGGTATCAAATAGCGAGACACGAAACGATATTCTAGTAATTTATAACTACATCTAATAAAATCAAGTATTTGTCTTTAAATGCTCTATCACAAGAATATCGCCAATACCTTATTGCCATTCCTCTTAGTAAAGCGTTATAAAAAAAAAAATACAATATATCCAAATTAGAATATTATTATTATAAAGTAAATAAAATTTTTCAGTAACTTGATTAAATAAATTGAGTAAATATTAATAATTATTTTTTTTAAAACTGTTAATTCAATTTATTAAAATTAATACATAAATTGTGGTTTAGGATTTTAATGAAGCATTGCAGAAATGTTCATTTACGCTCAAAAGGAGCATTTTTTCTCCGTTACGTTTATCATCCAAATTCATGAGGAGTTCTCACATTAAACTCAATTACAACTGCTCCTTAATTTTTATATTTATATAATTTTTGTATACTTATACTTTTTATTTAGCATAAATATAGGTGTTAAAGTCTATTTGCGGTTTTTGATGAAACTTTGTAGAAATATCCATTTGGGATCAAGAGTCTCGTCATGGTTGATTAGTCTAAAACGACACCTCGAATCCTTATTTTCAAAGATTCTTTAAGAAAAGATGTAAAATTTGTAATGAAACTTTGTGCAAGTATGCAAGAAATCTTGATGGCAAAATGCAAATTTTCAAAATTTCAAAGTGGGTACAAGGACCGACAAATCTTTTTTTTATATATTTGCCACTTTTGATTTCATATGAACACTGCTACGAAGTTTTATCACAATCACTCAACTCAATGATGTTTGCGTTTTAGAACTATTTGATCTATGGTTTAAATAAAATGGCATGATTGATGTAATGCTCATAGTATTCGCAAAATATTAGACGTTTTAAAAAGTGCTAAAATACCTCCACCATAAGAAATATAGTAACTGAGATAAAAATGCCACATAACAAATCCCTGGGAGATGGCAATTAAGTAAAACGACCACCTTGACGGCCACTTGCCGCGATGGATGTCAGGTTCAAAAGGTTGACAACCTGTTTCATACGCATTCATATTTGGTGATAAAGGCATTATGCCCGCGGTCAATTGCGCTTTTAAGCCGCAAAATATTCAACTCGCAATCGATCCAAACTACACTGCCCAAGAATACTTGAGTCACCGTCACTCACTCGCACCGAGTCTAATTTAAAAGAAAATAATACATTCAATCGAATCTTTTGAGTTCTTAAGATGACTATGTTGATGTTTTTAAGACGATGCGCTACGCTTCTTAACGAAATTACTGAAATTTAGAGTCAGTGCACTTCTGCAATCGCCGAACGCGGGTTTGCTGCCCAGATTCCGATACTTCTCAAATGTAACTCCTGATAAGAGAACAGACATCTGGCATTCGCGGACTTGATTGCGATTACGTCGACTTAATCGTCCCACAATGGGGCTATTTTTTTGAATGCTAATAGAAATGAATTTTGAATAGACCTCGCTGGAAATGGTAATTTAATCGTCTAGTATGAATGCAGGTTGTAAGAGATATTGGATATTTTTATGAACTATTTATACGTCTCTAGAATTACTCATATTGATAGAACTTAAAAATTTTTAATCCGATTAATATCAATTAAAAAGAAAGGGTTGTAATTTTAGAAGACTAAGACTGTTTATTTAAGGATATTCCGTAGTGGTAGCAAAATCATAGAACCAATAATAAATCGATGCGCCACAATAGCTTGAATCTAAGATATAAAATATATGTTTAATTAATTTTTTTATATATTTCAGATTAATGAACGTAGGTATGTTTTAAAAATAAATATACTAAACGGCACATTCGGCGCAGTGACAAAGCTCTTAGTACAATATAGAATTCTAATGCAAATAATTACATTTATCATACCATAAATCACCAAAATAATAGTCATGGTCAAAACTATTGGTTTTGCTAATCTTTATCATCCTGTTAAATTTTGAATTTTTGCCGTCTGTGACTGTAAGCAGAAACCCGAAATGGTTATACGTATTTAGCAAAGAAAATTAAAATATTTATTGGCACTTTTATTTATACACATAAATTTGAAAAACAATTAATATTTTGTATCATACATTAATAAGTTTTGACTGCTTGATTACAAATTTGCGCTCAGGTTTCGTTAGATATGTATATATATTAAATTAGTAAAATAAAGTTTATTTCTAACCTAAATTCGTAATATAGAAATCAAACCACAAAAATTTAAACAACGAATTTGTTAACGACTATTTTAGTTCTGCAAAAGCCGAAAAATTATTGATTTTCAAAAATAATGTTTTTTAGTGAAAAGGTAGGCAAAAGTTTAGTTTAGGACACTGTTAACGAATATAATTTATTTGCAATTCAGTAATTTTTATATATGTATAATTATCAAGTACTTGTTTTTATTTGTAGTTTATTATAACAAGACTTTAAAGAGAATTTTCTTAATGCATAACATTCTCTCAATACTTAACATTCTGAAAAATTAAGTTGCAATTCAAACTTTCTAGACTTTTTAGAATCTAGAGTAACCAAACTTTTTGTAAAATTTAATTATCGAGTGAAGGCAATATAAACTATAAAATGTATGACATAATAGCAAATTGTTTGTGCCACTAAAATGCACTTCGTTTACTTCAACAGATAATGGGTATACATAATTAATTAAAGCTACCGCCTAAACGTTAAGATCTTTTGTTAATTGAATTAATAACTTTTAAAAGTGTCGCATGCAGTGTCGCATGAGTAAGAAAAGAAAGTAATGCTTTTTTTTTAACAAGAAGCAGAATCTAGAAACTACTTTGGACTAAATCCGGGCAGTTTGGGCTTTCGTACCATTCAGCTTGAATAATGCTGGTGCAATTACTGCCGGTTATTAATAAGCCTGCGATTCATTCTTGGAGAATTTTCAATATAAAAGCAGGTGGAGCCGGTCGATAGTTATCAGACGCAGTTAAACTTTCTTCAAGTCACCGTCAAGAAACCTCCAGAAAACCTCAACATGAAGGTAATATTACTGAATGGTGAAAAAAAGGCAATTTTTCTTAACCTTCAAATATTGCAGTTCACACTTGTCGTAGTCGTGTTGGCTTTGGCTCTCGGAGCGCAGGCTTCCGTTCTACCTTTGGGTGTCGTCTCCGGACATGGACTTGGCTACACCGCGGTCAGCGGAGTCCTAGGAGCTCCCACCATTCTGTCGGCTGGACCTCTCCTGGCGCAAGGACCTGCTCTAGGATTGGGACATGCCGCCGTCATCGCCGCAGCACCTGCCGCCGTGATTGCTCCAATCCACCACGAAGGAACCTACGTGGCCAAGACTCGCGGCGCCATCCACACCGCCCCCCTGGCCGGACACGCCAACTCTGCAGCATCCATCAACCTCCTCCCAGCCCCAGGAACTATCTAAACTGGAAAAACCAAAATTAGCCCCAACTCTAGCATCATCTTCAGACGTCTCCTATTCCCACCATCTTTCATAACTTCTTAGAAAGATATATCCCCTGTGTTTAAAAAAAATAAATTTTATTTATTTTTATAAAAATCGTTTTACATATTGTTTTGAGGGGATTTAGGCTTAACTAATATATATTACTTAAGCATCAGCTAGACTTGAACTCAGCTAGCCCTATTTCAGCTAAGCGACTATAGGACGAAGCCTGCTTAGTGCTCAGTGTGCGAAATCCGAATATCTGATGTGGTGGACTAAACTTATTACATATATAACAAGGTTTCATGATGATAACGATGGTTAATTTCAAATCCATAAATAAAAATATCATTTATTAACAAAATATATTTATATAAAAGAATAAATAGCCCAGGACATACCTTTTTAAGCTACTATCAAAAAAAAAATTAAACAAGGAGAAGTATAAAATAATCCTACTATACAATAATAAATAATATTGCAACATAATCTAAAAAAACCTCAATCCATGCTTTAATTTTTGAACTCTGAAACTAAAGAAAAGGCATACATTTTATCAGTCTCACTCACAACAGTTTTACTCATTATGCCGCCGAACAATACATGTTAAGCTGGTTTAAATATTTAAATTTCTTTAAATCTTATAAAGTTTACAGTAGAGAACCTTCTTCAGTTTCAGTTTTAAACTGTGGGATGGTTTCAAATTCCGTTTTTAAGCTTTTCTAGTTTAAAAATATGGAATTGTATGCAATCTTTTTTGCTTAATATTAAGACAAAATTTTCGAGAGCTACATAATGCTTTCTACTGCTACATATGTATATATATATTTAATTTTTTTTTCTTTTATGAAGATAAATTTTTACATAAAGCAATAAATTACCAATTTAAATAAAAAATTTTTTAATTCTACCTTAAAACTGAACACTGTGGTTTTTGAATCCATAAAGACTCTAAGGAAAGTCGAGCGTAATCAACTAAAGTGAAAAAGCATGGACTTTGCAAATTTGATCCGAAGAAAAAGAGCTGTGAACTAGGTCCTTCCCGAGTTTCTTCTTCCACTTTCATTCCAGAATTATCGAAATAATAACTAGCTCTTGTTGTAGAATTGGTTTCGACCAATATTTTAGGATATTGTTGTGTATCAACTCTTTTATCCGCCAATGGCTCCCCCCGAGAGTACCGATAAGGGCAAGACTCCTGAATGATATCCAGGATAAATCCAGAACTATGACTATACCGCCTGCCACTAGTTCGAAACCTGATGGGCTTAATTCCAAGACCCCATTGAGAGGTGTAGACAATTCCAGTTTTACAGCCACAAATTCTTTGATTGTCTATTTCTAGAAAATCGTCGAGACACTGCCGCTGTTCATCTCCTAGATAAAAAAATTTGAATTCTATACGCAACCGGCAAACATCTGGCCCAGACTTTTGGATAAAGTAAAAACAGTCCTTAGGGATGGTGGAAGTATCTGGAAAGTTTGGGCTGGATAGATAAAAGCGTCTTAATTGGAAGGTTTCAGCACAGCAAGATGATAGCGAAGGAGGAAGCACTGATAATTGTGGTGGCGGAAGTGAATAAAATTCATTGAGATCTTGTTGAGGAGGATTGAGAGGAAGTGGAAGCACATTACTTAAAGGATTAGCGTTAAATCTAGCTCCTGAGCAGGCTGCATTAGAAGGTTCGTACGATGGAAGATGCTGTTTGGTATTTACTGAAGACCTGTCTGCTTGAGACTGCAAATGTTTGTTTACTTTAGGTAAAATCTGTGATGCATATGCAATTTCAGAACTTAAAATATTATCACAAGGCATCCTTGTTACTAACAATCGAAACCCTTTTCCTCCTGTGGCATTATCCGAATTGAACCGAATCCTTAAAATTCCATCACTAGAGTTATAAGTTTTATGCCCGCTCAATTTTCCACAAAATATTTCGTTGCTAATAGCCAAAAAGTCCTTTTCACAATTATGTGATGGTTTCACGTCAAAGTCCAGAAATTGAACATGAAAATTGCTCCGACAAACGAAGGAGCTTCTAACTGTATAAACGCACTGCACTCCCGAGGGATAATCTCCGGGATAATTTGGTGATGTTAAAAGTGTTTGATGGCTTTTAAACACTCCTCCGCAGTTCTGGACAGTTTCCCAATTTTCCTGGTGCCGTGATTGTGTATAGTCGTCCCCTTGATCGTTTCGATGGTCAATTAACTGAGATGAAAGGGTGACTATCTCTGCTGTTGGATTCCTGTGAGTCTCTGTGTACCGACCCAAACCTTTACTCAAGATGCTCGTTGCTATCACGAAAATAATCTTAAACGCGAGCCCGGATGGCATCTTCCAGACAAAATTCATTTCGCACGACTTTAATATCCGGAAGGGCGTCTGCCGAATTTAACGCAACACTGGCCGCGAACAGCGCATAGTGTGCCTCTTTTAAATACTCCTCAAGAGGCTGGGGCCCCACGCCTTTTCACACTTAGCAGAACAAATATTTGTGGTATTAGGAAAGGTAAGGCACGAGCGATTCTCCCATCGATGTCGCAAAGGTCAATATCCGGTTTAAAGCCAACCAAAAGACCAATTAGTCATTTAGTCGTAAAGCGCGATAATGGACCCGTGTAATTTGGGGAGTCTTGTAATTAGCATTAACAGGGTAAGAAATGACCTTTTCTCTAAAATAATCCACTTTATTGCGGATAAATATTTTGGCTAAGATTATTTTCCACTTGATTAGCTTGAACCCAGTCTGGTTACGTAGGCTATGCACAAATAATGCCTTGAAGCCAGAAAATGTTTCTTTAAAAAATATAGTTGGCGCAGCAAAAAAAATTTTCAATATCCCGGCCCTAGACGTTTCGAACCTACAATTCCAATAAAAACACCCAAAATTCCTAGTTTTTATGTTTCGGTTTATACAAGAAGCTATTACAAGACTGCCTTTTGAAGATAAACTATTTAAAATGGCCGAAAAGGAGGTTGAAGAAGTATGTAATGTTCTGATTACAGATGATTTTCCCAATATTGAAACAGACTTGGGTGAAACGCTCAGTCAACTTAAAGAAAAAATAGTTGAACTAGATAAAGAATTGCAAGAAACAAAGAAAAATAATAAGAAACTTGAAAAAAGGAATAAGAATTTCAAAGATTCCATTCAGAAAATGATTGACGAGAAAAAGAATACTGAAGACCTCATCAAAATTGTTGAAGAAAAAAATTTACAAATTGAAGACTATCAAAAGCAATTGGATGATTTAAGAAATTCTCAAAAGGGTAAATAATCATATGCTTGTTGCTTTTCTCTCTACGCTATGCAAGTGCAGATGATACTATTCAGCACCAAATTTTTTGTATGTTAACAAAATTAAGTCCGTTTACCCTTTTTACTGCAACTTCTATTTAGTTTTATGAATGTTGTTTAATAAATTAAACTTATCTATATTTTTAGTCGGAGTCCAGATGGAGCGAAAATTATGTGAGAATGTCTCCGTTCCTTCTTCAGAGCAAGATGATAAACTAAAAAATTGTGATCCATCTGTACTTTCGAAGCAGGTCGAACTCTTGACATTTAAAAACCATGAACTGAAAGCCGAATTGGACCGAAGAACAAGAATTAGCGATCAATTAAAAAAGGACCATGAAACCGTACTCAAGGATCGAAACGAGCTTCTCTCTGACGTGACAACACTTAAACAGCAAGTAGAAGAAATGAAACAGCGACTAGATCGCTCGTTTACAATATTGTCAAAGAAAAGGACATCGAAACAGAATGATTCTGCTTCTTCTGAAAAAGTTACCAACTGTTCTACCCGTAATTCGTCAAAAGGAATCCTAAACCGCAAAGAAAAATCCCCCACAAGAACAGCATCTTTTTTCCAAGACAAAAGAACTGCAGGTGGACGTTTGAACATTAATTCGGTGGGAAAGTTGATAAAGGATCCATGTAAACGATCTCGCACAATCAAGTCAGTTAAAGAAAATGCCAGTAAAATTCCAGTAGCAACTAAAGAGAAAACTTTACAAGTTTCCAAAGCTACAGATAGTCTTGAAGATCCGTCTAAAATCAAAGCAAAGACGGATGAAGTACTACCAAAGCCAAAGACAAAAGCTCAAGTACATAGATTGGAAGCTTCTGGAAGTATTCAAGAAGTTATAGAAAAACGAGTAGTCACTGATATTCGAGCTAAGCTTGAAAGAAATAAAGTGAATCAAGAATGTGTACTTAATTCAAGCACTAAACCCAACTCTAACACTCCCAAGGATTTGAAACCACCTTTTAACCAAGATGAAAGGTAAATTAAAATACACTCGGAAATTAAAGTAAGTTAACACTAACTTTTATATAATTGTTAATAAACACAAAAATCGAAAATGATAGAAAATTTATTGAGGTAATGAACAACTTTCATATAAAATTTAAAAATGAAAAACAAATGGAAATACATACAAATGCTAATAAAAAGTTAATCCTCTTTTATTTCAAATGTGAGTACTTGAAAATAGTTGTTATATTTAGATAATACCTGCGATTTGTTTTAAACATTTTTTAAATACATCTATATAATCGATGTCGATAAATTTTTTGGACTAAGATTTTTAACGCAAAGTAGATATAAATCTAGACAATTTTAAAATAATAAATTTTAATTCAGTTCAGAATTTTTCTCTAAGCGTACATAGATCCCCATCCGAAGCGAAAAGAACACAGCTGTTAAAAAAATTCTAGTATATGTATAAGTGTACTTACATCAGGAAATGAGAACTTTTACCTCATAATCATTCAAAAGAAGTAATTTTTGGCATTTAAAATAAATTTAGAATAACTCCTCCTCCATAAGAGGCCGATTCTATTGTACTCTCATTAATTGTCCGCAGACTCCATTAAATTTGTTAATTGTATCAGCAATGGCAATTAAGCTTTATAAAAGAAACGAGGAAAAAGTCAAGGATGCATGCGTATGTATATGTAATATGTACATAAAATTAAATTCGAGTTCGGAATTGCCACAACGTGTTAATTACATAAAACGAAAGCGGCTGCAGTAAATTGCTACGAAGCCTTTTACGATTTTTTAGTGAAGTTGTCGAGCAGAAATGTGTGGAAGTATTTTGCTTACAGGTATTAATGAAAGGTTTTATTTTACGAAACGTCTGCATGAGTTATAATATTTTTGTGAAATTTTCTTATTCATTCAGTTTTCGGGTTCTGTAGCAAAAATTATTCATACAAATACCTTGAAATAGATTTTAAGCGTTCATTATTATTAACAATAGATTTTAAGCGTATATTATTTAAGACTAGTAGGAGTTTTAAATGCACTATTCATAAACGCGCTGTAAACCCTTTGCAACTAAAATAGAATTAAAGTAGGTTATAGCGCTGTTTAGTTGAAATAATGTGTCAAAATCCTAGTTTTCTGGAATTGGTTGATTAAAGTAGGTGGCAGCAAAGAATGTTTCAACGATATTGGATGTTTATAAATAACGTTTTCAATACTTTCAATGCAAAGGCTTTGTAAGTTACTTTGAAATTTTTACGAATACGGGTGTTAGGGTTTCGCCATGTCCGTCTGCCACATGTCTCGGTCATATACAATACACGTATCAGGACTAGAACGCTAAGATTTGGTACAGCAAATATAAATTTTATATGTAATTTTTTTGTCTGATATAACCCAAGTATTATTTTGTGACTAACTTACGGTCGCGGTTTTATTTGTCAACTTACTATTATATTTCAAGCAAGTTTTTATTTATATGGATAACAAATTGAATGTATTAATTTTTACTACAATACACTTCCTTTCATTATTTTTATAAGCACCATGATGGCAAAATAAAAAATGTGTTTTATAAAATTTAATTTCAATAGGACTGTATACTTACTGTACATATTTTATCAGCGTGATTTCTCAAATTTCAGGTGGAATACATTTGCCTAAAGCTAGCGATTTTTCTCCTTTTTCGTAAAATAATATACTTCAATTCAACCTATCAACCTTGTGGAAATTTAACCATTCAGTTCGTCTTATTAAAGGACCACCACTCAGGAGCTCTACTACAGTTCATACCTTGGCAAAATTACTGTAACATTTGCATCCACTTACTTTGCATAAAAGTTAAATGGGAGATGTAATAAGGAAAAATACGCTCCAGGAAGTGTTATAAACCCCAGAGGAACCTTTCCATAGTACCAAGAAAGTAAATTTAATAAATTCATTTTGCTATGCATATTCACTTCTGTGTCTCAGAAGAACTCCGCAGAAACTAAATGAGAAGCGCAGGGGAAATTTGACTTCTTAGCTGCCGCCTTGAGCCTTTCCTTAACATTTTACATTACAGTCTCAAGACATTGTTGTCTGTTTACCTTGAGGAAGTTTTCAGTCTCTTAGCGCCATTTTCAATTTTGCCCCAGCAGCTCTTCGTCTTTAGGCAAGATGAATGCACGTTGTTCTATTAAGTGGTGCACAAAAGTTATATTGCTGGTCTCCTGGAAAAAATGTTAAAATTCTGTCATTTGAAGGGAATACAGGTAGATGGTAACCTTTAATTATATCGCTGAACTTAATTAGAGTTGTGTCCGGCACCTTTGAAGTTACGCTATGAAGACGGCTGAAACTTTTCCTAATTAACTTGAAATAAAAATGTTTATTTTTATTTTTAAAATGAATTTCTGAATGTCTGAATTTTCCCATCATTTAAAAGGGTTGAAGAAGGTTTGCTGCAGATGGAAAATAGGAGGAATGAAATACTCGAATAATGTTGCTCTGTATATGGTTAAGTTCGATATTTTATTTTCTGAAATGTATACTTAATATAATACGCACGGTATATTATGATATGGTTGAAAAACCTTATTTACAATACGTACAGACATATTCATAGATCGTGGTGGAAAAAACTGCTCTAAGGGCAAAATTCGTGCATTAAAGTGCATGAAACGGGGGATGGGATCTCTATACTAAGGTTACAAACTAAATTAACTAAATTGGCACAATATTCGACAACGTGAAAAGAATGCAAATCAGGGTAAAAAGTTGAACGTGAGCAAGGAGGAACTGGAACTACGCTGATCACCGATAAAAATTTGCAGCTTCATCGTCTTATTTTTGCTCTGGGATGTCATTCGGCTGGACAGTGGCAAGAAAACAGACGGTGGGTGCGGTGCAACTTCCTTAGCCCAAAAATCTGATATTTGTGAAGATTGCTTTAGCGGGGCGTTTCCGGTTACAAAAATTGACTGTTTTATGATGGTTCCCCTTCCTGTTCTCGTGGATGCCGACCAACAGCTTAAAGACGTCTTCTTTGCTGGGCACACAAAGGTACCGGGCATCGGGTTCATATGTTCTGTAATTAGTTGATTAATACAGAATTAATAAATTCATGTGCATCAAATAATTATTTATTATATAGTCAGAACGTTTAAATTTACTATTGAAATTTTAAAGTCGTTTTCTTGTATTTTTATAACTACGATGCCAAATTATTTTGAAAATGATTGAATTTTTGTTGTTCACTAATACTGCTATTTTCCCTGAAAATTAAAGTGAAATCGGCAAAAGAATAAAATCGGTATAACACATATTTACGAAATATTCCTTACGAATAATTTTTTTGGGTTTAAAAATTATTTTATGTATTTTGTATAGTGCTTAATGCGAATCCTATAAATTGAAAAGTTCTATCAAACTACGTTTTGGAGAAAAGTAATACTATAAAAGGTAAGAAAAGTCATGTTTTGGTACTTTCGTAAATTTTGTACAACACGTAGGAATATTGCTGAAGTAAAAATTGGTACCTACATATTTTGAATTTAACATTTACTTAGAAACAAAAAGTTGCTTTTTAAATTGCGAAGATTCAAGAAAGTTAATCTTATATTGTTTTAAAATGCGTAAGTTTGAATCCACCTTCTGACTGAACAATGCGTATAAATCACTTACCCTCGATTGCGGCTGCTATGTCTCTTCCACGGGTATCTTCTGTAATATCGTGACCGTTTCGTGATGCCTACAGGATATGATTCGATTTCTTCAATTGGTGAATCTTCCACATATACCACGGGCAGCGTGTCAACGCTAGGATCCTAGTCCACATTGATGTAAGAAAATTAATCATAAATTTATATAGTAATGCTCTACCTCAAGCAACTTCATCAACAATGCCGACTTGCTAACTATTTCTTGCTCTTCCCTAATATCCTCTTCAAGTTTCCTTAGGAGGTCCAATTTGTTCGCATTTATTTCTTGGTCTGTTAAAAAATCCACATAGTCATTAGTATCCTCTGCATTTAATCCGGTCACCAAATCTGCGAAGCGAAAATCGATGTTAAATTTACATTTCTTTTACTAAGCTTTTAAAAGCATTTCTATTTAGTGACTCGCTTCAATGCCGGAAATTCATTTATTTACAATTGTCATATCATATCTGAGAAAACAGGGTACAAGAAATATTTGGTTTACGAATTATCTATTTATGGTTCATCAAATATTGTTTCATAGCATTCTATGAAATTATCAAATGTATTCGCAGAGGAGAAATTTATCAAATCACTCATGTTGAAATTATTCATTTACTAAATATTGAGAATTTTAACTCGATTACAAGATGCTGTCATATTTGAAAATTAGATTTTAGTTAATTATGATAACACTTCGGTTTTAGGAAATATTAAAAATTCTTTCATTAATATTTCAATTAAACATCTGGAATTATGTGCTTTCTTATTAACAAATATTTGTAAATTTGTAAAAGAGATAATGATTTGGAAATTCAATTTTTTTTTTTCAGCTAGAGTCTCATATAAAATTCTTTATCAACATGCTGACTTGCAAAAAATAAAAATCGTTTTTAAATCACTTAATCAAAAAAAATATGTAATTGTTTTCGTAATGAAATGTTGATTAGCAAATAAAGGCTTTTAAGAACACATATTTTTTAACATAATGGATATCTGTAACTAAGTTAAGAGCATGTTGAATTTAAGATCCCCAAGCCTAACCGAATATTTATACACTTTAATACTATTGAGAGATAAAACAAAAAAAGGAAATATAGATTTTTTTTAATTGGAAAGAAATTTTCAAATATTTGATCTCACTAATAAAAAGAATAACAAATTAATTTTTGTCGAAAATCAAAAATTCTGTCAATCGTTTTCGTCTGAATTTTAACCTTATCTATTTATAAAATTGAATATGACCAAAAAGTAATCAAAATTTATTTTTAAACAGAAATGAGTTCAGGTGATTGAACCGTTGGACCCTTCTTGATTTTTTCGCCTTTTGACATATTTGATCCCGACTGCTGAGAGAAGTAGGTTTTTGTTTCCTTAATAAATTGAATACAACGATTCGAGCGAATTGGGGGAAAATCCAATAATCCAATATTTCTAAAATAGTACACTTTCCCAGAATCCCGACTAAGCCCAAAGTACTCAAATTAAGAACTTATGAGCTGGAATAGACCGTCATGGCGGTGTGTTCCATGAGCGATTACACTTGAGCCGACAGTTCATTAGTGGCTGAAGAATCGATGGGCACAGTTGGAGTAATCAAGAGACTGTGGGATTCACCATTATCATTGTAATATGTGTTTTCTTTTATGACCCACGACCTGATCCTGGCCATAGCCAATAATGGCCCTTTCTCGCTTCGTTACCCAGATTACCTCCTCGAAGTTTAATAGTTATGTTCAAGTAATATTTTTTTCGATGTAGATTGACTAAGCAAGGATATGCTTGACTGCATCATAGCTTTTGAAATGGTGAATGACTCTTAAACAGTGGAATCCGTGTTAATAGTTCGGAGATGTTCAGATATCACATGTGCATGTGAATTGTATTACCTTGAAGTTTCAAGGGATGAAAACAAGAACTCGTAGGCGTATAATTGCTCTATTACCTATATGAATGGACGCACATTAACACTTACCGTCTCCAGGATCGTATACAGCCCGCCCTCCGTCGTCTGGTGAGGGTGGATTTTGCAGGACGAAATTTGCACTTCCTGGAACAGGCTCTCCATGGAGATTCCCTCTGTGGAGGATGTAGCAAAGAACGTCTTGTGTGAAAAGTAGGATAATTATAGCCCACAAAAGATTCAGCATTGACATCTTAATCCAACAGCGGTCTCCCTCTTTGCTTACAACCGGGGTCCGTCCTTCTTCTGAAAGCGAAATTAATTGCAATTAGATCGGCTCAATTCATCTATTATAGGCTCGTTCTAAGAACAAAGCGAGCTTTGTTGATGCTCTAATCAATGTTTTGCTTAGTTTGGGCTACTGAGGGTCATCTTCCATATCTAATTAACTTGTTTGACGATACTTATGCATATCTTGAATGGTATAATATCTCTTTGAGGAATTAAAATAATCTCTTGATGTGAGAACGTCTAAGATGGAGCTAGCGCATTATATGTTCGCATCCGCATGTGCAAATCAAACGAATCTAAAATTTCATATTGGTGATGAATATTTAATGACAAAAATATGAAACTTTTTCCAGATTTTTTTTACAGTATCGAAGACGCTATGGTGTATATGCAATACTAACAAAAAATATGGAGTCCTTACCCGCACAACCATTAATTCTTTTAACATTTTTGAAATCGGTCCGGAAGCTTTATTCGTGACAAGTTATGGTATATGGTAGAAGCACAAATCAAAGGGTTTCAATACGATTTGTATAGATTCAACAACAAATATTATATTAAATAGGTTTATAGCCATGAATTATTTTCAAAAACATGAATGATGAAAAAATAGAACTGAAGAAGGATATTTATTTAACATTTCCTTGTCTTTCAAACAAATGGAATATAAGCTTAAATCACCGCTTAAATAAAGCCGGAGTTACTACCATGAATCCTTTATGTAAAAATACTTTTCCAGCAATTGTCAATCAGATTAATTGCAGTGGAATTAGTTTTCCAGGAAAAAACACAAAACTGATAGTAATTGCAGTCTCTTCAGCCGGAATAAAGCCAAACATAAATTTTTAGTATCCATGTTCCTGATTTTGAAATCATTTTAAAATACCTACAACTAGCATTTGAATACAGTATTTTTCCTGAAAAAAATAAGTAAATTGATATTAATTAACCAAAATTGAAATTGATTTAATTTGCCTGATTTTTTTGCATGATTTTCAAATTTTTATATATAAACGATATTTTCTCATTCTTTTGTCCTTTATTTTTTTGTATAGTTTTAGTCAGAATTCTATATATATGTACTTTTCAAAATATTATGTCAAAATTTCACTACTCAAATTGATTAAAGTATACAGAATATTACCTACCGACCCTCCTGTAGTTGCGTATATCTTAATTTCTGAAAAATGCTTAAGTATCAAAAATAACTTTTGTTTTGAAATTCAAAAGCTCCTATTATAGTATCTCTTCACTTATAGAAATTAAGTACGGTTTAGCAATTGGTATAAACATATAATAGAATATGTATATTTTAAGACATACATTTGTATTCCTTTGATCCCGAACAAAACTCCTCAGCACTTTTACCATGTTTACGCTGTGGCTTTGGAGGATTTTATTCAAATTAATTTCCTGCCTACCTGCTATTAAAGTAAAAGTGTTATCATGAGGAGCAAATATTAATTGCGGCGGGCGGCAGCTGTGGAGGATTTGCGCTTTTTCACCGAAATAATCGATCGATTCATCAATGTCGAGGGGTGATTGATAAAGGCACTAGTTTCGATTACGTAGATTCGGAATGTCAACAAGGACTTGCTATTTTAATATGATTTGGAGTGTTGCGTAAACAGCAAGCTGCCTTCTCTGTCGGCAGATATGACCGGGTTTGTGCAAGCTGAGTGGGAAGTAAATGAAGTCCTTACCGTGATACGCATATAATATCGTTGCTGGTATTAGCCCGACTAAAAATGCGTTCATGTAATTGGGGGAGAAAAGGCATAGGTACGTTATTGATTAAAATAAATCGAAAACATAATTTTAACAGTGCTATTACATGTGTGTTAATTGTTCCATCATTTTCTTGAATTTCATATTAACGATTTTACTCTTTTCTCAATAGCATCGTGATTTTATAACTTACTTTTTATTGTTCTCTTAAAAAAATGTAAAAGAATTATATAATATATAATAATATGATATAATCATTCTTGGACTTAAAAAACTAAATTCATAAATATAGAGTGATTTTAGTTTGAATAGAAAATATTATGAGAGTAAGGATCATACCATTCTACATCGCTTCACATTTACGATTCCAATCAAAACTTTCAACAAATATATTTTGTTTACCTACTAGAGCATTTCATTTTTCCCGAATATTCCAATCAAATGTAAAGAAAAAGTTACAAAGTCTTGAGCTCAGTGCCTTGAGTTTCCTTAAAAATGTGCGTTGTTCGGGTTATATTTGAAACATATCATATTAAATTAGTTTACCTCGTTTCCTTTTATCAATTTTTTTTTCTTTTTAAATTAGAGGAGTCATTCTCCGTTTCTTTAAATAGTTATGCTTAAATATGAATAGACCTTGATTCCAAATTCATAGCTTTTCCTAAACCTCATTACCTCATTATCCTTTACATCAAAGGACTAAGTCCTTTGACTTAGTTCTTGCCAGTCACTAAATTAATTAGGAGCAAATTACTTCTCTTTGACATTATTTCGAGGCGAAGTTGTGATGGACAGTTTACACCTTTCACTTAATTTACTTAATTACAGTGAATTAAATTAATTAACGTCCGACAATTCTGAAGTACTTCTTACAGTGTATTAATTACATCTACATATTTTCTATTTGCCTATCTTTAAAAATTATGATCAAAAATATATCTTTCATTTTAAATTTATCGAAAGGCGGACAGTAATGTGAGGGATAAAACAATAATCTTTCTCAGCGGGGTACATAAAATCAATATAGAATTGAAACCAGAGCACCCGAATTATTATTGTTTTGTTCTTAGATGTCCAAATTAAGATGGTGCATAAATTTATTTTATCTTTGCCATCAAGACCTTTTTAAGATGTAATTTATCTACGGTCCCCTATAGCGAAGTATATCTTAAGATGGTCATTCTTTCGAAATTGTATTTAAGAAAGGGCCCGCCTTTTCCTACACTGTGGCAACAACTGGATTTTTTGGAGCCTCAAAAATTTAGCACTTTTTGAAGGAATCGACTACATGACATTATTATTATAGTTATTTGTTTCATACTTATACCTTATACATTTTTTTAAAACTATTTAGGTTAATGTAAAACCACTTCTTGATTCCATATTTTAAAAAATTGTAGGCTTCATTTTTTTTCTCAAACATCTAACGTCCTTAACTTCAGTCGTTATTTAAGAAAATTAATTTGTTTATCAATCCCAGAAGGTGAAAAACTCCTAGTTTAAATATGTATTATACACATTATAATTAATGAGTACATTTCTTTAATATTCCGGATTTACTATTAATATGCTTGCGGTTGTTGTTCCCTTTAAAAATTATTTTAAAATAAAAATTTTTAATTCGAATTACTGAACAGCATACTGTAAGAAATGGAATACAATAGAACGGTCATTGGCAATTATTAAATAGGTCAGAGAGAAATGAATAATTACAATATATTGTATTGGATTATTCTTAATAAAATTATTAAAACAAGCATCTAAAATAAGTACCTAATAATAAAAATTAATATTCATCAATTATGATCAAATAATTTTCTCGCAATTGTAGATAATGCTGAGTTTGTACGCCCGTATAAATGTTTTAACGGAAGTTCATAGAAGTTGTACACCCATTTGCATCTACACTCCTAAGAAAAAGTCATAAATTTTGAACAATAAACTAGTAGGCTAATTTTATAAACGTCTGCATCTGCAAGTATGTTAAAAATACTTTTATTAAATTAATTGTGATTTTGTAATCTGTTGTCTATCTGCTTATGACATTTATTTGATAAAACTGAAAGTCGCCTCTTCAATACTCAAGTGTTTTTTCAAAGCTAAAAATAAGCCACTACAGAAATTTCCATCAACTAATTTCCACCTACTTTGGAAAAATAATGATTTTGGAAATATAGGGGCATTTTTTATAAATGAGTTGCCATTATTCAATAATTCAAAAAGAATCTAACAAAGCGTTAAATCTCAAGGGCCATCAAACATATCAATTCGTTCTTTGTGTCAATATTTATGTCTTAGGATAATCCTAAAAGTTTTTATTATATTTACATTTTCAAGTATACTCAAGAGATGATATCAAAATTAAATTATTTAATATACTTATACATAAGTTCAAGGAAAACGCTTATGTAAGTACCGAATTACTTACTAAAATGGCTGTTTGGATGATTAAATTAACTTTGAATGAATCGGTAGATGATGTCGTTTTACTCTCACTAATTTAATTTAATAAGTGCTTTAACACGAGTAATAATATTATATTAATCTTTATTGCATGAATTATTATAAAAGTTTAAAGATATTTCGGGTATACATATTTTAAACTTTAAAATGTACCTTAACAACTTAGCCTTTTCTTTGGAAGTTCGCAAACCCAATTAGTTCAGAACCTAAACCCCAAATCAATCAAACGCACAAAACAAAGCGGAAGATAACCAATGGATGACTTAAAACTCTTTAATCCGTTTTGCAAATGAACTTTGTTTTTATTCAAAACAAACAATACCTATACACGGCAAGCACAACATATTTCAATTTATGTATTTAAGGACACACTTTGCTTAAACTTTTCCTATCTGAACTTTTTCTCAACATTTAAATAGACTTAAACAGACCATAGATGGCGCTGTCCAATGAAAGGAAACGAACTTAGCTCATATTATGTAACTTAATTTGGAATAAGTAAGGTTTCTTTCGTTCCGTTTAAGATCTTAGAATGAAAAAACACTGTAATGCGATTATGTGAACATTTTCCAGAACGGAAATCGTTTTGAACTCGAGTTAACCTGCTTTGAAATCGTGTTTTCATGCACAACTCATAAGCCATGCGATCTTTTATTAGAAATGTTTTTAACATTTCATAAATATAGACAAAAGCTTTAAGGTTTCCGTAGTTTGAATTTTCCTTATTAATTGAAACCAAAAATTTATTGCGAATAATAATTTCTTTTGCAAACGGGAAATTAATTTGTAACGATTAAATTTAATTTTAAAAATTGAAAATAATATATTAAAATGAAGCCATGAAGATGCTGAATTACTTTTTTAAATAATAGGTACATAGGAATATAAATACGAAGGTAAATATTTTTGGACCAATTTCTAAATACGATCTTGAAATTAAATAGATTCTCTTATAATGTTTCGTAGTTAGTTAAAAAACCCTAAAAATATGTAGGTAATATTATATAGACTGATTTAAGGTTTTATTAATATAGGTTATATTATTAAAATTAATATAATAAATTTCCGAGATAATGGAAAAAATAAATAAATTTTAAATAAAATTCCAGAATTGTATCACAAATAGTTTACAGCAAGAAAAAATTACATAAATATTTATATCTGAAATCAAAATTATAGCCCGAGTTGGTTTTTATAGAAATGAAACCACGTTCTCTTCAAAATGATTGTTTTATAAATACAAAAAGTCCACCACCTACTCACTTCGTTATTCACATACTAAATACATTCACTTAAGTAAGCGCTGAAAGAAATATTACCTATTACTTCAAGCCACTGAGCATTACGAGTTGTGAGCACAAACATTACAATTTATAAGGAAGTTTTTAAGTAATATGCGATAAATAAGATTTTCAAACAAACGACTTTCTCCACTCCCATTGGTTGTTTCTTCTCCTCGTTTAAGAATTTTCGAACAAGTCTTATTTAATGCGAGTAGGCTGGAATGTTTAATTTAGCGGAAAAAATATTGTTACATAATAGGTTTCCGTAATTTAAGGAGATACAATATGAATTTATCATTTAAAGAATCCTTTTATAGATTTGCTAAGATATTAGGAGGACCAAAATTAGGACACATCATCCATAACCACGTGTCATGAAAGGCTCTTCGTGAATTGTCTATTTACCAGTCAGACAACAAGCAATTAGGACGATATGTGGCTAATGAACTCCTGTGGATCTAGGGTATCATAACTTCTCATTAGGACTCCAGTGACCAAAACGCAAAACAAATATTCAGCGACTGAATATATACATAACATTTATCTTAGCACTTCTAATATATTCCGGAAAGCGTCCTCTTTTATTTTCCCCTACGTAGGTTCTATGTAGGGATTAAACGTTTTATATTTTATGCTAGGTTTTAAACCCTTATCAAATCAATAAAACATCAGCCCACTACATATGTCCACTCAGTATGATATTTCCTGTTGTGCTCTATAGAGTGCAACAAACATCCCGGACATGAGTAAATCCTAAGGACAGAAATTCAATAACCAATTCATGGAGCTATTAGAACGCATAAGTCCTATACAGGCATATGACGAGGATACAAGTCTTTCTTTTTTGCTTGCTTCCTGTTTTATTTTTGCTATATTGACGGAACGCTTCTAGAATATTTTACATTTCATTAAATTCAGACTTTTCTTCTGGACGAACTCCCTGGAAATTTTCCATTACCAATTTAATAAAACTTGATTTCATTAAAATTACATTTATGAAAAACAGTTTCAATCAATTTATTGTAAAGTAAAGTATTACAGCTTTTTCTCTTGATTTCAACTACGATTTTATACCCAGAACGAAATTCATTTTTTAAGGTAATAATTGTATCTAAATAATAATAATAATACTATCTTAAATTCTTTGCATGATTGCACCTACATAAATCGTCAAGTATTTTACCTTAAAATAAAATAGATAGTAAGTTTTGGTTTAACCCACTAATCGCTTTTAATTAACGAAAAGTTATTTCAGTTTTGCACTTTATTGTTCGCTAGGCAGATTTCAGTTCTTGTTCAAATAAAGTTCGCACTTTTTGGTGTATTCGTAAAGTCACGCGAGTTGTCTGACAAATGTTTTCACTTCATTGCTTAATCTAAATTATTCATGAATCAAGAGCAGAGTAAACACTTCGTAATTCCAGCAGTTAATGCTAATGTGACGCTGGCGAATGGTGATGATGTGAATGTATGATTTAAAGGAAGACATCAAGTGAAAATATATTATTTAATAATAATTCATATATGACACTAAGCATCTTTCCAATTTACTTTTAAATATAAAGATTTAATACGAAGATGCCAAAGTGCAAACAGATGCGCGATACTGAACATATTTTATGGCATTAAAATGAAAACATATTTAATTGTATTGAATTAAAAAGAGTACTTAAATAAAGCACTTTTACTGATAAAAACATCGACAAATTTTGCGAATATTGCAATTATGTCATATATGTACATATGTATTATTAATAGGAATATCAACCAAGCTGAAACGAGTCGAACTGAAATATTCAAAACCCGAAATTGGTACATTCAATATCATATCGAAGCGCAATAAAACAAACACTTCCTTGAAAAGCTTTATTTAACTTTTAACTAAATAAGTTTTATTTATTTCAATTAATATTTTTTTCTGGCGAAAAGCATATAAGTTTCTTCTTTGCAAATAATAAATAACATACTAGCCATTGAAGTTCCAATTAATCCTCTAAAATAATCATTTTTTAACGTAACAAATTAATAAAGTTTTACTATTATGCCAACAAAATGATTGTTCTCTTCTTTTGGTTTTTAGTAAGAAAAATATCCGAAGGCTAAGGAATCTAATAAAATTAAATCAACAAATTGAGACGGTCGATGCAGCGAACGCGTTTGAATCCGAACTGACTTTTTTTTAGTATTATTGAACCTTATTTGAAGCGCTATGTTTTTAAAAAATTACTTTAACGATAATTTTACCAGAGGCCACATACTTTTAAATTCCTTTAATGCCTCCTCCCCAAACATTTGCAAAATATAAAAGAAATAATGCGTGGAAAACGAAAATTTTGAGGACAGTGATCAATATTATTACCTGTCACCGAGCATTTAAAACTTAACATGTAAATCCATCAAAAATCTCGTTTTCTTTAAAATGTTATATTTTTCGTAAAATAAACCAATGTTGATGCAATAATAATCATTTTAAGCTATCACTTTCTATGTTTCTAAAACTTTTCTTTAGATCTTTGTATTGTTCAGTAAAAGATTAAAGAAAAGCTAATTCCTAAATTTTTAATTATTTTAATTGAAACTGTCTTAGAAAAGTGATCATTCATTTATTAAATTATGTTTAATTTTTTATTTTTTGCAATAATACAGCGCTTTAAAGAAAAAAAAAACAAATCAAGTTGACATGTTGATGGATTGAAATGTTAAATTTCAACCGCTGGTACTTTTACATAATTTTTGTTTTTTTCTAAGTATTGAAAATATTTAAGGGGATATTGGAGGCAGTTGACAAATTAATGGCGAATCTAATGAAATATATTGTATGTGATTGAATGCTTTTGTGCAATATGTTTTCAAAAGTCAAGGTAAACATTTGTCGTCAGATACATATTATAATGGCAAAATATTTATTTATTAAGAATTTGTTATGGAATATCCATACTGGCTAATATATTGATAATTTCTTATTTTCTTATTATTATGGTAAATATATGTACATATTAGAATTTTAACTATCAATTTCGGTATTATATATTTTAGTTGCGATAAGTTCTAAACCTTTGCGTTTTCCAGAATCCCTGGGCAGCTTGTGGCTTTGCCTAAATTACTTACTAGGAGAAGAGACTCACCCAACAAAAAAGTCACTCAAAGTAAAAATTAACTTAACTAAAATCATTTTATTGCAACATTTAAACGGAAATAATTATCATATTACTTCCTGTAAAAACATTATGACTGAATGATGAATGTTCCAATCAATTAATATTTAAAGACAATAAGTTTCACCACAATGCACCAGCGCTTTATTAACCAATTACTAAAATTGATGGTGCGGTGGAAGTACAAACATTGTTTTGGTTAATAGACAATCAGTTCTTCGCTGTAGTGTGGTTTTGATAATTAATCACTGAGATTATTCTCCGAACACTAAGCTCAATAAGTAGAAGCGAAAAACCAATCAAAATCCATTAAGTTACTTTCACTTTAAGCGATCAAAGCTCAAGCACATCAAGATTTTCTAGGCTATAATTTTATATAGCGTAAGAAGCTCATCAAAAAAATTATTTTCGTTTGTTCTGGGGTTGTATTCATTACAAAATCTTGACGGCAATACTATTATGGAAATTGCACTTTTTATACTTTAAAAACTTTAGAATACGAAATATCTTTGCTCTGATCTATTAAAAATGATTAATTTGCTTGTTTGTTAATTTCGTTATAGCAATTTTATACATAATGTAATATTTTGTTTTGTATTAGGTAATTAGATTATATTTGTTTTGTTTTCTATATCAATGAGTGAATATGTATGAATAATAATATACCTATCTTTGTTCTAATCAATATATGTATTTTACCAGAACTTAAAATAATAATTAAGTAGCAATGTACAAGAATTTAAACAATTATTTAATAGAAGAAAATAACATTTTTTATGAAACTACGAAAAAATATTGAGTTTATTGCTCTCAATATTTAAATATTTCTGCCTGGTTTTAGATTTGATCGATTTGCCATTTCAAAAGATAAACTCCCAAAATGGGAAGGAAATATGAAATTCAATGTAAGTTTATCTTGTTTTGATTCGCTTATCAGCCAGTATAACTAATATTATTTAGTTTTTTAAAGTGTATATATATGTAAGTAGAAATACCTGAAATCACTTCTAATTTAAAATATTTATTCTCAATTTCACACTTTAATTTTTAGAAGCATTAATATAGCGTTAGATGAATATTTTTACCATTATGAACGTTCTGAAATGTTTAAATCTTTTCAAATTAATTCTGTTCGTGTTTTATTAATGATTCATATGTATGATTATTCATAAAAATTTAAAACACATGGAGTTCGATTTTGTATAGTGATTTTTTACATCTACTTGCAATCTTTAGGATGATTAGTTTGAAATTGGTTTCACCCTTTTTTCTGAGCAATTTTTCAATAATCTTCCAAATGATTGAAATAAAAATATTATATATTATAGTTTTAAATAACCTTTTTTGATTTACCAACGACGACACCAAACCCGGATTTAATTTTGTGAAATAGCAAATTAAAGAAAAGTATCCCTATTATTTTTGCGATATTTATAGAATATAATTTGAGAAGTTTTCACAATTATTACAAAAAAATTGAAAATTGGAACCAATTGCAAATAATTTATCGAGCTGAAATTTTAAGAAATACAAACAATTGATTTGATGAATCATCGAGAGACTGGAATCGGTCATAGCTATATAAACAAGAGTTGCCAATTTTAAGCAATACATTTTAAGTTATGTAATAACTTTAAAATCATATAAATGCAAGGAACAAAAATACAAATTTAACGCTTCTGGAAAAACCCTGTGGAGACCTCAAACTTAATTTTTGCTATTCTCATTAGACTATGTAGGACTTAATTTAATATAGTTGCACAAAACTTGAACGGCATTTTTATGAAATTATGATTAAACCTTTTAATCTCACAATAGAATATTATTTTAAACTTACAAACAATTTTAATCCACAAAAAATCCGTTTCTCGTTCAAAGTCGAACAATATCCACACTGTAGCTAATATACGAGAAAAACGCACCACTTAATGCAACAATTCCGGAATATCCGAAAAATCACTGCTAGATGGCAACCACTTGTTTAACACCTGAAAGCACTCGTTGTCACCTTAACACCTTGCGACAGGACTTCAGCCCCTCAGCGAATCTGCAAATTCGCACGACCACTTGTTGAACAATGCGAAGGTGCACAGTTAAAGAGTTCCAATTTATAGCAGGCGCCGCGACGCCCCTACGCGAAATCGCTCGGATGGGGCGGCGCATGAGCCTCCCCCGCCGCCTCGGGGGATGCGTTGCGTCTGTCCTCGTCCCCGCATATCTCGCATCTCGTCGCAAGCTACAAAATCTGCCCGAGTTGGCAGTGGCCGAGGTGCTGGAGGACGTCGCTAATCGAATGAATGGAGCTACGCACGACGCGTCCTTTCAGTGGGAAAGATCAATTTCGCCCCTCGAATTTTGATGGGTATTGGTGTCAAGTTATTGATACCTTTGGTTTCGACTAGCCCACACTCTAGTTGTAATTAGGCTATTGTCTTTTAACTATGTTTCAGGAATTTATTCAACCCAGGCCCTGAGCTACACAGGGAAAAGTTATTTATTCCCAAAAACACTATGAAAGGAACAAAATTAAAGCCCAGTCAACGCTTCAACCCGTTTAAATGCAAATGTTGAACATTTTAACGAACGCGTTCCTGAAAATGGCTCCGCAATATTTGGCGGGTAGTGTTGAGTGGCCATTTGCACTTAATGAAAAAAAAGCTTCGTGTCCCAACCATTTTCCATTTTCATTTCGGAAACTTTTCATTGCGAAAAAAGGGAATATTCTCATTGTCAACTTCACGTGGGCCGCATCCTTTTCCTTTTTTGCGGAAACCCTAATTGGCTTATCCACGACGAGGAAGTTTTAACATCCAATTTGTAAAAATGAAAAAGAGAGTAGAATCAGTTTCCAAAAATATTTTACTGATTTATTAATAAATAAAAGTATTCAATTTCTATTGTAATGGATCTCACCCTTTACATTTCATAGATAAGATAAACAAATTTAACAAATTTATTCATTATCAATTTTTAAAACCCCAATTTTATTACTTTAATGTATCTTATTAGTACTTCAAAATTCAGCATTTTTATAACTAAATTGTATGCACTCGAAAAAGCTAAATGTATGCGTTTAAAGTTTATGTAAAACTAGATCCTCGTTACATGATTATTTATAAATTATTGCAGGCACGAATTTGAGATGAAAATAAAATATTTTATTTCATAATATCACAAATTGGCTTATTTTGAAAATTAGAAAAATTTCACCTACTATTACAAAGATAATGTTAGTTTTTAGAAAATCTTAGAATTATTGCGATCCATTGGGTACAACAAGGAATTATGCTAATAACTTTTCAATTAAAATTTATTCTTTTCATTTATTCATTATTATTAGAATTTTAAATTATACGAGAATGAAATTTTATCTACATTATTATTCGAATATTTTACTCGAATGATTTATTCGTGAATAATTCATTGTTCGTCAATCATAACTTCTTTGTTTGATGTAACCCTACTGAAGTTTATATATTTGTAGATGAGCATTTTCATAAATACCAATACAATTATAGTTTTACTAACTGTTGACTTTCAGATAATATTAGAAAAAAGGGGTTGTATTAAAATGTCTTAAAATTGTTATATTGCACACTAACTTTTATCAGTAGCCATTTTGGGTCTGCCATCTTTACTTTTAATAGAAATTAAATTCACAAGGCGGAAATTTTTGAGACCTTTATTGGTATTAATCGTAGATAAAAAAAAAGAAAACTTATTTATACATACAATCGATTTTAATAATATCTTTTAGGGGAAAGCATCCAGTACAAAAGCAGAAAAAAAAACTCTTTTCAATATGTGGAGTTTAGAGACTTTTCTGTAGAACTAAATGTCAAATTAATTAAAATGACAAAACTGTTTTCTAGTTTTCGACTGAGCCTTGCTCGGCCATCACCAGTAATGTTTGCTCATTATTGTATATTTTGAGAATTTCTGAGTTAAGGATAATAAAAATAACGTGCATCAGAATAAGTGGGAAAAAGTCAGCAAAAAAGCTTAATTAATATTTATTGCTTATGAAAGTTGGTTAAAATCAATTACAACTCTTCAATAATTGAGCTGTTAATGGAACGTTTAAAAGTATGATTGTTCTCTTGGGTAACGATTTTTTAAATTAAAATGGAATAATATTAAAATATATCCGCTTTTCAGTTGTTCATATATACATATGTATGTCATTGTTAACTTCAATTCAGGGCGTCATTAGATGTTTCTTTATGGAAAAGCATTTACCCAGTAGGATTTAACCTTGTTGAACGTAACATGGATTAGCACCTACCACTGTACGTATTGAAAGCAAACAAGATGAGCCTATAAGTTGGCTCTATTTTTGCAAGATTAATGCTTTCGAAACGATGTTTAGGAAGCAACTTTGGCACAAAGTCCTACTCTCAATTCACAGAGGATACCACGCACTGCGTTTACTTACACAATGGAAGCATAACTTTAGTTCATAAAATGGTGTGCTAAATGTGCACTTTGCACAGGGTCATGATATGATGATATATTGCACGAGAGTGTACCCATTAAAGGTTATGAAAGCAGTGGGCCATAACGCGGGTTCTAAGGCCAGTTCACACTACCTGGCGTCCTTACGTGACTGGCGGAAAGCTTAAAAGAAGTTAGATTACGCGAAAAAAGGTGATAATCCAAGAGTGGGAGTTCATATCCCCGCCGCACTAACAGGTTTCGTGAGGTGTATTAATGAGGAGCTAAAAGCTGTTAGTGCCCATCTGCTAACAAGGATGCATCCACAAATCCTCCGCCCTGTGCTCTGGTTTATAAAAATATAATTAACTTTTACTGACGGTGGGAGTGCTGATAAATGGACCAAATGAAATATGCATGTGATCCGCATTTTACAACATTACCGAAGTCTAATTAAATTTTGAAATTTGTCTGAAATATATAAATTGCTCGCGGTCTTTAAGACCTTTCTCCTTTCTCCGTTTTTGCGACCCAAGGTTGCAGTTGAGTATTCTCAGGTGAGTTATTCACTAATCAGTTTGCTTTAAAAGGACTTTAACTTGGAGCTCTTACATATAAATCCCAAAAGGGTACTTATGGAATACATCACTTAGGTCTTTGATGTAAAGTTGGGACATTCATCAAATATTCCAAAGTCAATATTAGATATAAAATTTAGATAGGGATTAAATTACACAATATATAATTTGTTTATTTTAAAATCCAAACACAATCATGTTACAACGAGAAATATATAGTAATTAAGTAATATTTATATGCAGGGTTTTTTCGAACATATAGATACTTTATGAAGAACAAATATCATTTATATTACATATAATGCATATGTACACCATATATTGTAATAAGACTATAAACTATAGTCCGCATACTATAAGATGCCGAAATGAGATTCATGAAATTATATACTACACTTAACGTAATTCCAAGTTTCGGGGGAGCAGAAAAAAAGGGTATTGCAAAATAATTAATTCTATGAAAAACATAAATACATGTACTACACGCATATTACTGTCGGATAAGTTCCTACCGCCTACAGGAAGTTAATTTGAGATTTGTGGGCACAAAGCTCTATCTCGGTACCGCAACTCACATCCAGATATGTATGTATGTCGTAATGCTCAAACAATTTTTAACAAATTTCAATTAACCTACTCCATTGAGTTGATATCTTATATTTATAAATAAAACATTATACTTACATATAATCAAATAGAAACGGCGCGGATTAGTATAATTTTTTACAAATATTATTATATTATTAAACTATAATTCTTAAGATATATTTGATGTGGATACTTACTAAATTAGAGTAGACTTGAACCCCAACCCACCCACCGATTTAACATGTTGTAAGCTTATAGGAGTTGGATATTATTTTATTATTTAAAATTGGCCCTAAAAAAAGCATTTTTTCAGTTAATTAAAATTTTTAGCGTCCTTACTCCTTCCACTTCTATACAAAAGCAAGTTTTGATCTTCCTTTCGGCTTATTTTGTCTATTTACAGAGCTGAGCAGAGAAAGTGGGAAGCTCATGTGCCGCTGTGATCCTGGCAATTACGTCCCAAGCAATAAAAGATCTTAATATCCACAAATCTTATTTATTTTCACAAAATCCATTAAGCCGACCGCCGCAGCAGAAGCCTCAAGTTCAAACAGGGCACCTGAGTTATAGCCGGCTTGTGTGTAAAACTTGGCGCGTTCCTGTTATTCCCGGCTGGTTTACGTTTACACTTTTAATTATCTGGTGTCATCCATCAGAGAGGGATGCTGGGGATGCTTGGGATGCTGGGTCGCATCTCCTTGCGAAAGGGTTCCCTCATAACATTCCACAAGCCGACATCAGTTATTCCGATTAAATCTCTGTTTTCACTGTGGCCAGCGATTGTCGTTCGTTAGTTCGAGGGTGGCGGTTCTCACCTCAGAAACAGGTGTGTGAGTGGTCCCAACAGATATTTTACGTCATCCGAACCGAAGCCCAATACCTGGATCCGGGAGCGTCAATGTGACTTCATTAGAAAGACAAAATGCGATATTTGGAAAATTTACCCTTCTACACATGACTCAACGCCTCGTCCAGAAACCCTATTGATGTGGGTGGGATTGTATTTTTGGATACGCACCTGCTTTTCTGACGGCGTTTTCTTCCTTGCTGGAAATAACCCTAATGTAATGTTGTCGTTTAACCAAGAAACAATTTCCCTCCCTTCGAGGTTATTGAACTTTCTTCGAGGACTGGAGAAACATCACTCTGCCGCTCGTGTCGGATTGTGCGACTAATTAAACACTAGATCTTCATAAAATTAGGTCAGCACGCCACTGATTCCGAAAAGATTGTTATGGAACGAGCATGCTGTAACTCCTTTGATTAGATTAATAGCCATTGGCAGGTGTAGGCAGGTATATTCGTTTTTCGCACAATAAATGCAAGCCAGGTTGTTTTCATTTAAGACGAAAAGTAATTGATTGACTGACTGATAAAATAGATAATAGCAATATGTGTGTAGTTCAATCAATTTTTTATTACAGTATATCCCATTCCTCATATTTGATAACGCTTTTAACAACCTAATTAATCACCTACGAAAATTGTGACAATTCCGTAACATATAATATCTAGATATGTGCCTTATAAATATTCCACGTCAAATAAGCACACATCCATTTTTAGGTATAAATTATTTGTAGCAGTCGATAATTTAGAGTTTAAAAGTATAACATAGCCGAACTTATTTAAAATTGTAATATGATATAATCCCGGTCGTACTTACCACGTAAGTTTTATAATAATATAATTCGAATCAGTTTATGAATTCAATTCCACTTCTAAAAACGCCCAAATTCTATAGAATCTAATATGCCAGGTAGAGGTTGAGATTTGAATCGTTCATTTCACATTTATTCTCAAATTACAACAAATTAATGTTTTATTTAAGAAAAACCTCAAGGCTAATGAAATAAAATAAGACTTTAAACAAAAATATTTAAAATAATGTCTTGCTTCTAATTTATTAAACTATATTTTTTTTATTTTTAAATAGCATCTATTTATTTTATCGGATCGTTTGAACTATTGAAAATTAACAAATGTAAATTTTGCGTAGAAAATGTTACCAACGATTTTCAATTCAAATATTAGAATAAACACCTTTGAATATCAGTTTTCCAAGTTACAAACTCTTATCTAGATTCAGAGAATGTTGACAATTTAAATAAATTAAAAATAAAACTACGAATTTCTAATATGATGTTCGTTATATTTGCCAGACATTTATAGTATTGAATATTTTGAATTGTTCAGAAATCTTTAAACTTGTATATATTGTAATTGCTAAATGCTTTAGTCTTCTTCTTCCTCCTCTTCCATCTCTTCTTCCTCTTCTATGCGCGGCTCACCAGTGATGATTTCCTCCGCCAACAAATATAGGTCATTTATATTCTGCAAAGAGTTTATAAAGTTTATGTTAAAGCAAAATTAGCCAAAATTTTACGTCGGCGAGCTTGAGTTTGGCGACACGGGGGTCACTGTAGTGTAGTTCGTCAAACTGCTTCTTGGATACCAAGAGACCTTTGGTGACGTCTTCATCCATTCCCATATTGAGTTTCTTCAAATACTCAGATTCACTGATAGCTGCTTTGTATTTTTCAACCTCAGGGAACGTCAACTCCTCGTCAGAATCTTCCCACTCTTCAAGAGTCTGCTTGTCAGTTTTACCTGTAGCTTCTTCGGCTATCTTTCTAGACATTTCACTAGTGGCCTGAAATGATATTCAAGTTTATTTGCACTTTGTATACTCCAAAAAGGCTGCGTACAGCTGCCCTAGCCAAAATTTCCTTCGCCTTCGGCATTTTAGTAACGTCTTTGAACTTTGCGTCAAGTTGTTGACGTATCTTTCTCTCAGTATCCCTGAACTTACGTCTAGTGAAAAAAACTCTTTAAATTTGTTCATTAAACAAAATATGCAAACCTCTTTTGAACAATATTCGCCACATCCAAAGGATCGCTGTTGAATTGACGTGGCTTGCGGTCTAGTTTGGCTCTCATTTTTCTTCTTTCCCGATCAAGGAAGTCCTTGAGACTCTGCTCACATTCTTTGTACTCCTTGTCGTGGATTCTGTAAATTAAATTTTTAACTATTCCTTCCTTTTATAAAAATAATACCCGATACCTTAAAAGCCCTAATCCAAGTTTTGCATCTTCTTCTTTATACTGCTCCTCAAGCTTCTTTTGGGCTACGATCAGCTTCCGAATTTCCTCATCTTTTTGCCGACCTAGTTCATCATAAATTGTGCGATCGCGCTCCCACTTAGCACCTTGGCGAAGTAATTTTTCTGCCATTTTTTCTCGGCTTGTTTTCATCTAATCAATATAAAGGTTGCATAACACCCTTTTTACATCTCAATTAACTGAAAAGTTACCCTGGCTCGTCTTTTTGCCATCAAGTTGTTAACACGTTTGTTCACTATAAAAATGGGATGATTAGCTAACTCATCGGGAATTACTTTTGTTTTGCCATCGAGAATCAAATTACGCTCCCGTTCTACCTCTTTTATCTTAAAATGTGACTCAATGGATTATCCTTAATTTTGTTATGAGAAAGTTTTCTAGCGCTTACCTCTCGCTGCTGTATGCGTTTATTTAGCAGAATAACGTAGTCCTCCTGCAGACGCTTCCTGAGGTCCTTCATGTACTTGCGATCGGTTAGACGGACAATGTTAGTACCCATCAGCCGCTCCAGTCTGGCGCATATTCGGGGAATGTTGAAGCTGCACAATGTAAGAACAGAGGAATTATTTCAGGAGATTCAACAAAAAACACTCTAAATACGTTCAACCAGCTCATCGCGACTGAGCTCAAGGAAGCCGAAGGGATAAAAATATCAAAAGCATAAATTCAGCGGAATAGAGGCCCTGTGGGAGGCTAAGCGATTACAGGGCCTTACAAGTTACGTGATATGAATTGTATGGAAATAACAAATTACGTGTCCCTTATCGAACACAATCCTTGTGAATGCAAATCATGTGATTTCAGTTGTTCCCCCGAGGCGGGCACGGCACAAATCTATAACCAGGTAAAATTCAATCGTTTTGGTCAGAAGCGCCTCACGAAAATGTGTCGCGAACGCGATTGCCATGGGGAGGCAGGCGCACCCTGTGTTGACGAACAAAGGCGTGATGCCTCTTTTGTGGTTGCGGGGGAGGAAGGCATAAAGACACGACAGGCACCCAAGGGCCACCTTTCGTTCAGGAATTTCCCAACATAAATTCGCGCACTCCTTTCGGTGAACTCAAAAGTTTAATACCTCATTCGCATAACACTTCTACATAATGTTTTTGAGCTCTCACCGCAAATGCACAATAGCCAAAGGTGGTAGTTTTGCTGGGGGATTGTCCAAACGTTCAGATAAATCTCCGGGGCAAATAATCCGATCCCCATGATTAGTTTTGCCAATTATACACCTGCGTTTGTTAAAAGGGATTATAGAGATTTTCGCTTTTTGATAGCTTGTGCAATCCTGGAACGATTTGCATGCAAAGGTTTATCAATGGGCTCAGTGGCTTCTTAAGGGTTGAATTTTTTTATGGTATATATGTATACACATACCCAATTTTATAATGCAATAATTCCAAAGTAACTTTTTAAATCACTCTAATAACTTATTTGGATAATGTATATTACATATAATACATACAAATAATATAACTTATTCAAATTAAAGGATTTACGGAAAATCTTATCAAATTAATATAAAAAGCAGGACCACAGTCTACATATTATATTTCAACGTAATCTTCTTAATATTTTTTTCTTATGATTTTGTTCAGTCTCAAATGGATTTTTTTTTCATTTACAATTAACAGAAATACATTATGCATACACATATATATATATATACTTTTAAACTATTTCTTAACAAAATATTATTTTCATGTGGATACATATAAAAATTTTATTGACATAGATATGTACGTATACAAAAATGTTATAATGATAAGATCAGTTCAAATTTATTGTACAAAATACGTTAAAGCAATTAGTTTACATAAAACTACATAATTGACCCTTGCTTGGCATTGCTCGGGCACAATTCTTTCAATAAAGAAGCAAAATTTTAATAATAATATGGCGTTATCGACTTCAAATTTACTATCAAAACTGAAAATTTTGATATGGCAGATCTAATTTTTCACATTATTTACGTTCAATCAATATGAAAGTTTCAAAATAACGTTTTAACCGGGTAATATTCGATTATTATTGTACTTTTTGTGTCAGTGAGAAGAACTCTTATTACAAATATGCAAAAGAAATATGAGTTCTGGAAGAAATGAAAGTACATAGTAACCAACAAATTGGCGGAATAAAAATACAAACCAACCTTAATTTCCTACAATTTTTAACGTTATCTTTTTATTCCATGTTTAGTTCATGTTTCATTGGAACAGCTAAATAGGAAATCTGTATGCTTGAGCACATGGTTAATTTATATCCTGTAGCTTCCACCGTCAAATTCATCATGATCATAATATTTTATAGTCACTCATTATTGACATAAACCATCAAAGAAAGTGATAAAACGTAGCGAGGAAGCGATTTGAGCTAGAATCATCTGCTTTTATCCACAGATATACTAGGAGTTTAAATGCACCATAAATTTAGCCATTTGGGAAGAGGTATGTTGATGTGAACGCCCCCTAAAAAGCGCAATCAATAAAATACCATCGCCCGTGTCGTACGGCAATTCATTTTGACCAATAAAAGATAAATTCTCACATTGAAGCGCATTTGTCACGTAGACAGACACGTAGACGTAACGTAGCTGTAAGACAGGCAAAAGGATCGTAAAATATTTTAGCGACATTGGAGGAAAGAACCAATTGAAGTTTTCCATAGAAACTGAAAACTTTTTGCTCGCTTTTCCTCCTTGCCTCCGCGGCTAAAACTCAAAGTAAAGAACAAGTATCCTTTACTCCGCGAATAAAGCCGGAAGCGTGGGAGGAAGATATCGCGCTTAAATTAATAAGAAAAGATTTTCCCCTTCATACTGTGCCATCAATAAGTAGATCTCCGTGAAAATTGCAATCGCTCCCACTCACCCAATTGAAAAATTCCACGTGTTGACACGTTTTGATTTGAATTTACAAACGCGTCACGCACATTTTCTCTTCCGCAAAAGGATAGCAAATATCAGAAAATAACAAATCATGACCCCTTCCGGAGGACGACAATGGCTTTTTGCGGTAGAAGAGAACGTTGTTTGCATATCATCTTATGTAAAGGATGACAGTCTTACGGCAGCTTCTTACAATTCTGCTCAAATGACGGTTATGCAAAAGAAAAGGTTAAAGATTTAAGTAAAAATGCACCTTTTCAGAATTTGTATAACTAGCGTAGTTTTGAAAAAAGACAATATCACAATTACATGAACATTACTGAGAAAAAAGCCGCATTATATTTTCAAAGATGCATGCTATTGATCACAATTATTTTGAAACTTATTGCAAGCCATTGTTAAATCAATAACGTAGTATTTAAAACAACATTACAACACATTATTATTAATTCAAATACGTTTATGGTTAAAATTTGTACCAATATAAATATAATCTACAATTTCCCATTTCAAATAAAAAAACAGAATTTTGAGTAAATGTATTATTATTTGTAACCGCGCCACGCGTGTCCATTTGTACGGTGTCTAAAACTGATCAGTTATATACAATATTTGAAAAAATGATATTTACGTTCGTTTCTAAAAGTGTTTTATTTAGAATTTAATTCTTCATCAAATTAAAAGAAGAACGAATATTGAAGCAAAAACTCTACAATGTAAACTTGACTACGAAAATAGTTGTTTCAAAATATAAATATTTATAATTGATTATTGCGGAGTTTTTAAAATATAAAAACAAAACAATTTATTTTATAAATACTTATGTACATTTGCAATATTGCTACAAACTAGTTGATTTCATCTTTTCTGTAAATTTGATAGTACATCACATTGAATTGATATTTTTCGGCATTGGTACCAAATCATACTTAAAAATTATAACTAAAATGAAATTTTCCTGAATGGTCTTACTTAATTATCTTAAAGGAAAATAGTTGCTAATTCCTCATCAAATTGAAAGCCAAATCCATCTTTTTTAGCAAAAACTAAGGAAAGTTAGGCAAATAAAAATTGCTCTCTTTGTATCACTTAAATGATGTGAATTTTTATAATATGTAAAAGCAACCTGGCAGGCACAACAAAACAGAAAAATTTGTATAAAATAAAAATTTCGGATGATTTTAATCTCCTTTACAATTTTTCCCTTCATAAATGGCCAACACTAAAAAGCAGTGGTAGAACTGAAGGATTTACACACATCATAAGCTGAGCTACATTACCTCCCTCACACAATACGCAATACGCTAGAAAAATTCAACAAGAAAATTCTTACCCTGCGTTAAAGGACGGAAGTACCACAACGCATTAAGTGTCCACAACATTAAGTTTCTATTGAGGGATTCAATAAAATAAACTATTCGAACTTCCATCCTTTAACTTACTTTAACAACGAGAAAAAGGTCTCCCTATCCTCAATCAACGCGGGTAATATCACAAAAGAAAACTAGTTTCGATTCGTTCAAAAACTTGCACGCAGCACGTGTCTTCCCAGTAGAATATTTGCAACAACTTATTTATAGTCGCAAACTTTCTTAGAATTTATTTCGGAAAACTTTGAAATTTATTTGAAATATTTCAGTTCGTTCTCATAAACAAGTGTCGTAGCAATCATGAAAGTTAATATTTGAATATTTAAGGAGCTCTAGGTCTGCCCAGGTTGTATATTTTTAAGTTACATTGCTTAAAGTTTCTTCAGTGTAAAGCTTCAATTTAATATTACTACATTTTTAATAGGTGTAACTAGAACGATAACCGACTTAAATAAGTCGCTAATGATTGTAAATTTTATGGCTAGAAGTTGCTCACCCGCTACTGGACCAAGGAACTGTGAAGCTGCAATTCACAAAATCGCTCTGTATGACTTCCTTAGAGCGAGATATTTTACGACGGGTTTTCTTAGATCGGTGCTTAACACTCATTGGCTACTTCGCGGCTTAAAGTGTGATTTACGCACTAATAAAAATTACCCCCGAATTAGAACTACAAACTTGGGCTAGGAGCTAGTCGATAGCTCCAGAGCGACACTATTGAGGAAGGCATTTAAACTTTAACTGGCACTCAGGTGGAACTCGGGAGCTGAGTCCCCGTGAATGGTAAATAACATTTTATTTGGATTCGCGCTGCGGCTGTGTGCCAAGGAGGCTCCTGGGGAATTCCATGGCTCTTTTGCACAAATTGTTTGCTCCTGGAGACCCGGCACAGGCCCACGAAGTTTTCCCTATTTCCTTGATCAAAGCGGTGGGAAATCTTAAGCTCGGAGGTTGGGCTTTGCCTGACTTTGTTAAATTTACCGGGCTGCACCAACAGCTGACTGCGACTAGATAGCTAGAAGACGGAATTTACTCAATATTTTTTCAAGTTCGGGAAATCCTTGAAATCGGGAAATGAATGCATCTCAAGGAAATAAATGTATAGCGTGACAGCGAAAACTAACAATTGTTTGCTTGTGTCCTGTAATATGTGCTTCTATCAATAACAAAAACATTTTTTGCAATACGACAAAATCAATCGTATGCCTATTTACCAATCACCCATCGATCAATTCAGCAGCTTTATTCTCGAATTATTCAAACAAATTTACTGTACTGTTAACTTAAATAAGACGAGAGTTTCATGACTAAATATATTTTAAATATTATGGGATTGGAAAAATTATTGCGTTGGAAATTCATAAGGAATTTTATTACGATAGGATATTTAAATTTTACATTAGCCCTCATTCTCCCCTGAGCGAGAATATTTTAGAATGGTTGATTTAATTTATACACTCATAAATGATTTTTTTTTGTTTTTAGGCAATGACACCAAAATCACAATTCGTCCACAATAGCAACAATTATTAAAGAATTAAAAGTATTGAATGTTCGGTATCAACTAATTTTTCTAATCCTCCTAAGTGCCGAGTTTCGAATTTGTCCGTTCATTTACTAATTTATTATATTATGCAGATAGATACAGATCGTCCAAAAAGTTTAACTTCTTTACCATAGATATACTGAGTTACTGAGTTTTGTTTTTCTTCATAAAACGTTTTTTTAGTTTTTTTTTTCTTTAAAAACAATTTTTTCAAAATTATTATTTTTTTTAAATTAATAAAAATTAGATACTCTTTTAAGAAGCAAAAAATTGGTATAAAATTAAATTGTTTATTAAGTGGCCCATTTCTTGCATTTTTTTTAATTGTTTCACCTACTATAAGGTGCTACAGAAACAATAGGCCTGAATGAGAACTTGGTCTCTCTCTCTCAATACCCAGTCTTAATTCAATCACTCCCAGTATATATTTACTTCACAATGAAACTTTATCATAAAATGCAAAAAGATACATGAAAAATTGTGAAATCCCAAATTATATTGATGAATTGATTGTAAAAGGGTTACTGACAAACCTGCAATCAATTACAGCTTCAAATTCGCCCGCTAAAGCCTCCTCTGGCCGCTTGAGTTTCTTCTTTGATCCTTTATCACTTTTCCTTCTTCCCTTGCCACGGCTACAGCCGCGGGTCTTTCCCTTCGATGAAGATTTCTTCCCAGACGTTGAAATAGTCTGCTTTGAGTCTCCAGGAAATTCGACCGAATCCTCAGTAGATCCACGTCTTGGGTTCACTTGTAGATCCCTCGAGAAGCTATCTCTCTTAGAAATAGCCTTGAATACGTTGTTCACATCCTGGTACCCGTCGATGCGGCTCTTTAAATCGTTGCCCGCAATAAGGTCCAAAGTTTGCCACACATTAATCATTTTCGCAATTAAACGCTCGAAGTACTAAAACAATTCGAGTGGTACACGTAAGACAAATCGAAACTTTAAATGGCTCTTTAACTTCTCAAGCCAAGAGGCGAATTAAAGCGCACTAAAAGGGTAGGGCTCTTTTAAACTCAGTCGAACTGCCCCAAATTAGTTACTGCAAACCAGGTGAAAAGATGGCTCCTCTTTTTCACCTTACTGCTAGTATTTAGGCACGAAAATTTTTAGAGGCGAACGGCAAAGTTTTCAGTTCCGACAGCGAATGGTAGGTCTAATCCTAGGCTAGCTGGTGAATGAACAGTGGCTGACGTTGACACCTGAAAAGTACCTTCGCACCTATGATGCTTGCGAGCCAGGTACGTGTGAGCACACGTAGCAAATCCCGCCGTAGGACCGTCTAGCACTTATGATAGCTGATTTGTTATCATCGATGTAATAAAGTCACGAATGGCACTATTTTCGCGCGCCCTTAATAGGTAAGGGTTCCAGTGAAGCACCCCCAGCCCCACTTAAAGCATTTTGGCCTCGCACGAATATTAGATGGTTCTAATTTAGATATATATTTATGCACATGAGAACTGGAGCACCACCGCCGCCCACTGGTGGAAGATTGATATCAGACCCAGAAATATCATATCCATTGTAAGGAAAGCGTTAGAAGGTATTCGTTGCATTACATCAAGGTGCGCTAGAAAAGTTTTCTAGTACGGAAAAGAAGACAGTCGATATTGCGAGTCTTCAAAGAATAACCATGGCATATTTAGCTTTAATCTACATATATTAAGAAGTGATGACATTGACATATCAACATGAACAATAATAAGAGAAAATAAATTCTGAAAATGCATATGGTTTTGAAGGTCCAAATATTTGTTTATGTGTAAGCCATTTTTTTTCTATTTTATCCCAATAATTTGTTAAAAATATAATTGCATATAAGATACCACGACCATTTAATTAAGTCTCTTTTAAATTCTTTAATTACAAAAAAAATATACATATAACTTTTTGTAAAAACGTTTTTGCATACAAATCTGTTGGGAAGTATACATAAAGAAACTATTGGAAATAAAAATCTGATATGAAGTTCTCAGCCATCCATATGAGTAAATAATCAACATTTCTCTATAATTTCTCTGCGATTGTTACCATAAAAATATTTGAATACTTAAAGGATTAGGTTTGTTATTTTTCAACTTAATTTATTGGACTATTCTTAGCATTTTCAAGATAACGCGACATAGCGTCAATGCTCAATTTCAATTATTCATAATAAAAAAACTTTAATTTACTATGTTAATTATTAAACATACAGGCATATACAACTAAAACAGAGGACTGCTATAACGTACTACAGAGTGCTGGTAGATTTGTCTCTATGTTGAATTAATTTTGAATAGGCCCACGAATTTTACTAGACGAAGGAGAAGGGGAAAACAATAATCTGGATTGCTTTTAACTGACATAATATACACTACACACATTACAAATTGCACCATGGAATATGTACCAGAAAAATACTTACGCTACAACAACTGATTCGCCTTCCCACCAATTCTTCGGATGAGTTTCTAAAAGCATTTTAACTCGTTTTCTTGGGGGTTTTTTGAACAGCACCTTTTTAGAGATACTGCCCTTTTTCCTTTCATCAGCGAATTTAAGAACCATTTTGATAATTTATTAATTAACCTACAAGATTATAAAACAATAATTATTAATTTTTGATAGACTGGTGATAGCACGTCAGTGACTTCACAATATCAACAAAACTGCTATGAAGACTCGATTTGTTTATTGGTAATGTAAATGTTGTATTGTGTATTAAATAAGTGGTTTAACCCATTATCATAAGTCTTGGGTAAAATTTTCAAGAGTAATTATTTTGTATAAATATTTGTGCTATTTGCTTTATATTAATTTATTAATGACCATATTTTGAATAAGTAAAAGTAGAGCTAGTAATTAATAACTTTCGGATTTATGGCTTCATTCGCACCAGATGACCAAGATTGTAGTTCAGTGGGTAGAACTTTTAGTATGAGAATGCACTTTAAAAGGTCGTAGTTTATTATTGCATTGAACTACAAACATAATTTTTTTAGAGAAGTAGAAAATATAGACCTTAGTATGTTTTACATTAATTTAAACTAAATGCCTCAAGCGGTTTTTAAAAACAGGCCTTAAACACGGAAAACATTTTCCATTACGGACAAAAGCCGAAAGAGAGAAATGATCAGGATTTGTAACTCAATATAAAATATTTAATCATATTTAGATTTTTTTGTAATCTAATGGGAAAAGATCTTAAAATGCTTTTGTATGATTTCTAGAAATGAGACTGATCACGGGAAATAAAAGCAGTAATTACTCTTAACAGGCGCAACTAGAATTATGTATATCGCGCGATAATCGATTCGCAGCTTAAATTAGATTCTCGTGGTCGATACGGCTCATATGAACATTCTTGGCATTGCAAAAGATTATGCCCCTGCCCACATACTGAACAGGTACGCCTTTTAAGGAGAGATCCGATCCAGAACAGGTATAGGGGACTTTTAATCTTGTCCGCTCTAAGAACAATCTCTCAAAGTAGACAATAGACAAATATAAAGGACATAATTTGATAATTAGCAAAGATAATTAAGAAAAAGCCCCATTCGAGAAGACAACAGACGCGTGCTGCATATCAAGCTAGCGTAATTGATCTCAGGTGGCACGTCGCCAGGTATCTTGGATCTTGATTAATCAGCCTCCGACAATCAGTACAACGCCCCAGTTGGCATTGATCTTGCGCATGAGACCGTAACATACAAAGGAGCTTGACGCTTGATCTTGTGGCACCTGGACCACTCGTTAGCCCCGTCTGAGACGACGGCGGCGTCGACGTCGACGTCTTAAGTCCAACCGCAACAGCGCGCGCCAACAGTGAAAGTGGAATTCCAGGTGTGGAGGGTTTTGCGGATAAATTAATCTACCGGCCGCTGTTTTCCGGTAGGAATTTATGCGTTTAGAACTCTGGATTAAGCAATATCGCGCTCTTTGGTCATATTTCCACTCAACCGCCGACTTCAACCTGCCCGGGACGTGGGTGGTAGCCGACCACTGCTGAGGAGGAAAATGTCGCAATAACTCGGAATTTTTAGTGCCAGAGCAATAAGCAGAGCATTGCACTGGTCACTGGACAACTCGAGGTACTGCCCACTGACCTTACAACTCTACCATGCATAATGTGGAAATGCATAAGTGCACTAATTTTCAAACAATTTTCAATTAGCTTTATGAACTCTAATTTCTCACCTACACAACTTTTTGCCGCAAAATATTAGGAATGCAACAACTGAATATTTTTCAAGGAATGTTACAAATTTCTGTAACGTAGAAATTTTAAAACCACAAAGCCTGGAGAAGTATTTTAAATTACCCTGTGGCAGTACAAATATCTTTGCTTCTCGACTAATTAAATTAATTTTAAATTGTAGGTAATAGCAATAACAGAAAACTAAAATTAAAAGGTGGAAAATTGCATATCTTCATCAGCGAATTAAACTACAGTCTCACTTTATCTGCATTTGTAACCAAGCGACGAATTTTTGCTGTGAAAAATGTTGTATCTAAACCTTGAACATATTTATGATAAGTCCAACGAGAAATTATTCTTTAGCCTCAAGGAATGATTGATTGATTTTCGACATCAATTAAAGGCCCCTTTCTCATCAGAATTTCTTCCAAAAGTACGATATCCAATTGTAAAGCGTTTCCGATTTAATTTTGCAATGTGATTTCATAACAAATGTCATTGTCTTATAGTATATCCTAACTTTGAAAGTAGCTTAAAAGTAATTTGTTAAAATAATAAAATTCTATAATTTTTCATGCGACAATGCCGTGGACAACCTGTCCATGAAAGTTAAATTAATTAAGTTTGCTTCTTAATTTGCTAACTGAGTTCTGTCTGCTACACTTTTAAGTCTGGCATAAAACTTGTTGTACTTTTAACTCGGTATGAAGAAATGAAATTAAAATATGTTGAGTTTTGGTGTTATAGGACGTACTCTAAATATGAACCTAATTTGAAATTTATTGAGTAGGTACTCAATTTAAAATCATGCTCCTCACCATTTTTGAATTTTTCTAGAACATCTATAAAAGAGTCGAAAGTTTTCCAAATATTATATTATATTATTATTATCAACGTTTCATTTTATAATGTGTCACTATTCTTATTTATAAAGGAATTTCTGATACAACATAAAAGTAAATTTTCCAGTTAAGCAACTTCTCATGAATACATTTATTAACTGAATAAATTACTCTATTTCAATAAAATAAAATTGAAAAGCTTATTTATAATGGCCATTATAAAAACTTATATTTTTATTATATTAGATTTCTAAAAAAAAAAAGGGAATCTTTTGGGCTTCAGTTAGAAATGAAACTAAAAAAATGTTTACTATTAGTTGAAGAATTGTGCATATTCCTTTCCAAAATCCTATAGATTCTTTGTTAGAAAAAATAATGTGAATGTTCCCCATTAGACAATTTGTCAAAGCAATAATGAAAAGAATAAGTCTATCCAATTCAAGTCATTAATCTTTCAAGTAGTTATCAGTAAATTGTTTCTTTATACAGTTAAAAAGGAAATAGCCTTAAATTAATGTCCAAGTAATACAAAAATAGGCCTTTGAAACTTATGGCACGAGAGTAGACACAACAATTTTGCAAGGAAAAATAATAAATCATTTTCCGCGCCTATTGTGACGCAAGGCACAAGAAGTCTTTCATCATATCCAAAAGTGTTTGCAAAGTTACCTAATAAATTTGAACAAAACAAGGCTGCATTACTGCGTAGTAATCACCTGGAGCAATACTAACATGTTTACCAGGTTACCAAAGTATTTCTGCACGGGTTCAGTGTCACCAGTCTCAACCACCATGAGTACGACAGCGCGCCGTATATCTAGATCTGCGCGGATATCAATCAAAAGAGTCGATACCTTTGTCGTTTACCTTGATTGAAGTTCTGCGGGTTAACTATAGTAGACCACAAAAGTTCCGTTTTTGCTTTGCATGTTTATTTAGCAATCCAGTGAACACAAATATGCCAACAATTTTAAGAATCGATCTTGGGGTTCCGTGGTTACATTGTGAACAGCAGCGTTTCATAATCGCAAGAATTAACACGGTAGCAAGAAAAAAGAAGAGAAGTAACCAGCATACTTTAGTTGATCTGGTTTTTTAATATCTTTCATACATTATACATATTTAGGCTTGCTGAAATTGAATAATCCTACTTGTTGCGGACGTGTAGTTAATCAGGTATTAAAAAACTTAGCTCATTACTTTGAGACGACTATCTAAATTGTATTTCGTTAACACGCCTCAAGGAAATCAGATCAGGTTCAGTTTTCATCCAAAGCCGGAGGTTTTATCCACGAAATGCAACGAGTTGCAGTTACCCATGCAACTTTATTCAAACCTGATCCTCAGGGGCAGTGCGTAATTTGCGTAGTAAGTAAAGTAAAGCGGATGAGGAAAGTCTGGGCGGCGGTGTCTCAATGTTAAATATTTTTCGTGAAGCCAACATTCACCTGATCAGTAGTGGCTTCACTTCATGGACGGTTCGAAGAACGTGTACTATCTAAAGACACTTGTAATGAAGAAGACGAGGCCCATTCGCCAGATTTTAGGAGGTTCTATATACTAAAAGAGATACAAACAAAATGCAATGGGAACAAATGGTAATTTCCTGAAAAGCAGGTTAAGTGGAGCAGTTATCTGTCGGGCAAGTACACCCAATAAGGGGACTTGCCTCTCTTCTTATTATTATTGATGAGATGCACAATGGATCGCGATCATAGGTATGCTACACATACTATATGTTAAGAAGACGTACATATGTAGGTACTCGTAAATGTGTTACGCCAATCGAAGTTCATTAATGCAGTTGCCCTATATATAAAGAGGATCAGCGCTGATAGAGGCATCAGAAACAGTTTACAGCTCGCATCAAAGGTGTTCTTCGCCAAGCCCAAGCATCAGAAAAACTATAATCAACATGAAGGTGAGAAAAAATCTCTTTAGTTCACAAATTAAATTTTAAAAATATTTTAAACTCATTTCAGTTCGTCATTGCCGTAGTCGTGTTGGCCCTCGCCCTTGGAGCCCAGTCATCTGTCCTTCCATTAGCACCTTTGTCTTACACAGCCGTTAGTGGACCCGCGATTTGGGCGGCCCCTGCTGCAGTTGCAGTCCACACACCAACTCTTCTATCCGCGCCCACAATTGTTGCCGCTCCACTAATTGCTGCCGAAGGAAGTTATATTGCCAAAACTCGCGGTGCTGTCCATGTTGCCCCTCTGCCAGGTCACCTCAACTCGGCCGCCTCAATTAATCTTGAGCCAGCTCCAGGGACTATCTAAGATGTTTGGAAGACAAATTTTTTTCTGATCAACAATTCTAAGGCAACGCTGTAACAATGGACATTGAGATTTTTTCCCCGTCTCCCTGTTGAACCTTCCACCCACCCTGTAATGTTCATGTTGATAAATAAATACTTTTTTATTTATTGCTTTATTAATTATAGTTTTATATCAGCTTAGGCGATCCTCTCCTTACTCTTATATTATTTATTATTTATTATTTTAATCACCACTCTGTAAACTTGCCATTGTCGGCTAGTTAAATAATCCTAATTTAAATAATCGTCACTCCGTCCTGGAAAAACCCATAAATGGTATCGTAAGCGAAAGCTACTGGCTTCCTACAGACAGACGGGATGGTTCGAAATTGTAGCACTTAAAGCAGTACTCGCAGCAAGGTAAACTACTTTTTGTTCTTAAGAATTATGTGCGGAGCTGTCTTTGGAATGTTACCATTAATGCGCTTCGAGAAGCAGTTGATCCAGTTATTTACCACGCCCGCCTACATATCGCGATTACTATAATTAAACACTCAAAATATTAGCTTAGCATGTGCGGTAACGCATAATCGTTTGAAGTCATTAACGCTATTTTATAGCTTAACTTTATAGCTTAATGACGAATAACGAGGCATCTTCTACTAGTTTATTATGTCTTCATTAAAAGTTTTCTGAGTTATAGCAATACTCTACCCACAAAGAAGTTTACGAAAAAAAAGAGAATTATTAATGTAACAATTATTAATTGCAGACATAAAATTTGCGGATAAATTTAATTAACTGGCTTAATAATGCTTCGAAACATGAAATAAAAGGCTTAAGATAAATAGAAGCGTTATATTTTTATATTGGAAAATTAAATTAAACAATATCTTACGTTTTAATGATTTAATAAATATTTTACGCTAGAACCATATTAAACAGAAACAAATGTAGACACATTAAAGAAATAAGAAAAGCTTGTTTAATTTTATTAATTCAAAAATTAAATAAGAAGTCACAAATATTTACATTAATTCTAACAAGGTTTTCTGCCAAAAATTTGGAACGCCTTTCAACTAATAAAATAACAAATTCATCACTCGGCACAGTTAAAAACTACTTTTGTACTTCAAACTTGAAACACATACGCATTTCTAAAATTCCATTGTAAAAGGCATTATGCTAAAAACTGCCAAAAATTGTTTTAATTCAAAATTACTACATATCGCACTTTCAATAAAAGCTGTTTTAAAAAATATATTTGTTTTCATATTATGCTTACCTTAACGATTCAACCTGGCCAATATCAGAAATATGAATGAAACAATATTTCTGTATAAAATTTTGAAATTGCTCACGTTATTTAAATGTATGTAATAATTTTTATTAATTATTTAATTATATCTGACGTCCATTAACAAAATGATCACTTATTAGTTTCACAAATATTACGCTTATTTCCCAATCTTTTAAAAGCAAGAAAATTTAAACAATTTAAATTGTCTTCGTTTTTCCGAACGGCAATACTATTTTTCTATTATTTATATTTAATTTCCTTATTTTGTTCCCTAAGGAGGAAATTCACTTAGCCACACAAGTTTCAGGTCTCAATGATTTTCACTGGGTTCAGATTCCAGGAAATTAAATTGTTCGAGGCTATGCGAACTTCCCTTAATTCGGTCTAGTGAAAAAAAAAGTCAATTTTCAATTATTGAAGTTTATGGTATATCGTTTTTTTTTCATCTATTGTGCATCATTATTTTATAGGTTTTCTTCAGTAATAACATACATTCTATATTTAGACCTTTCAATTTCATATTAATATATTAAATGAAGAGTTCAAACTTTTAAAGAACGTTTTTGTATTAAAAGCATGAAATATTTTTAATCAAGTAGAACTTCGGGTGTACTGATTTATGAAATTGACTTATTCTGAGAAAATCTAAAATAAGCGTAGTAAAAATACGAACTGAACTTGAGGTTCATTTTATATTACAAACTGGCGCACACGAAAATGGCAAAACTCGACGACCATATTTTCGACTTAAAATATAATTATGTCGCAAACCATAAAATTAAATAAATATCCTTAACAGGAAAAAAACTGGTACAAATCACAGAATTAATTTTCTCATTTAATAATTATTGTGACATATGATTATTATTGTGACACATTATTATTATTATTATTAATGCTATGGACGGATATTGAACTTTATTTATTAGTGCTCGTTTACATGTAAAACATGATAACTGCACTTATTAATACGATATGAAGCTCATTAATCTTTTCTGTTAAAAATAATATTTTTTCGGTAAATTTATCAAGTCATACACTTATAGTAAAACCTAATTACAAAATAGGATCATTTTTATTTCTTCTGACACAAACAATTTTCATTACTAAATGTTAACGGCTCAGGGAAATTAAAATCTTAAATAAAGTCAATTTTTGGTCCGAAAGAGATCATCATGCAAAACATTTTGACGAATTTTATTTTATTCTCTAATAACAACTTTAAACTTATGTAGTTTAAAAATTTAAAAATACCGGTTCTTTTCAATCTTTTGTATGAATTGGATTATTACACAACAATTTTACGACTATTAATATTGAAAGGTTTAGATTTCCTTTCAATATTTTTTTAGAATGTAGGTGCCTACATATGTAAGTTTAAACTTGTTGCAATAGTAAATGAAAGAAATTAGCTGACTTAATAAATAAAATAGACTTTTATTCATACTTTTACAGGGATGACATTTTTTGTGAAGTTATTATACAAGAAGAGATAGAGGGAGGAAAAGGAGATTCAGGTCGAAGCGCTATGCCGTCTTTTGTTATTCTTTCCTAAACGGGGTGTTTGTAACTTAAACGGTTCCTGGAGCTGGCAACAGGTTGATGGAAGCGGCGGAGTTGGCGTGTCCGGCCAATGGGGCGGTGTGGACGGCTCCTCGGGTCTTGGCCACGTAGGTTCCTTCGTGGTGGATGGGAGCAACAACGTGAGCAGGAGCAGCGGCAACAACGGCGGCGTGTCCCCAGGCGGGTCCATGGGCCAAGACGGGTCCAGCAACAACGCCATCCCAAACCGCGGGTCCGCTAACGGCTGTGTAGGAGAGTCCATGACCACCCCAGCCCCATGGCAAGACGGATGCGTTAGCTCCAAGGGCCAAAGCCAACATGACTACGACAACGGCGAACTGGAAATATTAAAATTTAATATAATTAACAAAATAAACTCTAGGTGATCCTCCAGGACACCTTACCTTCATGTTGATTATGTTTAAGATTTGTGGTGGTTTTAGGAAAGAGATCACGGGTTCTGTTTTCACTGTTCGAGTCGAACTGATTCTGACCTAACTGGCGTGCTCCACCTGCTTTTATAGGACAAAATTTCTTTTGCGCTACCGCAGGCTGACACCTAAGCGATAATGGTGCGAGTTGCGAAATTACAACAAAATCCACTGCTGGGGGAGAGAAAACGCAAAAAACAAGTGCACACCGGCAAGTAAGCGATTAAAGCAATTTTGTTCTTAAGGCTCCATTAACCACCTTAGAACGCGCGCCAGGCGTAGGTTAAGGCGTGTCCGGTGTGTCTTGCGGCAATTCGACTGTCTCCCGGTCTACCGGTTCAATTAGATCTCACTTCATGCTGTCATAAACATTGCTGCTGAATGATTGTTGAACTTGAGTGCAATTCGCAGATCTCAGGGATAACAACTTTTATCAGGGTGCAATTAATGAAAGTGAAATTCTTGTGGACAATTGGTGCACTCGACTTGCTTAGCACTGAACTTGGAACACCTCCAAAAGGCAAAGATCTCTCTCCTTCCGCCTTATCGCTGCATGCGAAATAATCGTTACGAGCAAAGTGCATTTCTTTATCAATTTTATGTACCAAAGATCAATCTCTTCTCTACTCAGCATACTTAAGATATAATGTCATCAAACACCTATCTTCTAGACACCTGTTTTATTTTGAATTGTAAAATTTGACAAAATTTTTAAGGAGTTTACCCTACATAAAAACACTAAATTTGAAATATTTGTTACTACATAAGGAATTTTTTTCGCATAGAATAAATAACTAAAAGTAACAATTTTTATGTGGTTCACTCAGGTTTACCAAAGTTTATAAGACATTACCTCATTATGTTTATTCACTTTCCCGTGATATAATTTAATATAATATAAAATTCTCTAATCCACATAACCCCTTTGGTATCTCATATAGTTCATGTTCATAAAATAGTTAATAAACTTACATTGCTTAATTATTAAAGGTATTAATGTGCTTAAAAACGTTGCAAGTTTTTGAATTTTTTTAAACTTTCCTGAGTTTAATTGGAAACTAAAGTCGTCTCGGCGGCATAATAAATTTTAATAAACTGTACGTATAGTACTTACAATCATAAATCAATAAATTCAAAGGATCCCAATAACTACTTTTACTTTATAATTCAAAAAATACTTGTAACAGAGACTGCTAATTTCTGGAAAATGTTTCAATACCCAAAAATAGGTTTTCCTACAAGAGGTCTGAGACCATCATACGACAAAGCAAAACAAAAAAAATACCCGGATCCGGTATAAATATTTAATTTATGAAATGCATAAATAACGTAACTCTAATTTATGCGTGTCCGACACGCACTACATGACTATTATATTTTTAGTCTGATCCGGATTACATTGAACAATAATAATATTCAATCTCATTTCGCTAACCATAATCTGTTGAGTTTTCTTGTTTTTTTAAGAAATATTAAAGTTTAATAATAAAAATCTTTAAGTAACCATAATTAAAACACTGAATTCGCTAAGAACATCAGCCACGTTACCGTACCTAATTTTTCTAGGAAGAAGATAGCTTTTCTAATAGTCCTACTAATGATGGAGGTTATCGTAACCACATTTAGCAAAATTTAAAGGGGCTTAAGCTGAGGCTACAAACAGTGGGATGTCTGATACCTACCCCATGATGGTAGGGTACCAATAGAAAAGTTGATATCATGTATATATATAAAATCGAAAGTTGGTTTGTTTGTTTGTTTGTTTGTTTGTTTATTTGTTTGTTTGTTTGTTTGTTTGTTTGTTTGTTTGTTTGTTTGTTGCTCAATCACGCCTAAACGACGAGTCCGATCATTTTCATTTTTTGGGTGAAGGTACTACATATTCCGGTCCAACATATAGGCTATTTTTTATTCGCGAGTTTCAAAATGGCGGACCCAAGATGGCGGCCAGAAATTGAAAATATCAAGCGATTTCCATGAAAATTGGTATTTGGGTGCTTCTGGATGTTCTCATTGCGAATCTACGTTCGAAATTTGGAAATTCAAAATGGCGGATTCAATATGGCGACTAAAATGTTTGAACACCAGGTAATCCATCACGCCTAAACGGTGGATCCAATCATTTTCATTTTTTGGATAAAGGTACTACATATTCCGGGCTAACATATAGACTACTTTTATTTGCGAATTTCAAAATGGCGGACTCAAGATGGCGGCCAGAAATTTAAAATATCAAGCGATTTCTGTGAAACTTCGTATTTGGGTGCTTCTGGATGTTCTCATTGCGAATCTACGTTCGAAATTTGGAAATTCAAAATGGAGGATTCAATATGGCGACTAAAATGTTTGAACACCAGGTAATCCATCACGCCTAAACGGTGGATCCAATCATTTTCATTTTTTGGGTGAAGTTAGTACATAGTCCGGCCCAACATATAGGTTATTTTTTATTCGCGAGTTTCAAAATGGCGGACCCAAGATGGCGGCCAGAAATTGAAAATATCAAGCGATTTCCGCGAAAATTGGTATTTGGGTGCTTTTGGATGTTCTTATTGCGAATCTACGTTCGAAATTTGGAAATTCAAAATGGCGGATTCAATATGGCGACTAAAATGTTTGAACACCAGGTAATCCATCACGCCTAAACGGTGGATCCAATCATTTTCATTTTTTGGATAAAGGTACTACATATTCCGGGCCAACATATAGGCTACTTTTTATTTGCGAGTTTCAAAATGGCGGACCCAAGATGGCGGCCAGAAATTGAAAATATCAAGCGATTTCCATGAAACTTGGTATTTGGATGCTTTTGAATGTCCTTATTGTGAATCTACGTTCGAAATTTGGAATTTGAAAATGGCGGATTCAATATGGCGACTAAAATTTCTGGACACCAGGTAATCCATCACGCCTAAACGGTGGATCCAATCATTTTCATTTTTTGGATATTCCGGCCTTCTTTTTATTCATGATTTTCGAAATGGCGAATCTAAGATGGCGGTTATAAATTGAAAATATCAAGCGATTTCCATGAAACTTGGTATTTGGGGGTTTTTAGTCGTCCTTATTGCGAATCTATTTTCCAAATTTGGAAATTCAAGATGGCGGATTCAATATGGCGACCAAAATTTTGGTAAATCGGGTAGTCGGTAAACTGGGTAGCCCATCACGCCTAAGCGCTGAATCCGAGCTTATTCATTTTTTGGGTGAAAGTACCACATATTCCGGCCCAAAATATAGGCTACTTTTGATTCACGAATTTCAAAATGGCGGACCTAAGATGATGGCAAAAATTTGAAAATATGAAGGGATTGCCATAAAATTGGTGTTTGGGGGTTTTGGATACCCTTCTTGAGAATACATGTTCGAAATTTGCAGTGAGATGTGGCGGATTCAATATGGCGTAGACTAATTTTCGAACTTCAGGGAATTTAAATGAAAAGTAGTACTATGGATATTTTGAGGTAATTTCGGATTTACTATCAAAGTCTGGAAATTCAAAATGGCGGACCCTACACGGTGACGCAAATTTGTGTACACTGGGTGAAACCGGGTAACCCATAACGCCTGAATATTGGATCGGACTATATTTATTTTTGGAGTGAATATCCTTCATACTGCGGCCAAGCATATGTATAGGCTGCATTTTATTCTCTAATTTCAAAATGACGGAACCAAGACGGTGGCCAAAAATGTTAAATAGTAAGGGATTGGCGTGAAAATTGGTATTTAGGGGTTTTTAGATATTCTAATTGCGAATATAATGTTCGAAATTTGGAAATTCAAAATGGCGGAATCAATATAGCACCCAAAATTTTTGTACACGGGATAAAACTGGACAAGCCATAACGCTTAGACGGTGGATTCGATCATATTCATTTTTTAAGTTAGGTACTACATATTCCGGTCCAACATATAGGTTACTATTTTTGCGAGTTTGAAATTTGGCAGATCCAAGATGGCGCCCTAAAATTGAAAATATCAAGGGATTGGCAGGAAAATTGGTGTTTGGGGGTTTTTAGTTGTCCTTATTGCGGATCTATGTACAAAATTTGAGAATAAAGATGACGGACCCAATACGATGCGCGGCCAAAACATTCGTACACCGGGTGAAACCGGGTAACCCAGCTAGTAAGAAATATTATTTTGAATTTCAAATAGAAATGCGTAAATGTGGCGATCACTGAAAACTCCAGTTTCACTTTTTACACGTTTTGGTTTAATGAAAGTAAACATAACATGAGACTTTTCTTTATTATTTATAATTTTTTATTTATTTATTGTTTTCATGTAACACTGGTTTTAATGTTACCCAACATGAATTGCTTATATATGTACATACATAAACAATTTTTCTATAATTCTTCGCCCCTGTTAGTATAACAAGGTAAATTCACGATAAAGCATACTCTTTTTGTTTTATTTACCATAAAGAAGATATAGATATTAATTAATAACTATATGTGTCTGGTTGCAACTTTTAAGCAAAGCTGTCCTAAATTAATATACGAGTATATGTTTACTTTTATGAAACTCTCTCGAAAAGATTACATGCCAATAAACATCTAGAATCGAAAGCGTGAAAATTAAACGATACAAAATTGAGTTATTAATGTGTAAAACACATTTCTTGATAATTTCAAAAAGAGAAAATCATTTAACATTTTAAAATCCTTAAATTGTTCAAAAGAATTATTATTATATTGAATTTTTGCATTAATACAACTTTCATGGTAAATATCGTCCTTCTTTCAATCGGAATGACATTATAACGGACCACCTAATTTCTTCTTAATTATATTTAAATGTTCCATTGTAAATAAGGCTTTTTTTAAAAAGATTTTCTGACATTATTCCTTTTTAAGTAAATGAATTTGTTCTCAACGTAGGTACTTCGATTTGAATATGTTTATAATATTATTTTTCCTTGTTTTCTCCATACAACTTTTATATCTTCTAAAGGTCATTATTATCGAAAACAAGCTACATATTTTTAACATTATTTGCGTAGATATTGTAAGTATTATTAATCAGGATTATTTTGGTTACTGGAATATGATTTTCTTTGATCATACCGCATTTTATGTGTGTACTAAGCCTCTCCGAGGTGTAGAATAAAATAAAAACAAATAAGTAAGAGAAAATAAATAAATTTATTTTTCTATTTTCCTTCAGGAATGCTATTTTGTGAAATTATACTAGAAGCATGCAAGCGAAATATTTCGAAATCCATCTCGAAGCGTATCCATTAAAAACATAGGTTTGAATTCATTTTCTAATTTGGTATTCCGATTTAGACAGTTCCTGGAGCTGGGAGCAAGTTGATGGATGCAGCCGAATTCGCGTGTCCAGCCAATGGGGCAGTGTGCACAGCACCTCGGGTTTTGGCAACATAAGATCCTTCGTGGTGGATTGGAGCAACAACGTGAGCAGGAGCAGCGGCGACAACGGCGGCGTGTCCTAGTCCAAGAGCAGGTCCATGCGCAAGCACGGGTCCAGCGTGTCCGACAACGTGGGCACCTCCCCAAAGATGACCGTCTCCAAGGACATGGCCAGCTCCCAGGACGTGAGCACCTCCTAAGACGTGGGCACCTCCTAAGACGGCGGGTCCGCTAACGGCTGTGTAGGACAGTCCGTGTCCACCGGCCCATCCCCATGGCAAGACGGAGGCCTGAGCTCCAAGGGCCAAAGCCAACACGACTACGACAAGTGTGAACTGCAAAAATCAGAAAGATTTAAGATAAATTAGATCAGCTCCTCAGACAGTGGCACTATGCTGCGGCTGTTTACCTTCATGTTGAGGTTTGAAGGATTTATGTAAATCGATGTAGAAAGATATTGTGCACGGGCTGAACTGCTTCTGTGCCAACTGACCGACTCCACCCGCTTTTATAGTAAGTCGAATTCTCGAGCTGCAAATTGGCGACCGCCAAGAATTTTGCATACCAGCGCACAATGCGGCTACCAAAAGTTGTGGATTTGCTCGAATGCACTTACCCCGCAATTGTTGTTTTTCTCACCGCTTAGTTCCTTGATGAAGGAAAGTCGTTTTTGTATTTCCTCAGACTGGATTTTAATTATACGAGTAAGAGCATGGGTGCCACCTTAACCCATTTTATTTCTTTTACATTTTTTTCAACAAAATTAATAATAGACTAACCAGAAGAAATATGCATATCACTCCAATGCTCAAATGGGGTTGACATATCCTTCAAGATAACCATATGTAATGCGTATGTATATTGCGTGAGACTTTAAAAATTCACTTAGGTGTTTACAATCATAACAATTTTTTGTTTGATATATTTTTAAAACCTCGCATAACCTACGTCATATGGGAACATCACATGATTAGTAATGCATATGCACCATATTATTCAAAGGTGAATGCCTAAATTATGTAGACCCAGACATATTTTTATTCGTATATGGTACATTCAACTTTTTTTGTCATGACGAATGAAATATAATGATTACAATGAATACATGTAGGTACCTGTATTTTAAAATGTTATCAGACTCAAATATTTAAACAACAAAATTTAACGTCTCGCTAATGACATTAATTTATATAGTACCTAAAGAAAACAATTCAAAAAATTTCACATTTAATAATTAAATCATAATACCTAGCGATCATGGAATTTTAAGATATTTAACTGAAGCAAACTCTGAAAATTCGGAAATATTCTTAATTTGCAAGAACAACTGAACTTTTATAGTTTTTGTTTGTAGTTTTCTAATGAATTAAAACGAATTTCGAAAAGTTTGGTTCGCAACAAAAGCACTTTAACAGCCTAATAATAATATAATTTGTGAGCATAAGACATGTAGGAGAACATATGTATGTTATGTTGAGCACTTATATATTTAAAATCTGACTTTTGAAATATGAAGGAACACTTCGTTCGAAATCATGCAGACATATCAGATAAAAACCAAAAATTCGCAAATTCTATGTAGGTCGTAGTAGGTAGGTATTTACTAGATCCATAATACCAAGAAATGAACGCAGAAAAAATCGAATCTCTAAATTTCAAATTAATGCTCTGATGCACTGATCGTTGAGTTACAGTGGCGAATTTTATTGAAATTTTTATTAAATTAACTACCTAAACTAGATAAAGATTTTCAAATGCTCAAGTGCCAAATTTTACTGATATAGCCTTAGTATGTATGTAGTCCATGAATTAAATGATTGTGATAAACAAACGGATGGAAGGATATGGCGAAACTTTAAAGGTTCTTTGTTTTGCTGCGGAATTCTAAAAACTAATAAGTGGAAAAGGTGAGCAAAACCATTACATAACCTTGGACTTACGCCAATTTCCGAAGTCATACCCCAGACGTACAGACAACTACACTGCAGTAAAAGGAGGCTTTCAACATTACTCACATATTGTGAAAACGTTTCCCTGCAGTTCTATTCCCAAGTTCCAGGAATGCGAAGGAGGCGTCCTACTCCCACTCCTCGGGACTGGGGAGGGCTATTAATCTTGCCAGGCAATAATAAAGTCGGGCAGCGTGGAAACAGGCGCATTTATCCAACACTCAACTCGTGGGACAATAAATCCTTAATTGCTCGTAGGATTCTGACAAATTGCTTCGATTGTATCGCCTTCTTAGGCAGCTGAAAATGCTTTCGAAGCAGTCTGAAGGTATCGTAATTATTTCTACGTGCAGAGGTGTGAATGATGGAATTGTACCTGAAATTTTCTTTTCATCAGAAATCTAAAAATCCTGAAAAAGTGCAACAGAGCAGCTGCCCTTTTTCTCATGTATAGAGCAGAGGAAATGCATACTCTATGTACCCAGATGCTATTTTTTCATTATTAATTTATTCTAATTAGCAACTCTGTGAAAACTGTGGGGGTTGATGGTTTTATAAATAGCACAACCGGGCGACAGCCCTGGCCTCGCTCCCGCGCACCTCGCTCACTTTAAGACTCGCAGCAAACAACTTTAAAGAGGACGCCCATTGTTTGCTTGCCTATTTGGCGCGAGTGTAGCAACAATACAAGCAAAGGCTGTTTGTTCATCGCAACTTTATTTGCACTTCAGTAATCCAACAATCTCACACTCAAGGACTACATCTTGCTCATTATATCCTTCCTGTCTAGCTGGGCGTATATGATTCCTGAAGGGTTGTCCACCGGGATAAAAACCTCATTGTTGTCCCCGGGCACCACAGACTGGAACTTGGACGTATCAAAGTTGAAGTAGTGCTTGTTAGGCATTTGCATGGTGATCGCCGAAACCTGAAGAAATAACCAGAATATCTTCTTAATTTGTATGAAATTGAATTATAAAGCATTTTTTTTAAATGCCGCGTAATTAATAATCCTTGAAATTGAGCATTTTTGACTCTATTCATTTATTTTCAATTTTACTAATAGAAATTAATAATATATATAATTATAATTCACTTAATTTACCTTTTTTCGAAAATTAGCTTCTATTGAATGTATTCGCTAACGGGCTTTTAATTATTTATCAAAACCATTTTCAGTATATTCGATCATTTTATCTCTTCTATTTTTACGGATAAAAGAAGCTACCACGATCGACAAACAGATAGTAAGTAAAGTTAAAAAGCCTAATAATTGAGCACTTATGTACAGTTAAAAATTATGAAAATATACTCTTATTCCGTTTTGAAAAAATGTTATTTAATATCAATGTACAGATAAAATAAAAATATGGGAAGCTTTCAACTTTTTCCCACAAATATTATTCCGTACAATAGATAGTGAATAGAAGCCACAGTCATACGCTCATGAAAAACTTCTTCCTCGAAATGTTTAGAAAGGGCTATAGAAAGCTTTATTTTTTAATATTGCACTTTTAATTGAATTTTTTTCTAAATAAATTCATGATCTACGGACAAATTACTATAAAAATAATCCTTCATTTGTTTGGCAAAAAAATAAAATATTAAATTTGTTAACCAATGTAAAAATTAACTTACCTGAGGGATGCTGTCGAGAACCTCCTTTTCAGTTAAGTATAGAGTGTTTTGCACGGATGAAGAAGAAACTCCTTCATTTGGATCCCCAGCGAAATTCTTTAAGATTGCGTCACGGACAGTGTACCAAGCTTTGTAGAAATTGACCTTTTCAATAGTCGAATACTCCCACTTCGCCTCGACTATAGTGCTGAAAATTCGATCGTATTGATCAGGCAGAGACCTGAACTCATCGTCCAAGAAATTAACAAAAGATGATTTGGTCGTTTTCAAGACCCTCAAGTTCTTGATACCACTCATAATGACGAGCTTCGAATCTGTGAAAGCAATTTTCAAGAATTTTTTTCATTTTCTAAAGGGAAGAATTCGCATGACTCCTCACCATCCCTCTTCTGAATCACATCGCAGTAACGAAATGCCACAGGCGCAAAAATGAAGGCGTGATTGTGCTTTTGTTTATAGGCTGTGGATAGACCCCCGTCCCCCAGGCGCTCCCACGGGTACTCATCTATGTGAATGTGGACTTCCTTCACATGACGATATTTGTTTATAAAATGAGAAGAAAGCAAAATGGCAAACTCCTCGGGTGATTTAATACCATACTTCTTGGCCAAGAGGTACACAGTGTTCTTCTGGGAATCAGTTGCAACGATATCCGAGTTATCCCCTGTGAAAGTAACCGCAAAAGGGAAAAATGTCATGAATAACAGATAAGGACATCACTTGGCTGAAAGACTACTGTACTTTGAATTTAAACGCGAGGATTTATAAAGGCTCTAAAGCATAAAGGCGGTTAAAACACAATTACTTTACCTGCTTGACTTTGAGTAATTTTTGCGGCGTTTACTGCATTCTCCCTATGTGGGCGAAAATATGTAATTTTGAATTTTGTAATACCAAAGTGTCAGCGGGAATTTAATAGACCCCATACTTGCATTAGGATCTGACCTTATCAGCAATTAAATTTAATTTTAGGCATTTCTTGCCTACGACATTCGAATATGAATTAAACTTCCAATTTTTGTTAGAATAGAAATATGCTGTAAATGGAAATTAAATACTAACGTAATAACATGGCAGTAGATTTATAATAATATTGCAATTATAAGCAAATGTACACGTAGGCTTAACGTTAAAGAAAACGAATTACTTAACGACTTTAATATAACATTTCTCAATCCTCCAAAAGGTTTGTTAATTACCATCAGATTTACTTTTCTTCTACCTGACTTTTTAAAAATACGTTAACAGTTTTTGAACAGTTTATCCATCTTCATGTAATATAAAATATAAAAAGTTTTCTTAAGTATGCCTATATATTTATTTTATCTTCACATAACTAATTTTTTTTTTATTGTTTATTAATCATAAAATGAAATAAATATAAAATCAATAGAATAATAAAACGTTTAGCCGGTTGCCACTATTTAGACTTCACAATGCTACTACAAATACTTATATCAGTAAAATTTACGACACCCATGGCTCGTGGGGGCTAATCCTATTTTGAGTTTTATTTAACTTTGCGCACTTAATGCACTTAATGACCATCATTAAGTAAATTACCCAGGGCTTATTCTTAAATATAGTCATTAGTCATAATCGTCTGCATACATATATCATAATTTTAGAATATGTTATTTATCTATGTTTTTTTTACAATATACCTATTAGACATGAAAACAAAATTTACTATTCAACTTATAAGAACATTAAATAACCTACATATTTATTCACCACGAAGGTTATTTTGCAAGTAAATTATCTTAAGTGCAAATATGTTAAACTCAAACATTATTTTTAAGATCGTCACTTTAATGGTGATTTCACTTTTTAAAAGAGTTTATCAGACAAAAAAAAAACCTTAAATTTAGATGGAGAAACACAGATAACACCACTAACGATCGTCGTGTAAGATAAAACGTACTTTCAATTTTGTTATGAATTCGAAGAGTGTAATTTCACCACTCTAGAGAGCATAAATTTGTTATTTTTTATTTAAATTTAAGCCATCAGACATGTAATTTTGCTTAAATTAATTCTTAAGAAATACCGTGAAACTTTAAGTGCAATTATTGGCCAATAAATTGTGGGCTCCTGAAATGTATTCTACGGGCCTATTATGCAATACGATTTTCTCCACTAAAAAATTCATTTCGCAATCTCATTGCATAAGAGATTCCTTTTCTATTTCGGTAATCCGATTTACTTATGTAAGTGAAAATAAAAATTTGTTTAGACAGAAAGCCATTTGTGAGCTAAAATATTAATTTACCTTAATTTTCTTCAAAAAATCTAAATAAAGCATTATAAAAATACTCGGTAATTAATCAATTTAATTCCCTATCACATGTAAGAAGTTTCTGAAATCAATCAGAACGACATCAAAGAGTTTTTAAAATCAAGCGAAAGTAGCGTTTATTTTTCGCCAATTTCTTCAATCAAACTACTAAATATTATCCTTCAACTGAAATTTGAAATGTGAAAATTCCTCTTAATTTCATAAAATCCTTTTGTAAGAGCTGCGAAAAGCCTCTTTAAAAATAGCCATTCGCAAGCAATGAAGGTCCTTGCCCCGGTTAAGTGATTTTCATTATACAAACACAATTTTCACATAAATGGATCTCTTCATCAAGGTCCAGGACAGCCACAACACAACGAAAGTCACTCTTTATACATATTCACCAACCATTCACGTAGTCTTTGACGCTGTACAGCTTGAGATGGGTGTCCACGACAAACTCTTTAATCGAGTGGACGGGTCCATCGCGATGGACACGCAGCAGCTTCACGTTATCCTTCCCGTAACCATGGTCGGCAATATAAAACTTAGAATCATGTTCACCATTTTGAACACCAATCGCACCTTTTTGCAATCTTGATGGGAACATTATTAAAAAATTAATTAATTACAAATAACCGATTACTTTGGCTTTCTTAAAAGAATTACGCGTAATACCTGGACTGCACCCCTTTTATGCGAAACTTTTTTCGGGTATACCGACGTCAACAGGCCCCACTATCCAAAACACCATAAAACTCTTCTTTTATCAGAAATTTACTTTTCGCATTATGTAAGTTTCTTCAAAAACTCCTCTCTGAAGATATTTAAGTACATGGAGAGGCGGAAATTTAATTTCATCTCGCTAATACATAGCTCGGAAATCTTAGTCATTTTATTCTTCGGTAAATTTGTAAAAATATAAATAAATATTAAATCGTGTACTGAGATGAGCCAGAAAGATAAAAAATGCGAGAACTCACTATGTGGTCAGGTGATAATAAATGCTGCAAGGCAAATAGAGGGCAGTGCAACAGTTACCACGTGCACCCCAATTGCATAGTTAAACAGAGGCACTTGCGACGACGGTAAGTAAATAAGGGACTCGCGCCAAGAAATGTACAATTTTGTATTTCTCAAGGGATAAGATCAACACGTGTAAGAAAATCGCATTTTTATCCACTAATGAAATAGTCAAAGAAAAGAATATACATTCAACAACTTACGATAATTGAAAATTTATTCTTTAAATAAAATTTATTCGAGACCAGCAGATTAAAAAACCCATGATTTTTGGAAAACCTATAGGAAATGGACTTCTTGAAGTGTCTTAATTAAGTTTTTCTCCTATAAACAACACTTCAGCCTTTCTAACAAAGCTAGTTAGGCCTCATGCTTTAAATTTGATACTTTATGTTATATGAAGGATTTTTTTCATTTCATAATCATTGTACACAAATTCGACCTAAGAATTTTAATCTATGTTTTTTGCAAAACTTTAAAATATCTGATGTCGTTTGCACAATGTTCAATATAAACTTTCTAGTCCTTTTGTTTATGGAAAAATAAACCACAGGCTTTAAAATATAAAAACTAGCTACCAAAATAAATTTCATGAAACGTTTTATTATTCGAAATACAAACACTGGGGAATAACAGTAGAGGGCATTTTCAGTTTAACAGCATTTGCTCAATACTATTATCATCAGTATGTGCTCCAGTCAACCCACTTCCATTCTCCAAAAATTCTCGAAGCTCACTTTCCAAATCCACGGAGACATGGCTTTGGTTAATATTCGATTCATCACCTTCAATATCCATTGGTACCTGTCCCGTATCCTGAGGTCGAGGACACGGAGGACAGGGTTCTTGTAAAATAGCTGGCGCAACCAACTTCGATTGAGGCGGGGGAGGTAAACCAACTGGAGAAAACAGGAATTAATTTGTTATAAATATGAAATGCAAAAGCTTACCATTCGACACACCCATTGCCTTCCGCAATCCATGGGGATCAGCAATTGCACCTGGAGGTAATTTCTTTGCCATTTCGACAAAATTCGCATTTATCTGCGTTGCAAGTTGATGTTCCTCTGGGCCTGGTGGTGGAACATGGGCCAAATGCTGTGGCAGAGGTTGTGACAACCTATCGTGCTGAGTGCTGTGCAACTTCTCAATTAGACCCAAATTAGCTTGAAGATGCTCGTGCAACCGCTTCTGCAACTCAAAAGTTTTCATCCCCTGTTCGAGTTCGGTTAGGAATGATACGTCTATTCCCAAATCAGCAAGCGTTCTAAGTTTTGCGAAGTCTATTCTTGTGTTTTTGTACTTCTGATACTCTTCCTCGTCGGAAATACGATCAGGAAAAGATTTGTCAATTTCAGCTTGGTCATGCCGCTGGCACTGAGAGTCATACAACGATGAAATTGTTTTGTTGTGTTCACCCTTGGTTAAAAAATCTAACAACCGATTTGCTAAGTAACTTGCATATGAACTGTCCTTTGTAAACTCCATGATACTTTCAGCATATTCAGCGCCAGTTTCATCGCCTGTTGAAAATAGCATAAATTTAAATAAGTCTCAACTAGCCCAGAACTCTTTAAAACCCACCATATGTGCTGAGGACTAAGTCAGTTTCTTCTTTGCTAAGATTCGAGAAACGTGAATCAAATACAGGAGCAAAAGAGGAAAACGCGCCATAGTGCAATGGCTTAACTATTTTGGCGGTATTCCGCCGATCTTCTCTAAATCCCTGCAATTGGCCTGTTCCCTGTGCTAATTTTCCTACGTACGCCCCAATCGACACAACCTTTTCAGTGCCTTCGTTTTCCTCGTTTTCAAGAAGAATTTTAAGTGATGTTGTACCGTCCTTGTTTTGACGAAGGAATCCCATTTTATGAGCCTGCTGCCTCGCCGTTAAACGTTTTTTCGCTGTCCTCGCAGCATTTTGAACTTGAACCAAAATCTCCTCGGATGTGAGGTCGTCCACATAAGGCTCAAACTTTGTTTTCGGCTCATTCTCTCTCCTAAGTAAGATTTATTAATAATTCATTTAGCCATAGTTTTTTGGTATGAAAATACTTTATCATTATGAAATTAAACTCAATGAAAAAACATTGTATTTGTCAAAAATTAGAAAACGTATTATTTAATCGTTCGTATTTTAAGGACGTTTACAATTTGAAGTAACCCTGCTTCAGTTTTCACTCAAGCCAGTCTGAAGTTAGCGAATAAAAATAATTAAAAATTGACTCACCTAATATTGCGCCGTTTTTCCTCTTCTTCCAGCTGAGCTTGTGTTGGTTCATCGGCCCCAGTTGAAGCCCCTTCATCGGCTGAATCCAAAATATGATGGTCTTGATTATTTTCGTCAGGCAACTCGAACCCAAGTTCTTTAGCTGTTAGCTCACGCATATACCCCGACAAGGGTTTGAGACTCCGCATTAAATTTTCGGGCTGCAACAGCTTCATCCCGGCATGGAGGAGCCTCTTGGCGGTCTTGTGGTAGACCGTTTCCACGTGATTATAGCGAATGGCATTTTCGCACATGAGCCTGCATTAAACTGGGTAAAAATATTCAAAGATTTTTAAAAAAGCACCAACTCACTTAAAATCATCGGAAAACTCCTGAAGCGTTGTGTACTCATTATCTTCGATTTTCTGCCGCATCGTCGAAAAGTCCATCGGTTTTTGGATTATGGAGGAGTACCCAGGGGCAATATCATCAGTCACCGGCCACGCAAAGAATTGATGGGGATCTCGCTTCTCAAGAGAACGAAGCAAGTGGTCAAGCAGTTTCATAAGGGGGGATTTACTCTGTTTCAGTTTGAGAACACAAGTTCGGGGCTCCCGACCTGACTCGCTCGAAGAACTTGGGGTTTTCGGAGCCTCCAGGGTTTTGGGAGTATTGGACGGGCCTGGAGTGGATGCACTTCCGGGCGTTGAAGCAGTGCCCGGTGTCGACGCCGTTCCAGGACTAGCCAAATGAGTGGAAATAGATTCTGTAATTCCTTTCAGAGGACTAGCCGGGGCGTTCTCGGGCTCTTCTAGCTTCAGAGGAATAAGAGGCTTGGACAAAGGCCGGTGGCTCTGACAATGGTCAGTTGTAATCCCTGCGTAGTTGAGGATGCTCTCTTGGAGGTGTTGCGAGTTGTCCTCCCCGAAACTCATCTCTTCCTGACTAGAGTCATCCCTGTGCCGGTGCCTCTTCTCCTTGTGGTGCTTGTGCTTCTTCTCGCGATCCTTCTTTTTCTTCTTTTTCTTGGACTTCTTGTGCTTCTCCGGGAACTCCTCCCCGTAGTAGCCGCCGCCGGTTCCGGTGTCCGACATAAGCCCATACGCAGGCGAGTCGTTGCCGTGCTCCGGCGTGGAGTTACTTCCACCCACTTTTAGTATTAATTTGAGGCCACTTGGACGATCCATGCTATATTCTATATAAAGTAAGTAGTTAATAAATTAAATTCGTTGAGAGACGAGGAAGTTCGCGCAATAGCTTGGCGATTTATGAAAGTAATATTCCAAACCTTCGTATTTTTCACGTCGCTCTGATTTCACTTTTTTGTGCTTTTTTGAACCCATAGTAAGAAATTATAAGAAAAACTAAACGAAAACAAATGAAACTGCTGAGACGCGCATCAATTTCACCAGTGTGACAGCTAAATTCGCAATTGATAGCTGGCAGTTAAATGCTTCCAAAAAAATCCGGTAGAGTCCGCTCCCTTAAATAAGTAGAATTATTGTACCAGATTTTTAAAATGTTTGCGCTGCCGAAATGCAAAATAAAATGTTTAGCTTTAAAACATGGTGAATGTTTTATCCCAAATTACTTTTCAGTAAAAACTAAATTACTTACATATGCATAATAAATAAGAGTAAGTTTGTCTTCAAATATTTGTTTTAAAATAAAAACAAAGAGATATGAGAAATCATTAAATGTTTAAAATGTTTCTATTTTATTTATTTTTTTTTGATTCAGTAGAACGCACAAAATAAGGGCACAGTGATTTCTTACCTATTTACAAATCTTTAGTGGAAAAGTACAAAAATACTTAGCAAGCTAGATTTGTTCGGTTGTATACTTAAGTAACGGATGCACCAGAAAACAGTATATTGCTTTTAAGTACTGCGAAGAGTCGCTAAAAGATAAATACGACATGATTGCTGTTGATAGCAAGTAGGACGAATTGACTTTATCGAGCGTTAGTTGCTGAAGATGGTCTGATCACGGTGTCACTCCCACTAGGTCGCCTGCACAAACCACGAATAAAACAATTAATGCTATAAATTCGAAATGACTCTATAAAGCTAATGAAGCTGATGAATTGTGTTGAACTGAAAGCATTCCTCTGGAGTAGTGATGTTTGATCAGTGTCTGTGGCTAGCTGAGGTATCGTATCCAAATGTATCCTACTAAGTAAGATCTAGCACTTAACTACAACTGCTTATTTCGAACAAGTGTAAAAGTATCAAAACATTCAACCTCGAGTAACAGTAAGGCAAGGCAGGGGATTGCTAACTAAAACGATCAAGAATACTGGCAAAAGCCAAACAAATTAAAACTAAACTAAAAGGAGTGTAATTACACTAAACCGGCGTCCTTTGCCATGCTGTAGAAGGCTGATCGCTTATTTGCCAATAGCTCTGTAGGCGATGCAAATTCTATAATTTCTCCCTTATCCAGAACGATAACCTTATCTGAATCCAGAATGGTATTCAAACGGTGGGCTATTGTAAGTATCGTGCAATCATTAAATTCAGTCCGAATCGTTTTCTGCATTAAAAAGAAGTTCTTTAAAGTTTGCCTCTAAAAAATATTAATTAAATATTTATACCTGAATTAGGTCATCTGTTTCTAAGTCCACAGCTGCTGTAGCTTCATCCAAAACTAGGACTTTTGTCTTCCTCAATAGGGCACGCGCCAAACAAACTAATTGACGCTGACCTACAGACAAATTCTCTCCACCCTCGGTAATCTCATGATTTAAACCAGCGGTCAGTCCTTTAACAAAAACTTTAAGATGAGCATGTTCAAGAGCACGCCACAATTCGTCATCAGAACATGTCTTAAATGGATCCAGATTGAGACGGAGGCTACCAGAAAACAACACAGGATCTTGTGGGATAATAGTAAGACGGGAACGAAGCGAATGCAGTCCTAGAGTTGATATATCGATATCATCGATATAAATTTTACCTCCAGAGGCTTCAATAATTCTAATTTGTTTTTATGGTTAAAATAAAATTGCATTCAAAAATAAAATTACTTTTACCTGAACAGTGATAGGGTTAAACTGGACTTTCCTGCACCAGTTCGTCCAACTATTCCGACTTTTTCACCTCCCCTTACTTTGAAACTAATACCTTTTAGGACAAGATCCAAACCTTCACGGTACCGAACCTTGTAGTCTTTAAATTCGACATCGCCGGAATCTGGCCAATCTGAGGGAACTTTTACATTTTCAATAACCCATGGAGCTTCTTGCTTTGTTTCTGCATATTCCTTAATACGCTCTACAGCCACAATATTTGTCTCGATATCTGAAGTCATTCTCACCAACCAGTTTAAGGTTTGAGTCACTTGCAAGGCATATGAAACGGACAAACCAACTAATCCAGCATTCGTTTGTCCTCCAAGCACCGCGAGTAGAGAGGCAAACAAAATAATCAAATTACCAACCATCTCCAAGCGAATAGCCAACCATCGATTTGCTACAATACTCGGATACTTGCACAACTGGTTCTGATCGACTTTGGCATCAGACTCCGAGATAAATCTGAAAAGGGACTTATAACCATCTAAAATATAAAACACACGAAATTAATTAGTTACCTTCCCTGCACACAATACGCACGAATTGTTTGTGCTCCAGTTACTGATTCGCCGAAATGCGAATAAATTGGAGATCTGGAAACTGATTCCAAACGCATCAGTTGCCGAGATGTGGCCACGTAAAACCGCTGAACGAAGTAATAAATCACGGCGATCGGAATGATCACGGCCACGAATATTGGTGTCGAAATGCTAATTACCACTAAAGTTGCAAGAACCTAAGACAACAGTTATTGAAGCAATTTTTAAGATGAATTTTTTAATGTGGAAGGGGCCAAAGCAGATTATTATTACTTGATTTACCTCCTCCTTAACAGCATGAGGGACATAACAATTGAGGTGAAAATGCAAACAAATTAACTCTTTATGTAGAACTCTAAGCAATTTTTTCTTAGAATGTTTGAATGAAGAAAACGTTTTTTTCTGCTTACGGACTATATGAGGTCACAACTTCACTTATTTGAAAAAAATTAAAAATACTAATATTTATTTGTAGAAACATAGACTAAGTATTCTAAGATGAACTGGAGTACCACAGAAAGTTCAAGGCATTCAAGAATAATTTTAGTAAATCAGATCTCCTATAAAATCTTAAAACCTACATGAAATATTAATCGAAACTTATTTTGTTTGTACTATTACTACTACTACTTTTTAGTGTGGATATTGTCTTAAGAGACCTATTTTATAAAGAATCTTGAATTTTTTGTTTTAACTACTGAATTCATAAAATGTTGATAAAAATCCAAAACAAATTTAAAACTAATATTTTGCATGAAAATTGCTTGTATTCATCACCATATAATATCTCCAATTTTTGTAAGAAAATTCTTAAAATTCAACGCTAAGACCTTTGTATAGTTATTTCAATAAAATAAATTCTTGACAAGCAAAATATCTACCACCATCGACAATCTTAAATTAGCAAATTTCTTCAGCAGAATTGCAATCGTATGTTGTAATAATTTCTTTCGACCGAAAATGTTCCCACAGAATTTATTCGTTTTTTAAGTAAATTTAAAAATTTGAGAAACTAAACAAAAAAATCTAAAGTAGTGTTTCACAACTAAAATAGAAAAGGTGTGTTGCTGGTAAATTATTGATTAAATGCCTCTTTTAAGTTCTATTGATTGTTCAACAGTAAAGAAGCAGTGAATTGTTAAGTTTTATCTTTTAAATTCTATCCCTATACGGAACTCCTCACCAACCAAACCACTAACTCTATTTTAAAAAAATAAAATGTATACTCGTAGTAGAAAGTAATAAACTTCTGTATGTGCTGTCATAACGAGTTTCAATATATTGGAGTTTTTAAAAAACATGCTACCAACATTGTCATTATCACTTCAACAAACACATTTGTCGTTCTACATAAAAAGACAATTTGCAATAATTGAATTGAAAATATCAATTGATAAGCCTACTGTCGAATTTACATCCATATTAAGTATATTTAACCCATTTATTGCGTAACAATGTTTAAAACTGCAAATATTGATCTATTGATATTTTCAAATACATGAATTATGTGCATATAGAGTAATGAACCTTTTACCTCAAAGAAGCAATAAATACAGTCAGTTAACTGCTGCGGTAGATTTGTATCAATTATTTCAATATCTTTGGAAAATCTTGATAGAATTCGACCTGTGGGTGTTGTATCGAAAAATCTTAAAGGAGCCCTCATAACCCTTCTAAGAAGACTGAAATGTATAGCGATCGCTGCGTACAGGCAACCAATTTGTGGGGCTAGATCCGTTACAAAGGAAGCAATCGCTGAAAGCATTTTATTCGTTCATTTAAAAAAAACAATCAATTTGTTTAATAACGTCAGTTAATTTGTTTAGTTAACATAATGTATGTACCATACATATAAAAACTTATAAATACATATAAAACCACAACCCCTGTTAGTTGTTAATATGTTTATATAATTACACCTAAGCCCAATATCCCCAGAAACTACAATTCTCACCCTGTACTTAATACCACTCAAAATAAATATAAGAACTTTGCAATATCTTGGTCTTAACCAAAGGCTTTTTGGACAACAAAGGTACTTTTTGTAAGAAAAGGCGACAACATGCCTCGAAAATATGCCTAAAAGTAAAAATCTAAAAATCCATTCAGATCGTTTTTATCACGATTGCAACAAATATATCTTTATTTGTTTACCAATAGAATTAACCATCATACAATAAAGCAATTTTTCATTTCTCGTTTAAACTGTTCCGTCTCTCTATTCATCTGCATCCACATACATAAGTGACCGGGAAAAATATTTAAAAAAAAATAAACTACTACTACTTGAAACTCAAAACTATTCCCGACCTTTATTTAAAAGTCTCGTAAGACATTGCAGAACGAGATTTTTACATGAAAAACCCCATAAGAAACCTTAAAATTATTACATATATTTATAAAAATTGTAGAAACAGAATACTCTAACAGTTAAATTTTTTAAGCAAAATAGAGGGATAAAATAATAATTATATCATTACAGGAGACAGGGAATACTAGCATGTAAAACATAGTATACCTGATATTTTCGACTTTTTAACATCAATATTTAAAGGTATTACGAATGCTATCTAAAAATCTACCAAAATTTAAAAAAAAAATCTTGCAAAATTGAATTTTCCAATTTTTTTTAATTACGAAAACAATAATATTTTGAGCACTTCATTTTCTATATTTTGTTATACTGCTGTCGATAGTTCATACTCAGATGTAAGTAATCTGCAAAATCGAAATTATTTCTTTTCTGAACATACTGAATGAAGAAATTATTTTGCAAAATTTAAATGTGTAGATACTATTTAATCGTTAATTCTGGCTCCAATAAATAAAATAAAACAGATTTCGTAGTTTCCAATACGAAAATAGAATTAGAACCCAATTTTGCTTTGGCTTTCAGCTCAAACAGAAATTTTTAAACGAACAAAAAGTGCTAGTCGCTTTACAAAAAATGGCATATCGTAATCTGTTGCTCCACGGTGTACGGAAAATTTGTCCTAATATTGTAAAAATAGAATTTGTGCTTAGTATTAGATATTTCTGTCATGCGTACCACGTTTCATGAATCAAATTACAATAACATATCGGCAAATAAATCTTTAGTTTTTAATTCTTAATTTACTAAGAAGGAATTTATATCTCTTTATGAAGAAATTATTTATTGTTATGTACTGTTCGATAATTTTCGTTGCCATCCCAGCGAAAATCTGATTTATTATAACTAACCTTCTTCATTCTAATTAAAAATCAAAATAAATAACACTGCTAATAAAATTACTTTCGTTTACTTTAAGCAACAATCAAAACATTTCCGAACGTGATAATTAGTCACAAAAAAGTCCTAAGATCTGTTTAAGTTAAAAATGTTGGTTTCTATTGAACATGCCATATTAAAAATCTCGACCTTCGTTTTCAAAGCAAATGTGACAAAAAGAAAAAAACAGATGAAAGAAGTGAATAGCTTTTGTAATTGTTACTTTTGTACGTAAAAAGTTACTCTGAAGGTTGATTGTTTTTTTAAATATACGTTTCCACTAAATTTATCAGTTATCTGGAGCGCTACCGTAGCAGTTCCAAAGGTAAAGCACATTAGTATTTTGATGGTTTTATAAAAAGTTTAATTACATTGCAATAGCACCATTTAAATAACGTAATACTAACATGCAAAGGCCTTAGCAGCTAAAGTAATGCAAAATTCCCATTACCATTACCACCTGCATATAAAGCATATTAAAATAACGAATTCACAATACCCCAAATAAGCAATTTGTCAGGGCGTGTAAAGTGCTTGGCAGTTCGTTATCGATAGCATCCACATCCTTGCTGAATCGGTTCAGGATTCTGCCGAGCGGTGTAACATCGAAGAAAGTAGTCATTGGGGCTCTGATTACTTTACTTAGCACCGTGTTGTGCATATTCCTAGCAGCATTGAATGCCCCCACATACAAACACAAAACAGTCAGGTACACGAAGATCGCTAAATTTAATGTCGATCAAAAATATAATGAAAACGAATTATAACATTGCAGCATTCAAAAGAGAAGCTATGAGAATGACCCACAAGCAGTGGGAAAGAAGAGATACCGCGAAAGATCGGAAGATCGATTTATATAATACATATGTATATGCATGTTAATTTAGAGGAATGAGTAAATCAAGTAATAGTAGTTCAAATGTAGTAAAATATGTAAAGAAGAAGAAAGTATGACTTTACCACAAACGCCTGCATTAGCCACGACCGCATCACAGCTGGAAGAACATTATCCACCACATCTACGTCTTTTGAGAAACGATTTAGGATTCGACCGACGGGAGTAGTATCAAAAATTTCTAGCGGCCACTTCATGACGCATTGAAGAAGAGTTAGATGCATTTCCTTGGCGCATATCACACATCCCAATGCCAAAAACAGAGAACCCATGAAATGAACGATTACTGCAGAAATTCGATCGGTTTTACATGAGTTTGAAGTAAATAGAAAATTAAAAGGATTAAAAGAGAAAGTCACAGCTTCTTATTGATCAGGAAGGCATCGCAGATCATCTGGAAGGCCCATTTTGAATCAAAGAAATATTGTTCTTAATATAATTTATGTATGATCCAGCAATGTGTTGAGTTCATTAATGTAAAATCATTTAAACCTCATCCCACGATATCTACGGTATAAATGAGCAAGAAGTCATGCACAAAGCTAAGGACCTGCTCCATACATAATAAGCAGTTACTTAAATGTTTACTCTTAAAAATCGTTTAAGGAAGAGTGACAACATACCTTGTCCCACGCCAAACGCCCCGTATACACCAAGGTACATATCGCGAACTGATGTATCATTTGCTGCGCGTTCATCGGTAGACCACTGCGTTAGCCAAAGGTTTGAGCCAATAGAAAACGACTGGAAAGTCATATTGAGCAAAACTGTAGCTATCGTTAGTTTAAATCCTATACTCTTTAAATAATGTTTATAGACCGCGAATTTCACCTGTTGGATAAAGTTAAAATTATAATGTTAATATTATAAAATTGTAATTCTTTCACTTACGCTCCCTGTCTCTGATTTTTCCTGCTCAATTAATTTAGCGTTGTCATTATCTTTTTTCTCAGGTGTATCTGATTTTATTGAAACTTTTGAATTTTGCCTTTCCGTTGATCGTTTTCGCAAGCCCTTGTGATCTCCAGATTCTAGCTGATTCTCATCCATTGATCTATAAGTTATTTATCGTTAAAAATAAGTAGCAATTTTATCAGTTCAAGATTATGTATATGAGCATTATATTAAAAACGCCAATAACAATAATAAATATAAAATTGTAGCAAAGTTTAAACCAATTCATTGAACATGACTTACGCTGTATCTGAAGTACTTTCGCTTCGCGTTCGACTTAAAGCACGTTCCAATTTACCCCTGATTTCATCAGACTGTACAGTGCTTTCTAGCTGAGTTTTTAGTTCCTCCAATTCTAAAAACAAAGCGATTGAATTAGATTAAAGAACAATTTCAAATACGTTTGCAAAATCCATTTACCATCCTCTTCAGCATCAGCTTCTTGGATATGTTGAATGAGGAAATCTGCGAACGCCCCCTTCTTGTTTAAGAGTTCCTGGTAGGTGCCAGATTCACTGACTTGTCCATCTTTTAGTACGTAGATGTTATGAACATGAGGAAGGAAAGTAATTCCATGAGTAACCAGCACTCTGGTCTTTCTAGCCAGGACGCCGTTCGGCCCGATAACTTCTTCAAAAATATGCTTCCCGACATGAGAATCAACAGCACTTAAAGGATCATCCAAAAGGTAAATATCGGCGTCGTTGTACACCGCCCGAGCCAATGAAACTCTCTGCTTTTGTCCACCAGACAAATTAATTCCTTTCTCGCCAATTTCTGTACTATCGCCGGCAGATAGCATTTCTATGTCAGGCTTTAGGGCGCAAGCTTCTATAACCCGTTCATATTTCTTCCTGTCGTACGGCTTTCCGAACAGGATATTATCGCGTAGGGTTGCGTTCTGAATCCAAGCTTGCTGTGGTACATAAGCAATATTACCCACAGTATTGACCCGACCAGAAATTTTGTCCATTTCACCCAGGAAAGCCGAAACAACCGAACTTTTTCCCGATCCCACAGATCCTACTAATGCAACTAATTCCTCATTAGGTACTTTGATGTTGATATTTTTTAAGACCAAATCCTCATCACCCCAGGAGAAATTTCCATTTTCGATTTTAAGTGGATTTCCTGTAATAAGTTGTTAATTAGATTTCATGTAAAGTATATAAAAAAGCAATTTATTACGTTCTGATGGATCATGTTGAACGTTATCCGGATCCAGTTCCTCGCTATTCATGAATTTGTTGATACGGGTTACCGAAACTTGTGTCTATCGTTAACAGTGGAATAGTAATTAAGTTGAAGTTGCATTTTGAAGAAAAGAATTTTGAAAAACGTGAAGCAAAAAGATAGATATTGCTATGAAAAATACTGATGGAGTTAGGCATGCATTCTGTCTTTTAAGATGATCATGCATTAATAATTGTAGCAAGATTTGCATATGTTTTGCCAATATTTGTTCGATATTGTGATATTGATGATTAGATTAAATAGAAAAAGTTTGAATAAGAGATTTGATTTAATTACCATCAAATAAAATGTCGCAAGAATGAAAATTAAAATTGTCGGAAGAATATGTTGTGCAGCAGATACTTCGAATTTAAGACAAGCTCTACGCTATAAATGACTTTATTGAGATTCAAACAGTAAAGCAACATTTAAAAATTATATTTATTATTATATGTAATAATTACTTCTACTACTGCAATCCATAATCCTGATGCAGTATTAAAACCAAAAGGTTCTTTGTAACAAATTTATTTCATACAGCTTCTTCCATAAATTTCGTAATCAAATTGTTCTCAACCTTCGATTTGCTTGAGAGAACTTTCGTACCAACAAGCCAAGACTTACTTTTAAAACTCAGGCTTTCAATTCGACCCTCACATTATTCTACTCAACGTACTTTAGACAATGGAGTAGGAAACATTTTTTAGAACCTATGTAATTTAAATACAATTTTAATTTTCATTTTTTCATTTATTTAGTTTTCCTTTTTCTCTTTCGGATATTTTTCATAATAAAAATTTTAGATGAAAATGTAATTAAGATAATCTTTTATTTTTGAAAGAGTGCGTAACAAAATGATCCACCTTTTTGCTTCAATATAAGAAAAGGATATGATTATGAATAAGGGATTTGTTTTCGAAAAAGTTTTGTTATTTGGAAATTATATACACCAGAGCCAAAATGAGGACTTACTTGTACCATATTTGAGATGAGCATTGGTAACATGGATAAAGGAAAACGCAGAATGTTGAAGAGAGACAGTGAAACGAAAGCAGTCCTCGCATCAAGTTGATTATTATCATCTACGAGAACAAATGTTGCAAAAGTCACCAGTGACACCTATGTAAGTAAATGTCTTTCTTAGAGGGTATTAGGAAAAAAAGCGTGAACGAAAAACTGATAAAATAAAGAAAATGCTGAAAGAGAGTTAGATGATGCTATAAAATTCTACCAAACTATCCGAAGAAGAGAAAAATAATTCACGCAATTTTTAGTCGGCAATCAATTCAACAACAAATTGCGCCAATTGTACTGGATAGAAACTAATGGTACCGATTGCATTAATTAGTGAAAATCAGGATTCCAGTCGCCGTGTTTTGTAAAGAGTGAATTACCTCTACGATGAATACAATCAGTACTGGAAGCATAGCCAATGGTAATTTTATTATATCGAATAATGCCAGGCAGACGAATGCCTTCTCTGGCGTCAGCACGTGATCTTCTCCGGTGTAGACATAGGTGGCGAAGGACACCAGACACACCTTTAAAATTATTGAAACTGAATTACCTATCAGACACGCTTGTGAGAAAAATATTTTCTTAGATTTCTTGTTTGCCCTTTTCCATTCTCTGAAATCATTCACGATGACCGCAATCTAAGAGCCGTTTTTGCTAAAAACCTTCTTTATAAATTTTGTACTTACCATTCAATTGCTTTCATTGTGCAATTTATTTATGTTATTTGTTTTCTTAAAGGCGTAATTTGCCCATTAAAGGACTAAATTTTTTTTTTGTTTCTATATATGTATGTATATTGTGTTTCACAATTTAATTCAGCTATACGTTCACAAAAAATAAACTCAAAATTACCTGAACTTCCTATAATCAAAAAACTTACCAAAAAGGGTGCACAAGACCAAAGGAAAGATGTACCAGCATTGAGGTAGGCAGTCGACTTTAGAATATCGATTTCTTTATCACGAATTTTAAGTACTTGGTCTTCGAAGCTTGGCTCCCACGCGTACAACTTTAAGACCTATTTCAAAATGCAAAAATTTTCTAAATAAAAAAAACTTCTCTTCACTAAAAACTTCACCTTAATTCCATTGAGCACTTCATTCATAAGTTTTACCCTGTCATCCTTGTTTTGCATTTGTTTTATTTGCAGAATTTTAATTTGATTAGCAATAACTCCATTTACAGGAATAAGGAATATCATGACCGCAAGACCTGCAAACACAGATGGGCCCAAAATGTCCCACAAAAAGTAAAGAGCCGCAGAAATTTGGAGAGGCGCTGACCAAATCATATTTAAGTACGTAGTGAGATCCATGAATCGTTGGGCATCAACGGCCATTAAGTTGACGATTTCACCGACAGTGGACTCCTTCCTGGCGCTATTTGATATTACAAGAGCCTTACGATATACGGCATTTATTATTGCTGTGCGAATACGCAATCCAACGATAAACATTCTATGGAAATATTGTCCCAAAATAACAGTTTGCGTCGAAGCAACGACGAACAGGAGGACAGCGTAGCATATCCCCTTCCAGATATGTTGATCCTCTTTGCCAGAGTCATTTACAAAATTAATAATTAATTTCAAGACTTGTGGTGATATGAACATAAGAATGTCATTGATGAGCTTAAGGAATGACCCAAACAGGAATATTCCGCCGAAGGACTTGATGATTGGTGGCATAATCGATGCAGGTTTCTTCGTTTTAGCGCACTGCGGATTTTGGAAATTTATACTAGCTGAATTCTTTGAAAATTTCGCCTTAGGATCAGATTTCACGATGTTGGATATTTTTGATTGACACTTTCTCACTGAAGTGTTCCAATGTTTTGCAAAAACTGGCATAATTTCCTTGGAACTATCGAGTGGATTCAGATCCCAAAGGTCTTTCTGTTCTAAAGGTTTTTTAAAACCACGCCAGGCCAGTGGATCAAACCACTGGAATGTAATACGTGCTAAAAAGCTGGATGATGTTTCCGGACATTCATTCTGTAATTATAGCAAAAATAGTTTCAAAATGTTACTTAATTATTAGAGCTTGCGAATCTAATTAGATTCTGTTATATAATATAATTTTAAGATACGTGAGAAAATTGACTTTTCGCTCTCAAAAATTCACAAAAGCCATAAAACTTTTTTTTGTGTTCGTTTTAGAGCAGGATTTTGTACTTTTTTTTGATATATACTTAATTTTTATAAATCGTCATCACATACCAAATTATTCTGGTTGCTTTATATTTGTTTGTTTTGTAGTAAGGTAAACAAGATGAATAATCAAGCAAAAAAGTGAGCATCTTATTTATGACCATATTTTTGAACAGCCTGAAGGTGAAAAAAGTCAATTGATAACGTGCTGATAACGCAACAGCAGAGGTAGTTTATTTTATTATTACATATTTATATATAATAATCTCTACAGTTATCTATTTTTTACCAGAGTCAAAATTAATGTATCGTGTGATAAGAGATGTAAATTAATTACCAAATCAAAATTTATTTTCCGAAAATTGTGCATTTGTAATTTATGAAATATTACGCTTTTCATAAATTTTTCAATAGGGGTTTCAATTACCATTTTTGTTATGGAACTTTAGGCGTTAGTACATAACATGTTTCAAAATTATTTGAAAAGATCTACTCGATAATACTCATTAGTTGGAATATAGGTGTATTCATAGGTTTCAATTTCAATTGCTAAAAATACGAAATGCATGTTTGGATGTAAATTGGTTTACTATGCAGTACTAATCTGCGCAAAAATATCGCGTAAAGGTATCAGTTGCAAAATAAATAAAATATATTGGGAGCGAATATAAAGTACGCAACACCAAAAAACATCAATACCTTTTTCGTTTCCTTAGATGTAATATGACAATATTCCAGTAACGCCACTGGAATAATGTAGGTACAATACTTTTCATATTACCAAAGAAATCGATATCGACGATTATACGACCTGCTTTCTGGAAAAATATCATTTCGAGCAAAATGCACTCCACGTTTTAGAAATCTGTTTAAAGCGTAAGGAATTTCGTAATAAAATTTCGAATGCATATTCTTATGTCTGTACTTTTAGAAAATTGGTTAAGTAAACGAAAATTACTAGAAGTCATAGCCCTATAAACAGACAGGGAATTACTAATGGGCGCAAGCGGGTTTATTGATTATTTTTTAATTGTATGTTATTATCGTCATTCTCATTAGTTCGCCATTACTGTTTTTCAGAGTAATTGTTTTGAAATATATTAAATCAGTAAGTTTCAAGAAAAAGTACTATTTAAACCTTTCAAAACCCAGTGGAACATACCGGTCCTTTCGGATACTTTCGCTCCTGTGGCTCCTGATCCCCGAAGCAGTTGAGAAGGAACATGATGATGGAGCACGCGAAAAACATGATGAAGCTAATGTACTTGTAGTTGAGCCAATAGTTGTCGATACCGAGGTTGTTCCGTTGGTTCCTCATCCTGATCTCGTTCCTGCACCTGGGAATGCTCACCAGAGTAAAGAGGAACCAAAACAGGAAAATGAGGCCGGACGTTCGGATGCCGTACTTTCTATTGTAGAACACCAGCGCTCCTGCCAGTACCTGAGGATTGTGCGTTTTATGAAAACAAAATGCAAGGGGAATTAAATCGGACTTACAAAAGTCACAATTTTCACAACCGGAGTTACAAAATCGACATCCCCCACATAGGGGTCATCATTCCGGGAAACTGCCATCACCAAGTCTATCACTGAGAGGACTATGAGAGCTGCGGTCACAGCCAGCTTGGTGGTGTTCAAAATGTTCCACGGGATGTTCCTGTTGATGCTGGACCTCATGTAGTGGATGTCGAGTGCTGCGAAGACCCACAGGAACATGCAGGGGCCCCAAATGAGGACGGTTTGCTCGAAGCATGGCGTTAAATCTGGGTCATTTGTTTCCCATATCATGGACAAGTTCTGAGGGAAATAAGAAGTTTCTGAATTAAAGCGCATTTCATTTAAAGAGAAATTTAATCAAACTTACCCAGAACTCGGAGCGGCAAAACTCATCCATCGGACTGCTAAAATTCGCCATTCCGGCGAACTATTTAAGGCCACTGTCCTGAAATGTCAAAAACATATGTGAAAATGTTGTAGAATTTAAATTGTATTGTAAAGTAAGATGAGAAGGCTAACAGGTGGTTGCATAAAATAAGTTTTATAACAAAAATTAAATTTAGCGCAACCAAAATATAGTCTTATATAATTAAAAATGTAACTGCCGTATAATCGGATATTGCAAGATCGAATTAAAGCTTTAAAAACTAATTTTTTCGACGAACCGCTGCAAGAAAACTCAATTTGAAGTAAATTTATTACATCAAATGTACCACAAAAGCTTTCAAAGCTACTACATTCTTCGCTTCGATTTGAACAGTCACTTCAGTTGTCAAAACAAATTCAGCGAGTTTTGTGCCGTGCTCGGGGCTTTGCCTAATTTTTACAAGGAGAAAATGTCCAGCGACATTAGAAGCAATTTATTGGAGTCGGATCCCAGCATACTGGAGAATAATTTGAAATTTGTTAAGGTAAAGCAAAATAATTCCAGTTACGTGAAAATAGTGTTCAAATTCTGCGTTTTCCAGAATGATCTAGAGCAAGAGTTTGAGCAGATTTTCGGAGGAGCCTCGCCTGCAGTGAGCCCCACAGACAGCAAAATTGTGAAGCCCGCTCCAGGTAAGTTTTTATTGCACTAGTGGCACTAGACGGCTCAGAGAAACACACGGCTTGAGCCGGTTTGCTGAGATCTTTGGAGCCCATTGATTTTTAAGAAACCGGTAGCTAAGATAAAATGCCCGATTCAAGCCCAGCTTTCTTGCTATGAAATACAAATTTGATTTTGTTTTCTGAAGTGTTTAGAACAGCGATTATAGGACAAATTAACCATTCTAATCTCGAGTCATTTCGACGGGTTTGTTCTCTTTTTGAAAAGGCGTTCAATTGAGCTTGTCCCTTGTGCCGAATTGCGAAAAGAGATAAGATTTTGAAATAAACAAATGTTCGGCTTATAACTAACAAAAACAGAGTGAAATTATTAAATCGATTTTTTCCATTGGAGGATTTAATAGCCGCTCACAGTCGTGGAAAAATAAGTTCTCAAGTAGTCAAAGAATAAACTCATTCTAAACATTTCTTTTCAAAAGCTGAAAACACTATCGATTAATATTAGACCTACAATATTCGTCTTATTTATTAACTATTTCTTAAATAACGCTTTTTTTAAATTACTCAATTTGGTAAAATAAAAAAATAATACCTTTGTTAAATAAAATACGTAAATTGTTTCCTTTCTCGAAATTCAGTATCATAAAATTCACCTCTTGAATTGCGTTTCTTGGCCTCCCAAATTTGATTTTCCTTTGAATTCTCCTTAAACTTTGAAAGATATCGGAGAAAGAAAACTAGAACTACTCTTAAAAAAACCACCACCTTATTAGAAATTTGTATGACAGGTTGATAACTAAAATTTCAACTGAATCTGTTAGAAGATCCTGAGGAGTATTAGCTACCACACTAAATCTTGTCCTTAAATAGCTGATGACTTCAGCAAAATGCCAACAAAGAAAATATTATTTTTTCTATGTAAAAGCATGTTTAAAGTCCTAATACGCAGAGCCTTTCTTAGAGTACGTAATACCTTGAATTATAAGCTTGATTTTTTTTTAATGTTACCAAACCTTTCAATTCAATAGAAAAGGACAAATATCCAGGGAAAGTTTGACTGTTGGTATGAGTGAAAAAAATAACTATACATAACCGCACCCGATTTTACGTCATGTCTAAATTTGGCTTTGCAACTAAGTTGATAGTCTACAAAATCGATAATTAAGGACCGATTTCCTACATAAGACTCTATTTTCTAACGTCGATTCGATATTAGAACAACATTTTTCTCCTCTCAATGATATTTATTTTATTAAGAATAGCAATAAGTTCTACAGAAAGATACTCAAAAAATAAAATTGTATAATATTTCTATTGTTCTATGATTCTTGCATATGTGCATCGTTATTTCAACTGAACTAATAATCAAAAGGGTAGAAAGGTAAAGAGGTGTTAGAAAATGAAAAAATAAAAAAAGTCTATTGCCACAATCTGAGAAAGAAAAACCAGTTACTAATGATAATCCACAATACGTCTACAAAAAGGTAAGTCTTAAAAAATAAGCTATCTTCAAAATGTTAAGAATATAATAGTAGCATCGGTGATGTCAGAGCTATGCAAGAACTTGTTTCGCATATTTTCTCTTTAATGCTTGACCGAGGCAAAAGTTTCTAAAACTCGAGGGACCGCCTACCTAACCGGTTACTCTTCAGGCGAATCTTCGCCTTAATGTAATGCTTCGTGAATTCTACCTGAATTGCAAGAATATCGGACACTGCCTTTATGTTAATATCGAAGCGATAAATCGGAATTTATTGTTGATAGCTGTGATTGCGTTCTAGGCTTATGACTTATTAATAGATGTGGTCAAGGTCTAGAAAATTTGCATGTCAATGTATTCTGGAGCTGCCTATGATGAATCTTTTTGGTTCTCATGGACTCCAAGAGGGCTTAAGATGGTAGGTATCTCATGTTTGATTTTATTTGGCTTGGACGGTTAATTGAAAAAAACAGCGTTTCTAACCCTCTCAAAACTTGTTTAGTTTGATTGATTCACAGTAAAACAGACCTTTTCAGTTCTCACGGGCGTTTGAGAAAACAAAATAAATGTTATGAAAATGTAGATATCTGTAAAAATATATATGGTTGAGCTTCACATACTGCTTGAGATTCATCTTCTATATGAGCTCTTCGCTTTAACGTAATTTTCATTATCTTCATTATAGCTCCTAACAAATATACCTTAAATTGTTCAGTAAATAAATCATACTCATATGTTTTATTGTTTCTCAATTTTTGCTGCCCATGAATTAGCACCACAACTTAAAAGGCTTAGCAGTGCATGCGTTACTTCATGCAACAGAATATAGAATTATTGTTTTTTTACATTTAGCATCATAGAATGAGTTAATCTTACGTTCCCATTACATATTTCACAACATTAGTACAATCAGCGAGAAGCGTTTATAGCAGCTACTTTGTAAATTATAGATAAGACACTTGTACGCAAACACGGTATTTAGTACAACTTTTTTGTAGTTGGAAATTACTCCAACTTCGCTTTATTAATAAAACAGAAATGTATTATGATTACTTGTTGTTTTTCCTTGTTTTTTTGCAGTATGGATTGTATATTCCATAGAAAGAGTAAAAGTTCTACCATTTAAATACGTCGTCTACGTTTTTCTATAAAATTCACTTTTGCTATGAAATCAAAGTGTTCATTAGTTCCGCATTTCGATTTTCGTAATTTATGTAAAACTCAACTATTCATATTATTATGTGTTTCTTATAAAATACGTATGTAAGTACTATGTCGTATGAACATATGTACAATATTCTCTTCTAAAATTAAACCGTTGGTATCCTTCCAATTATACATATTACGTACCGCAAAAATTCACAATTTGTTAAAAATATGATATGTAATTATTTAAGAACTCTTTCACTAATTTCTTTGCTTAGTAAAGAATTTTTTGTATTGTATTCGAAATAAATAATTTGAATAAACATAGAAAGAAGCTTTGAAATTAAAACAAATACTGCTCACTTGATCGTGTTTAAGTTAATACATCTGGTGAAATAAACATTGTTTTTAAAAAATCTGCAAAGTAATTTTCAAAATAAACAATCATCCAGATTCTTACCCTACGCCAGATTCTCGACAAAGTGAATATTTCATTCACAAAAGAAATCACTACCTGCTTATTTCTCTCGCAGATAGCATACTGCTTTTGGTTTTTCTAAAACTTTAAATAAGTGTGTCCCTTCGAAAGCATGTGAGGTTACTTTTACCGGAAATAAATTTTATGAAAGAGTCAATTTATGGCCGAAGTTATCATTTCAATTGCGTTTTTTAAATAAAATCCTTTAAATTTTGTTTTTTTATTAAGGTGATTTGGGAGTTTTTTTTATTGATAACAATATCGGAATATATTTTTATAGAAAAGATCTTTTTGTTTCAATCCTTTTATTGCAAGTGCATTAATTGTTGATAAACCTTAAGCATTGTATGGAGAATGACTAAAAATTCATGAACTTATTGATTGCAAAATAAATACGCCATCCCATTTTATTAAAACAAGCTTATTTCATTATTTCCCAACATTGTTTAATGTTGAGAGAACATTAGCCTTGAACTTTTCCGGAAGCTTTAAGAACGAATCATTCAACAAAAACTAGTTTAGCTTCATTGAAGAGTGCTATTAACAATATCGAAGTTGAAGGCAAAAATGAACAACATTGGCCACTAATATTATGTAACATTCTTTGATAAATTTCCTTTTATCTCAACCTGAAACGAATCTATGTAACGAAGCTCCATTCCACACACCTCAAGTTAATTTTAGCGATAAATCGATTTTTTTCTAGTCAATGAAAAAGGTCGTTTTAAAAAGACCGCACACAAATTGAAAGAATATAAGAATATGCGATGTATGCTCTCACAATTCGTTGATTTTTACTTTCATTTTGCGGCTTATGTTGTTTAATCTACTTTTGCGGAGATTTTTTTTTTCGCGTTTACAAAAAAGCTTTCATTGCAATCGTTCGAGCGAATTGTGACTATCAGATAACAGCCATACAATATGCAACTCACTCTCTGACTGAGCCTTGGGACGATGACGAAAATATCTCACTCGTTTAATTGTTTTCATTAAGAGTCCTACGTACCCCAATCTAGATAAACTAATTGCTTAAATTGCTCGATTTTAGATTCCGTAGATGATGCGACTAATTGACGATATCATCACTTGGTTGCGTATTTCTCGCTGTCCATGCACACTGTGAGCTCACTATTCGAGAGAAAACTTTCCAAAATCTTAAGCCAACCACAATTTCTTTTAAACCACTTTTACACTATCCCCACGTGACCCGTGGGATTGAAGAAAAAACTGTTCCAAGCGGATAATCCAACAGGTTAGCTTGGCTAAGTTAAGTACGAGGGCAACCGCTGAACCGGCACTTCAGGTATCCACGTCCACGACGCGACTGTTCCACCGATCAGGTCGGACGCTCCGCCGTTCAAGATCTGGCAAGCTGCGAGCAACGCTGATAACTTGATATTAAACATAACTCCCGTCCGCGCGCCGCGTTTTCGCGATAATCAGACGAGCAGCGCCCTCTATGCCGGCGGGAGAGCTCCCAGCTAAATCTCCTGAGCTGACCCACTTCGACGGGTCTATCCTCGAACGCGGTAAGTGAGCCAATTATGCTCCCACCGGATCTCTGTTTCCTCTGGTTGCGAAACGCTGCTCCGGCTTCTTCGAATTCGCCAGGTACACGGCAGGTATCCGCGCTAAAAAAATCCTAAAACTTTTTTGCAAAGTCATTGGCCAGCGGGCACAACAAGCAGCGAAAAAAGCACTCGCGACTCTCTCAATGAAATGTTGGCGAGGTGAGATCATTCAACTGCGGTTCTTCGAAAGCGTTTATGAAGGTTGCCCATGTAGAATGGACACAGTTTTTGCTTCACTCGTTGTGGAACTAATCTTCACTCCCAGCGAAATTGTACATTATTTGGGTAGCTAGAACAGGTTTATGGAGGTTTTTTTATCCAACTAGAATAGGTCACATATTCGAGACTCCAGCAAAAACAGTAGCTTCTTCCCGGTTTTCTACCCTAATTTTAATTTTTGCTGATCAATATCGATCGAATTCAATTTATTTACTTAAATTTATGGAGTCGAATTTTAATTTGTTTATATATGTATACATATATAAAATTCGATATGTTCTGTAACCAAAGAAAATCGAATTTTACAATAATTAACAGTTAGCACTATTACCCTTTCTAAAAAGAAAATACTTACGTACGACATTATTTCCTTCTGTTAAATATAAGAATATTCGGAAATAAACCCAAGTAAGGCAGACCAACATGTATTCGAGTTTTACACTATTTAATAGCAAAATTGCGTGATTATATTTTTTTCCTGCAAGACTAGTATGCGTTTGCGTTTATACTCTTTCAAACCTGACGGGGCATATGCTTTCCCAGCCTGGACAATTTTTGAAATTAAGGCTACAACAACATACGTCTCAATTACTGAACAACATCTAGGAACAGAAAATAACGCCATCATGATCCCAAGATTTTGTCATCTCAATTATTCCCCAGGTGATCAAACAAGCCACAACAACCAATATTGCCCAGCTGCTGTCGTATTGAGGCGCAACTAAACTGATTTTGTCGCCGTATTGAAAGGGTTAGATTAGTTCAAAAATTAGTTTAACATAAAAATACGTGCGTTTGAAATATTTTTGAAATTATTTACGAATTAGCTTTGTTCTCACACCTTCGTCCGCGGCTGATTAAACTCTCTTCCATGGTGGATGTATGATTAATAAGTCGTTGCTGTACGCGTTGAATTTCGACAATCGATATGTTAATGGATAAAATGCGTGTTGGGGTTAATAAGGGGTCATGCATAGTTGTAGTTTTGAAATAAGCAATTGTTATTGTTTTGTAGCATTATTTGAGCTTGATTCGACAAAATTGACTGAATAATTGTTGCTTTATCGCCTCGGAAAGTATAGACAGACATATAAGAATTCAAACGAGTTTTTCTCCAAATCATTTTCAGAATCGTTGACTAAAAAGTAGGAAATTATGCACTTTCCAATATGTCATATTACTGGTCCTTCCCTAGAACTCGTTTTGTTTTCTTAATTTCGAAATGATCCAAATAAGAACAAGGATGCTCACAATGAAACATTTTTTTGTTAACAACTATATTTTTCGAGTTTATTCAGTAATTTTCTTTTGAATTAAACCATCTCATTAAATTTATAGGTAGACATATTAAATTTCTAATGATATTCAAAATAATCATATACTTATGTATGTATGTACACAGGAATGACTTGGAAAAAAATATATTTTGGAATCATACGTAGAAGAAACACGTAATTAAATTAGGTGCATTTAGCATTATCAAATATCTAAATTACGCATGGGCTGCAAACAGCTATCTAATATCAATATTAGTTCAGTACGAAATTACTACCATTGGGCTGTTTTTTACCCCACAATGATAGGTAAAGCTCAGGTGTTGAGTCAGTGGATCCTGAATAATGCAATAATTGCAAATAATAATCTATTTGAGGAAAATAAAAAATCATTACTTTTATCTACAAATGGCACATATAATTAATAAAAATTCAGAAAAATCAATTCTATACTGATAAAATGAGTATGAATAGGCACTTTCCACGCAATGGCAATGAAATCCAGCATCTTCTAAAAGGCCATTTGTCGCCACCCGAGACGGTCTTGTTCTAAAGCGTTTCAATGCTAAGGCCTGACGCCGTGACCTCTTCCGAATCTAAAATTGATCACGTAAGGTTTGGATCGTGCAGTCGGACAATCTCTGAGGAGCAATTATTACATAATCGCAAACATCGCGTCTTTCGGTTAAAATTAATGAAACCGGACGAGTGGCCAGGCCGCGAAAACTGGTCGGTCAAGCAAATTTTTAATATTTACAGGAAAGATGCCGAACAGATTCAGGTTTTCTCATTATTATTTTTTTGTTCTTTTTATTTTCTCTTAATTCGATGAAATAACCTTTCAAGAATTCCACGCTATTTGGCTTTGCCTCGCAGGTATGGATATATGTATAAGAAAATTGATAAATAATTTGTGAGAATGCATGCAAAGATGGGATTCGCAGGGTCACAATTATCATACTTAAATACTGGAAAACAAGAAGATAGTCAAGTGGGCAAAAGAAACGTGCATTTTCAACTAAATAGACTACATATATTCAACAGTTATGTGTAGATTCGACTAGAAATGTCGTATTAATCATATTAATTGAGATATCTTCAAAGCGGTGATGGAGAAATACTATATAACTTCCACCCTGTAGCAAACACGTCTCATCTTTCTTGCAGGTCTTAAATTACTCCGCACGACTAAGCCTAATGCAAATGGACTTGAAAATCGCTTAAAGCTTGACGCCTATCTAGTGACGCATATTTTGTGCGCTAACGCGATAGCGCGGATATGAATAAATTTATAAAAGTGAATCAGTGGAGCAATTAATTATCAATCATCCAATTATTTGCAAAATCTTAAATCAGGCTTTGAAAAGAAAAGCTCCCAATACTCGTATACTTGTCAGCCAGAACAAAGATTTTGAAACATCTTATCATTTACTGGGGCACTTACTCGATGTAGATAGTAGAGTAGAAATAAACAGACGTAGTAAACAGAAGTAATTAGATATTTTCTATTTAAGTTCGGCGTGCGCTGCTTTCACACTATCTCAAAAAATAAAAGAAGGTAAAAAAAATTACTCTTTACAATGCGCCAAATTTAAGAGGAATTTTCACCATATGAGGAAATCTTCATATCTTGAATGAGGAAACCAAAAATTTAAAACAAAATTTGTTTTGCCTAGCAAAGCCTCTTTTAAAGTTTTACGTTTTGATGCAAAGACGACTTATTTATATTAAACAGCTGTCATACAGTCCGCAAATCATTTTTTAAAAAAAACTCAAAATTTGAGCCAAATGGTTAATCAAAAATTCTTCTCTATTAATAGGGAGTGGAAATCTTTATGTATTTATGAAATAGTTAGACAAGAGTGTTAGTTTGTTTTCATATAAATTGCAAAACGGCGGCACTTGCTTTGTTCGAAAAAAAGGAAGTTAGTTCTTATTATACCCACACAAACCAAATTTGAAGTTAACTTGTCTGTAAATAAATCGTTTATGATTTAAGTTTCGCGTGTAAATAAGGAAAAGTTATTTAGTTTTTCCTAAGAGTTTCATGATTTATTCCTAATGATTCTACATTTCAAATATTTAGTTTTCATACACACGAAATCAAAATAACAAATTGTTGACTTTTTCTAACAGGAATATGCATAAAAGCCTTCAAAGTAAACACGGGCGAGAAGTTTTTCATAAATTTATGCCAAACGGATGGAATTCCGCCGCCCGAAGATATAACTGAAGACGAGTTGACCAGCATTCTGCAGTCGGACGCACCCAGCTCTTTCAGAATCCCCATGAGCATAAGCGAGCCGCGAAGCACAAAAGACAATTCCGGAAACCAGGCCGACGCATGCGACATTGCAGTTAATCCAAAATTCTTCAAAAAGTGCGAAAAATGTTTGCTCTTCAGAGACTTTCTCATTGCACTCATCCTTGAGGCTCTGAGCGATAAATATAACGTCCAGTTAAAGTCAGACAGTTGGATCATACTAAAAAATAGGAAAGTTATAGGGACTCTGGTCACTCACCGTATTCAAAATAGGGATGTAAAGACCGTCTATGACTGCTACCAGAATCCGTCTAGTGAAGAAAAGAAATTGGCAAAAGAATTCAGCGGCAGTAAAAGTTTGATCGAAGAGCTGGACACAAATGAAGCACTTTCTTTGAAGAAAAAAAGCCAGGTAGCGAGCAGTTCTGCAATTAAAACAAAATCGGAATTGATAAAAGAGGCAATTTCAACAGCAAACTCTACTGTGCCAGAGTTCAGAATAGTGGGAAAAATGCAAGATGCACGTGTAGAAGAACTTTTAGCAGAACTGTATTTGCCAGATTGTGTAAGTTTGAATAGTAGTTTTCTTTATTGAAAATTCTTGTTAATAATTTATTAAAAGTCCTAAACTTAAAAATAAGAATTTTGAAAATCTAGTAAAACCTGTAGGTTTTTGGCTTTTGCTATTGGAAAACCTGTGGTAAAAAATTTTTATTTTCGATATTTTTTTATCGTGAATCAGGAATTGAATATTTTACTTATCGATATAAATATATGCAAATATAAACAGTCAATCCCTAATAAGGTAAAAATGGGAGAGAACGATTTTTTTATATATCTGAATGTTTTCTAATTACTAATACCTTATTATACATATAGTTGATTATGGCAAACTGCAAGTACAATTAGTTAGAACTGATAAGTCGGGTCTTTTAAAATTCCATAAAAAACCTCAAATTAAGGCCTTAACTTTTTACGGAGTATACAATAAAAATAATTTTTTCCCACATCACCGTCGAAAGTTCATTTTTTTACCCTACTTTTAGGGAACAAAGTAGCGTTTTTTTGCCCGGAAAAATGGTTTACCACGGGAGTAAAAAAGTACATTTTTACCCGGGTAAAAATGTACTTTTTTACTCCCTTGGTGCATTTTTCAGGGCAAAAAAACGCTACTTTTTGTTCCTTAAAAGTTGGGTAAAAAAATGAACTTTCGACGGTGATGTGGTAAAAAAAAGTATGCTTACCACGGGAGTAAAGTAGTACATGTTGACCCGGGTGTTTGCCACCCTCGCCTACGGCTCGGGCGGCAATTTTACACCCGGGTAAAAATGTACTACTTTACTCCCTTGGTGAACAATGTACTATTTTACAGGTATCTGCGAGTGAAATTGTTCTGGACATTGGTGAAGATAGAATCTTAGTTGAATCGATGAAACGGGGATACCTCTTCGACAAATTCGTTGACTATAAAATTAATCAGGATCTGGTGAAAGCGAAATTTGACACCTTTACCAAAGTATAAGCAATAATTTATCCAATTTCTCAAATATGTATATTAAAAATTTTCTGCTTTCAGATGCTAAGGGTTACGATGCCCATCTCAACTACTGCAGTTAATTAAAGGGTGCAAAGGCGGGAGATGGTTTAAAGAATGATAAAACAGTGTGAAAAAATAAACCACTTATTATTTCACTGCATTATTACTTTATATTTCCCTATTGTAACTTATTTTTTATTTCTGAATTAGTAAATTCAGCAAAATTGTGGTAAGAGTTATATTCATTCATTGCATTAAGCAAAATTGATATTTTGTAACGATGCTAAGAGGGTTAAATATTTTGGCGACGCTTTCTATATATGTATGTACATACAAAAAATCTGAGTCTTCAGCAAGACCAAACTACCACATCATAATGAAAGAAAAAGAATTATAATTATTCGAGTTGTTTTTAATTGGTTTTGTTTTATTCGTTTATTTATTTATAGTGCGGAATAATCTCGTTTTGCATAAAATTATTTCAACTCTCTCATCAGTCGTGGCAATTTTAAAATTAATAATTTTCATACACCTTAAAATGAACAAAATATACTTTTTATATGTACGTACATCCATACAATTTTTATAAAAGCTTTTCAACTTAATTTATTTTTTGTTTTAAATGAAGAGTCATTGCAATCGTAATCTCGCCCGCAAAGTTCATGCTTCGAAAGATTACGCTTTTACGTCACTGCATGACGAATTCGTAGGAAATTTTAAATTAAATATAAAACTGCCTAAAATATTTTGAAATTTACTTTTAGTGTATACCAGTCCAATTACTCTGAATATTTGTGGCAAGAGAATTTTAATTGAATCGATACATTGGGGATACTTCATGAAATAATTCGTTGCGTGTAAAATTGGCTAGAATTTTGTCGTAGTCAAATTCAACATTTATCAAAAGCATGTAGTTTTCGCCTACCTAACCTTTCTATATTTCCAAAATGTTATTTTTAAATGTTACAATGCCTATTGTAGCTACCTTAGATAAAACTGGTCAACAAATTTAATATTTATTTCTGGTTAACATTTAAGTCATCATTTGAGCATCGTATAAGTAAGCTCTTGAATCAATCCATTACATTTTAATTTTATAAATATATAACCGTTTTCAAGAAAATTGGAGCTAATTTAACATATTCATTACAAATTGGTAATCTGCAGATAAAATTTAGAAATTATTTACCAATTTTTGGAGTAAAAACTTATGGTGAACAGTGTAATTAAAGGGTGGGAAAACCTTAATAGATTTAAGGAATGACAAAACATAGCGTACAAAAATAAACCGTTTATTATGCTGCAATTTCACTCAATAAATACTTGCTTTTTACTTACTATACATACTCTAATTATGCTATTCGCGCGTAGTCGTTTGTGCCGTAATTGAATTTATCCTTGTTGTTCGGCACCAGCGTTTCGTCGTGTGAATTCAATCTCTGGTGTTGGCGAGGCCTCATTATCCCGCGCACATCGTTCAGAGAGACGTCGACATCTTTGAAAGCATTTAAAAGAAAAACAGCTACAATGACTATAAGGAAGCCACAGATGTCCCCGAAAATGTCCTCCGGCTTCATGTGAACCCACTCCTTGAACAGAATGGCTGATGCAGCTATTACCAGTGTTGTGAAGATAACGTAGTAAATCGGCGTTACGATGCTCGTATTAAAGATGTCCAGAGATTTGTTCAAGTAGTTCATTTGAACGCCTATGAAGAAGACAGTCACAACTATTAAAAACCAGGGCATCCACGTAGTGAAGTCGTTAGATTTGCCCGAGAACAAATCGCGGAGCGCCAAGCCCAAAGCTTTGCAGGACATGACGGTAAGACTTCCGATTGCAGAGCACAGGATTATGTAAACGGTGACATTCCGATGTCCTTGGCGGGGCCCAACGTAAAACGCTATAAACAGCGAGAGGGCAAGGATTATAATAACGAACACAATGAAACCTGGATCCTGCAGCTTCTCGATCAGGACCTCAAGACTCTCGACTTCGACCTCCTTCGGGGAGTGAATCACAATTATGGTGGAGCCGAGGAGGCACAGCACGCAGCCGAGCTTCCCCAGCAGGTTCAGTCTTTCGTTTAAACACTTCGAGGCCATCACCGCCGAGACGAGGACGCTGAGAGCCCCCAGAGGAGTCACCAGGGAGGCTGGCGCGAACGCGTAAGCGGCGAAATTGGCCGCTTCTCCGATGCCCACTAAGAGTTGAAAATTTTGTAACTAAGTATAATTATAAAAAAATAAAGGAGGTACTCACTTGTGAGGAGGCCAGCCCACCAAATCCACTCCTTCAGGTAGCCGAAGCCCCCTGCTCCGGCGCGCACCTTTCCATTCCTGCTCAGTTTGATCAGGGCTAGTTTTTTTATGATGAAGCTGGACCCTATGAAGAAACTCGAGGATATCGCCAAGCTCAGTCCGATGTAAAACTCCTGCTGCTGCTCCGGGGTGAGTGGGCCCTTCACCGGTTCTGTCGCCATTGCGCTGGTTCAATTGCTTCTTTGTGCCTCTTCAACTTGAACACTGCGCGTCCTCTTAGTTGTGAGTATTCTCGTTGATCGCGTGATTGATTTGTGTTTTTTAACTAGTGTGACTCATCTTTGGACAAAAAACGAAGTCCTACAAGAAGTATCTCGAGAGCACAGACGTTTTGTTTTGACAAATGAAGTGATAAGAGCTTGTCCCCGTTCACATCGGCCCAAGAAGTTCCCCTTAACAAAACTTTGGAAATGAAACAGTGCTTTCCGTTTAACCGCTGCAACCATACATCTCTTTTTAATTTGTTTCCGACAGTGCTTCTCAAATCGCATAGGGAAAGGATTTATATTTAAAAATCTCTGGTAATGTAAGTCAATTTTTTATAATTCGTAAAAAAATTTACATTATGCGGCATGAAAGCAAAGAAATATTCATATGATAGCATCAATAGTTGCTGAAATAAGCAGCTATACCAGCCGAATGAAGTGGCACAATAAAGGTTCCTTACTCTAGCCAAAAAACTATATTATAGTTTTTTACAGCCTCAAATTTTGTTGAAAAATGAATGAAAATAAAATATAATAGCCAACGAAGAACACTCCCCACATCCTTGGCCAATGGTCAATTTTAATAAATATTTTGAACAACAAAAACGGTATTGAAGAAAGTGCAGGCTCATTCTTTACACTAGTTACTTTTGAAACACGATTGAGGTATTGGTCTAATAAGTGTTTAACCAAATTTCTTTCTTCTCTGTGGACAATTCGTTTTCTTCGTTTTAATATCCACACCGAAATCTATCTCTTTCTAGCAGCCGAAGAAAGGTCTCTTTTAAAATTTAAATGAAGGTTAATTTGTTCAATCCCTTTGATTCCAAAATAATTACTTCTTTGTCTTCAAGTCTTAATAATTATTACTAATAAACTCGTTTTGCGGCGGCAGACAATTATAAAGACTGCGACAAATAATGTGGAAAAAAACATTTTTAAAAATAGTAAAATTACCTACAAATACATACGAAGAATAGAAATTCGTACTTTTCTATGCTTACATAATTTCCGCAAAAGTTACAAATAAAGTAGCTATACTATATGTTCATTTTATGATTCTCGATCTCATGCCTATAAATTGTTATTTTTCAAAAAGTTTTTCTGACCTTGAAAACAAATAATATTATGGTGCTGCTCGAGAAATGTAAAATAAATTGCAGTTGTATTTTATGCAAAATATATTCATTGATGTTTTCTTGCGAAAACAGAATTTTTACTGGAAAAAGCTTTCCGCATTTCTTGTGACCTTTTTATAAAAAAATCACACTTCTATCTGATATCGCATACTGAAGTTATCCATGCTAGAGTTGTTCAGATTTAGGTATTAGGTAGATATTACACAATATATATAATTTTGCAAAATATAATTTATTAAACAGTTCCATTGCTGTTTTAGTCAAGATAACTTATGTTGCCACGTCATCATAGTATTCCTCATCATCCTCATCTTCTTCTGATGCGCGGATAGAAGTAATCGCATCCCTGATCCAGCCCGTATAGGAAGAAATTTTTGTAAATACCGACGGACCTACTTCGGGGTCACAATTGAATGGACCCCAAGAGACAAGTGCGATCTGTTGACCTTCCTGCATCACAGGTCCACCGGAATCCCCCACACAGGCTCCCTTCCCGCCTTCCGGAAGTCCAGCGCAAATGTTCCCATCATCGATTTCCACAGGAAACATTGACTCACAATAATCATTCGTTACCACCGTCAGGTTGACTGTACGCAATTTAAGGGGATAATCTCGCTCAACGGTCTGAGCCACACTGCCCCATCCGAAAAGAGTTACAATTCCTGCGGGATCGTCTTCACTTGATAGAGTCACCACCTGGACAAATTGGTTAATTTCAAACGGTCGACTTAAGTGAATCAAGCCAACATCGAATGGCCCGATCTGGTCCCAATCTTCGTGCTGAGTGGTAAAGTCAGATCGCCGAATTTGACCAGTAGTATTAAAATTTTTAATATCGTGATGTCCAGCAAGTGCATGAATTCGATAATATTCGATCACAAGACAATGCGCAGCGGTAAGTATCCAATCCTTAGAAATTATAGAGCCTCCGCAAAATGGAACGTATCCTTTTCGATTTCTGACCATTAGAGATACTATGTAAGGAGCACTGTGGGGGTTTGCTTCTTCACCCCCAATCAATCTAAACTGAGGGTCACCACCATTAACGAAAACCGAGCTTGCGAATATCGCAAATAGTACAAAAACTGCTATAGAGAAATCCATTTTTAAATTCTATCGACCGCACTAACTTAACTTTACTAAAATTCGCGTTTATATCCAAAATTTCTTTCTAGTACCCGGGCATATCTAAAGGTCGTTAGAGCGGTGTATTTATTCTACAATGTTGCAACTTGTAAGGATTGCTGCAACCGGCTTAGAATATTGTGCTCGACCTTAAGAACAATTAAAATTAGGAAACAATAGACCTTCCTCCGTGCTCCATATACCGCGAATGTGATAACGACTCGAAAGGTAGCGGTGCCTGCAGATAAGAAGGAATCAAATGTTTGTTTAGAGCCTAAGAAGTTTTTAAGCCATAAATTAAAATGGCTTCTTATCATGTTTAGATATGTGCTTTATTTCAAGTGTGTAATTCAAATGAAACCAGCTTTCATTCACGTTTGTTTTGTTCATTTGACGATGATTGGCAACATTTTCATTGGTTCTACAAAACGTGCATTTCCTATAGTGAAAATGAAAACAATTGCATCGTCGCCGGACAGCCTGAAATTGACGATGGTTTGATGGGTTTTTTTGATTAAAAAAAATCAATCAGCAATTTAAAACAATTCATTTTTTGATCGACATAACTATTCGAGAATACTTTGCTTGTTCCATCGCGTCGCTATTAGCCGATTTAGTAACTCGCTGTTTTGAAAAATACACTGTATTGCTATTATTAACCTACTTCATTACTTTGATTGTGGGTGCATTTCCGGTTCATTTCGATCTCACGATCCAGACAAATAAATGGTTAAAAATTAAAAATGTATCACGCTTTGTTGTATATTCTTTTGCATTGTTGGACTGAGTGCAAAATTTTAATAGTAAATATACATAAATATAATGTGCCTAGTTGTCTTCGTTAAATTCTGTTTATTAGATTTTCTGTCTTTGTAGTTGTTTCATTCACCTTGAATAACTTTATATGCCGTCCCGATATCGCTCTCTATTTTGAACATGTGGTTTTTTAACCAATGAAATAAAACAATTTTTATAAATCTATATGCAATGCATGGCTAAATGCTATTAGAAATTACAATGAATTTCAACACAATTTAATGAGAACAGCCCGGAATTCAGTATCAAAAATGTTGTAAAAGCTTATTTAAATATAAAACAAAAATTTAATAAATCTATTATATATATAAATACAACAAATATTATTTCAAAAATATATTTTCATTATCAGGTCAGGACTTTACAGACGGAAACAATTTTTGGGGGTTTATAAATCTTTTGCATGCTTTTTAATCCACTCAATATGAGCAGATGTGCGAGTGTAAACCGAAGGAGCATTCCTGGAGCCACAAGGGATGTAGCCCCAAGAAACGATTCCACAGAGTTCGGGGGATCCATCCTCAGCCGCTTGGGTGAGGGGACCGCCGGAGTCCCCGCTGCAAGCCGAGATTCCTCCAGTCAGAGGTCCAGTGCAGATGTTGGTCGGATGAAGTGGCGAAGCCCCAGGGCCCCCGAGGACGTTCTCGCACTCGTCGTAGGGCACGATGGGCTTCGTCACCGTCTGCAGGATGTCGGGCATAGTTGGGAAGATGCCAGTGGAGGTGCTTCCCCATCCGAAGAGGACCACGTCTCCAGCGTGGATCTTTCCTGACTTGGGAAGTGCTATGGCAGCGACGTTCTTGTCGCTGAGGTCCAGGGGCTTGTCCAGGAAGATGAGCCCGATGTCGTAGGGACCGACTCCAGATGCGTACTTCTCATGAGTCACGCATGTCTTTCCTTGTCTAGACTGCGAGCCTTTGGTGTCCCTTAGATCGTGCAGACCGGCGATCACCTGGATGCTGGTGCAGGATGAAGCCTGGATGCAGTGGGCGGCTGTTACGATGATCTGCTCGCTCAAAATTGAGCCAGCGCAAAAGTGGTACCCCGACTGCAACGAGACAATGAAGGGGGCCGAATGGGGCTTCGCATTCTCACCCCCAACCACCCTGCCGGTGGGAAAACTGATCCTGGCAGGACCGCTTGGCTTAGCGCAGACAGCGCTCACCAGAACTAATAGTGCAACAAATACTTTCATTTCAAATCGCTTGAATGAACTGTCCTCCTGTCTACCTATCCAAGCCTTTTATTTAGAAAGAAGTCAATAGAATAATCCTGCATGTTCCAATAAGTGCAATAATTGCAACGGAAAAAATGTCTAATCGGATGATAATCAATGATAACAATATCTTAGTAAAAACATTGTTAAATGTCGAGACACTTCAGGGTTTACGAGAGACGCGCTTCGAACGTGCTTAATTTTGATGGACAAAAGTGTCGGCAAAGGTGGTTTCTAATTAATTTTATTGGAAAACAGAAAAACCCATCTTAATATTATTGAAATAGTATGCAATCGCGTCCTTAAGAAGATACGTTTTACTATAAACGTAAAATAGGGTATCAATTCACGGTCAAATAGCCAAAACAAATATGAATGAAAATAGCTTTCAATAATCACATACTTGAAAATATAATTTGCGATAATAAAATTAAATTTAAATTTATGACCCAAGCAAAAAATACCTATGTACTTTATCTACTATTGATACCATGTGTTCTCACACTGTTTATTTTAACAGAATTTTTAAAAAATATAATATATTTTATTTGAAATTATTAAAAATGAAGTGTAAAATTAAAAATTATATTTGTATATAAATGTGGCATTGGAGAAACTTTTAATCAGTACAACTCATTTAGAATTAATCCAAGTTATCGGCTGTTAACCACGAAAACTCAATGGCCAGAGCAGACTAGTAAAAATTCAAAAGCTATAACATAATTTTTGAATTTTTCTTAAAAGTACATTATGCATTTACTTAAAGAAAACGCAGCGGAAAACAAGTTGATCTTTTTTACTCATAAAAATAGTCATCTCTTTATAATCGAAATTTTTTCTTTTTAATTTTGATGCACTTACAATAAATAATCCAGTGCAATTGATTTCCCCTAAAAATATTTTAAAAAACTGAGACTCGTATCATTATACAAAATGCAGTGCATTAGGAATTTGCATATCGATTGAGATGGTTCTAATTTAAAGACAGTTGTCTACCGAAAAGACCAAAGGTTATACAGGGTATTTTGCTGGGGTTTAAAGAGGTATGCCAATCGATTCTGCATGGTCTTCTAAAAAGCGTTTGTTCAGGGAACCCGTTTAAATTGGACTTTTACCCCTAAAATCGCAATTGAAAATTTAGAGGGGGTGAATCTACAAATGCTTTGTAAGTTCTTTTAGAGACATCGCAGGAACTGGTGGATAGCGTAAAAACAGACCCTTCGTGCTTATAGCAAAACACCCTGCATATTCTAAAATTAGCGTAATTTTTTTTCACCTATTCATACATCTGTAGATTATAAATATATTGAATATAAATAATTATTGCGTTGAGAATTTAAATTAAACTCCGGTAACTGGTATCGTTGTAAGCTACCTTTTTCAAGTATACGCGATCAAAATTATATCTTTTTTCATATTTGTTTCCCTGATTCAACTATGAGTTTAGGGAAATGATTTGGACATTTTTATGCCTATAATAGAAACCATATATTATAGTATCGGAAAAGATAAGACCACTTTCGATACGATACTTGCATAGTTAACACCTTTCCAGATAAGTGGCGATATATCTCAATTTATAACAATTATGAGCTTCTGCTAATTTGACTAGCAATTAAAAAAAGAGCAATACCATGATTGTGCACCTATTCCGGAAAAAAATTCAAAGGAGTCACCACAGAAGTAGATATGTATATATCATTTCAAAAATATATTTTCATCATACATAATCACAGAGAAATTTTAAACAAATTATACAAAGTTTTTGGATGTTTTTCTAATCCATTCAATATGAGCGGATGTGCGAGTGTAAACCGAAGGAGCATTCCTGGAGCCACAAGGGATGTAGCCCCAAGAAACGATTCCACAGAGTTCGGGGGATCCATCCTCAGCCGCTTGGGTGAGGGGACCGCCGGAGTCCCCGCTGCAAGCCGAGATTCCTCCAGTCAGAGGTCCAGTGCAGATGTTGGTCGGATGAAGTGGCGAAGCCCCAGGGCCCCCGAGGACGTTCTCGCACTCGTCGTAGGGCACGATGGGCTTCGTCACCGTCTGCAGGATGTCGGGCATAGTTGGGAAGATGCCAGTGGAGGTGCTTCCCCATCCGAAGAGGACCACGTCTCCAGCGTGGATCTTTCCTGACTTGGGAAGTGCTATGGCAGCGACGTTCTTGTCGCTGAGGTCCAGGGGCTTGTCCAGGAAGATGAGCCCGATGTCGTAGGGACCGACTCCAGATGCGTACTTCTCATGAGTCACGCATGTCTTTCCTTGTCTAGACTGCGAGCCTTTGGTGTCCCTTAGATCGTGCAGACCGGCGATCACCTGGATGCTGGTGCAGGATGAAGCCTGGATGCAGTGGGCGGCTGTTACGATGATCTGCTCGCTCAAAATTGAGCCAGCGCAAAAGTGGTACCCCGACTGCAACGAGACAATGAAGGGGGCCGAATGGGGCTTCGCATTCTCACCCCCAACCACCCTGCCGGTGGGAAAACTGATCCTGGCAGGACCGCTTGGCTTAGCGCAGACAGCGCTCACCAGAACTAATAGTGCAACAAATACTTTCATTTCGAATCGCTTGAATGAACTGTCCTCCTGTCTAGCTATCCATGCCTTTTATTTAGCAATGCTATGCTAGGATAATATTAGGTGACGCAATATGTGCATTAATTTCACGAAAAAAAATTAAACAGGTGGACAATAATCCATCATGATAACAATATCTCGGTCAAAGAAATGTTATTCAAAATCGAGGCACTTCAGCTTAAAATACCCAAACAGAAGCACACTGCCAATTCAAGATCAAATCGGGCGCCGTGACTGAAATTCGCAACGATAACATTATGTTTATATTTCTGATTAAAGATGCACATTTATAACTTTTAAATATATATGTATATTCAAGTCATTTTATAAGCATGTATCCCTTTTTGAACTGTTTTTATTGTATACCTGTGAGTATATTTAGTAGTTTTAGGCTTGTTACCAAAAAAATGCGGCAAAAGCATGCATCATCTTATCTTTAAAACTATTAAGGCCTGTAATGCACAGGAAAATTATAACATAATTTTACATATAGTCTTACAGTTTATAAGAAATTCGCAGTATAATAATACCCTAATAATAAATACTTAAAGTTATAAATTCGAACAAATCATAAATTATGACCGTCACAACAAAGTTGATCAAAAACGCCTTAATTGCTTTAACAAAATTATGACTTTACGACTGATCATTCAAAGTCATACCTGATTTATAAATGATTTATTGCGTTAATTCTTTGGCCATAATTTTGTTGAGACATTCAAAATGAACTTAACGAAAATATTTTTTAAAAAAAATAAAATTGATTCAAAAAATTACCTAGCCCTAAAAAGTATAGAATAATTATATTAAAAGTCCTCTGCTACAGTTTCAACATTGTATACAAGACTTCATAGATTTTTGAAGTCGGTGTGAAAGCTTGACAGATAGTAATACAATACTAGGTAACCAAAAAATCTGATTGCCTTAATTAGTTAGTATTGGGTTAATATAAGTGTCAGGCTTTCACATTCGGTTCAAGTGTTCAAAAGTTATGCTCGAACAGACATTAAAAAAACATCATACGGATTCGAATTGATAAACTTCTCCCTTTTTAGAAGGCGATTAAAAAATGACATTCCCGTAATTAAAAATTTTTAACAAAAAAAAAATATTTGAGACTATCGATTACAAGATAAAAATAAGAATTTTTTTTTTTTTTACAAGATAAAAATAAGAATTTTTTGAATGTCAATATGTAGTTTTTGAATCAATAATTTAAACTCTCATCATTGCCAATTGCCTGTTTCAAGTACGTGATAAGTTTCATTCATATTTGCTTCGCCGATTTAACTAGGAATTCACAAGAGTTTTACGCATGTCATAAAACGTGCTTTGTTGCTATTTTATACGCATGCCAAAGCGAGCGTAGTCTGTAAATAACACCACCGGAACGGAATTTACAATATGTATTGTTATAAATTATGCTATTTTTTAAAACTTCACATCACGGTTTAATCCCATGTCCGTCACAAGAAAAGCTTTCTCGTAAATAGTCAAGTACTTTGACTTTGACGAAAATTTGTTTTGATCAAGATATTGGTTATTATTATGTTGATTTTACTGACTAGGCATTTATTGCGTATATTGAATTGTCTGGAGTTATCCTATCGCACTTTCGCCAAATAAAAGGCCTAGTTAGCTAGACAGGAGGACAGTTCATTCAAGCGATTCGAAATGAAAGTATTTGTTGCACTATTAGTTCTGGTGAGCGCTGTCTGCGCTAAGCCAAGCGGTCCTGCCAGGATCAGTTTTCCCACCGGCAGGGTGGTTGGGGGTGAGAATGCGAAGCCCCATTCGGCCCCCTTCATCGTCTCGTTGCAGTCGGGGTACCACTTTTGCGCTGGCTCAATTTTGAGCGAGCAGATCATCGTCACAGCCGCCCACTGCATCCAGGCTTCATCCTGCACCAGCATCCAGGTGATCGCCGGTCTGCACGATCTAAGGGACACCAAAGGCTCGCAGTCTAGACAAGGAAAGACATGCGTGACTCATGAGAAGTACGCATCTGGAGTCGGTCCCTACGACATCGGGCTCATCTTCCTGGACAAGCCCCTGGACCTCAGCGACAAGAACGTCGCTGCCATAGCACTTCCCAAGTCAGGAAAGATCCACGCTGGAGACGTGGTCCTCTTCGGATGGGGAAGCACCTCCACTGGCATCTTCCCAACTATGCCCGACATCCTGCAGACGGTGACGAAGCCCATCGTGCCCTACGACGAGTGCGAGAACGTCCTCGGGGGCCCTGGGGCTTCGCCACTTCATCCGACCAACATCTGCACTGGACCTCTGACTGGAGGAATCTCGGCTTGCAGCGGGGACTCCGGCGGTCCCCTCACCCAAGCGGCTGAGGATGGATCCCCCGAACTCTGTGGAATCGTTTCTTGGGGCTACATCCCTTGTGGCTCCAGGAATGCTCCTTCGGTTTACACTCGCACATCTGCTCATATTGAGTGGATTAAAAAGACATCCAAAAACTTTGTATAATTAATTGGTGAAAATTTCTCTGTGATTATCGATAACGAAAATATATATTTAGAAAAATAACTAGGATTAAATTATTAATTAGGTTTAGCATCTATGCAATGAAATCAAAAAGATTCAAAATAGGAAAACAGAAATTGAATCTGTTTAATTTAAAATATGTTAGAAAATGCGGACGAACATTTTAGCAACTCATTTGTCGAGGCACAGGATTTAGTTATTAAGTTATTATATGCAGCAGACAGTACAGTACAGTATGTACATACTGTACCTTGATAAATTAATCCCGCCAATCAGCAAGGAACCAAAAATGAGTATTTTCGGATGACTGTTTAAATTCCACAGCTAGAAAATATAACGAGATTTTTTAAAGAGAGTATAAGTTTTGAATTTCGAAGGGGAGCTGGAAACTCATAGAAAATATTTCCAAAGCGCCCAGTTGTATGCCTTCTGAAATCGAAGTTTGTGATGATGCACTACATTTTTAAATATATTTTTTAACATTTTGGCAACCCTCCTCATAAGCGTCGTGACATGATTTCCTTTTTTTTCATAGTTCGTGCCTTGTAATCAAAAATAATTTAAAAACTCAGATAGCTCTTGTTATTTCATTTCATTTTGATTTATTTACAAAATCTAAATGCCCGTTGTTTGGCACTAATGACTGGAAGTTTCCAATAAACAAATTTATCTGAATCTTATAAACAGTTTTGTAATGTTCATTGAGCGCCCGATTTTCCCTGTCTATAGGTCAAGGGCTAATTGCAGCTTAAACCTTCCGGACAGCAAATCAATAAGGCATATGTTATACACACAAGAAAATACTTGCACTTTAATTTGTTTGAGATTACCTATTTACACAACATTTTTTTTTAGTTATCAATTAAAATTTTATCATGTATTTAAGCCTATTTAAGTGGTTTGAGAATAAGCCATTTACATATGTTTGTGATAATTAATTAATTGATAAAAAAGCAATGACTTAATTTCATGATTTCTATTCCAAAATCCTTGTGGAAATCTCTGTAAGGCTTCTGTTCTTTCTTATTTATATACGAAGTCTAAAAAGAAATCGTAGATAAAAAGGTATAAAGTAGGAATATTGCTGTTTTGACGATTTACTGTACTTAAAACATGTAGCCTAACGCCAAAAGCCTAATTCTAGGCGAATAATTATCGAATTGTTTATTTTAATTAGTCTGTTTTCATAGCTGCTTAGCCGTAAGATATCAAAAAGTTGAATATTCGAATTTTTTGTGTATTGCTTCAATACACAATTGCTAGTAAAAATATATTTCCGTTGAAGAATTATGTTTTTTAGATATTTAAAAAAAAAAGATACTAGCGTTAGAAGTGCGCGTGTCATTAAAACTTTATTATATCGTTTAGACGGTTACTCATGAAAAAACTTGTTAGACCGTTTTAATAAAAAATTTTCTCAATTATGAAAGTATTGAGACATATGATCTTATTAAAAATGTCAAATGAGACTTTTTGGAAAATAAGCATTGAAAAAAGAAAAGATTTAAAATTTAAAATTGGCGGCTCCGCCTGACCTATGACTAAAGTTACTGTTGAATTACAATTTTGAACAATAGTAATCTATGAACTATGAAATAAAATATACTTTTTAAATAAAAACTGAATGGATGCAAGCAGAATTTTTCATGATTAAATCACACCGGAAAAGTTTAAAAATTAATAGTACATTGTTCACCAAGGGAGTAAAGTAGTACATTTTTACCCGGGTGTAAAATTGCCGCCCGAGCCGTAGGCGAGGGTGGCAAACACCCGGGTCAACATGTACTACTTTACTCCCGTGGTAAGCATACTTTTTTTTACCACATCACCGTCGAAAGTTCATTTTTTTACCCAACTTTTAAGGAACAAAAAGTAGCGTTTTTTGCCCTGAAAAATGCACCAAGGGAGCAAAAAAGTACATTTTTACCCGGGTGTAAAATTGCCACCCGAGCCGTAGGCGAGGTTGGCAAACACCCGGGTAAAAATGTACTTTTTTTTACTCCCGTGGTGAACCATTTTTCAGGGCAAAAAAACGCTACTTTGTTCCCTAAAAGTAGGGTAAAAAAATGAACTTTCGACGGTGATGTGGGAAAAACACTTTTTAGTCATATCATATATTAATCGATTATTTTTTCCGATCGATTAATTTCAAATATTTGTCTTTTCTACAAACAGGTGTGGGATTAATAAAGAACTTTGATATGTTGAATATTCATTATTCCTGTATTATTTATAAAAAAAAATATAATTATAATAATCCCTAAATCTCTGGAATATATCACTTTAACAACTGATACCTAATCAATTAAATATTGAATGCAAATTAAAAAGAATAGAAAAAACACATCATTTCGTTATTTCATATATTTTATTTTATTTTCAGTTACTGCATTATAAACTCTTCCAATCGTTTGCCCTGAATCCATTCGATGTAGGCCGAAGTTCTGGTGTAAACGGAAGGAGCGTTTTCTGATCCGCAAGGAATGTACCCCCAAGAGACAACACCAACACTCTCAACTCTTCCGTTGACCTCCTGGACCAATGGGCCGCCAGAATCTCCGCTGCAAGCCGAAATGCCTCCAGACAGTGGTCCAGTGCAGACGTTGCTTGGATGAAGTGGGCTTTCTCCGGGTCCTCCAAGGGCAGTCTCGCACTTTTCATAGGGCACAATTGGTTTGGTCACGGTTTGCAAGACATTTGGCATGCTGGGTCTGTTCGTGTTCGAAGTGCTGCCCCATCCGTAGAGGGTGACATCCCCTGAGTGGATGTAGCCGGATTCTGGAAGGTCGAGGGCTTTAACTTTGTCGCCAGAAAGGTCCATGGGACTCTTCAGGACAATAAGTCCAATGTCGTAAGGTCCAACTCCGCCGCCATATTTTTCATGGACGATGCATTTCTTGGCAGATTTCTTCTGAGATCCATTGGTATCCCTTAAGTTGTGCAGACCTCCAACAGCGGAAACCAAGGCGCAGGGCATTGCTGTTAAGCAGTGAGCCGCGGTTAAAATTGTGTTTTCATCAATTATGGCTCCACCGCAGAAGTGGGATCCAAAGAATTGAAGGGACACAATGTAAGGAGCTGATTGTGGCTTGGCATCGTTGCCTCCAACAACGCGTCCTGTGGGAAAACTGAGCTGCTTGTGCAGCACGTTGCCGCACACAGCACCAATAAGAAGGGCTAAGAAAATGACGACTTTCATGGCTAACTACCGACTACTACTGAATTTTCACCTCTGCTTGTCGGTCTTATATTTTGTGGTAGACTTAAGTGATATCTAATCGAATGAAGTACGCTAACTTCCCACTTAGAAAACGATTTCAAATACTATCGACTTTAATCCAGAGAGTTAAGTATGCAGTGCAAACATGCGGTGAAAACACTCAAAGATCGTTGTAAATTCGGAGCATGGGAAAACCTAGCAGTACGACCTCATAAATTAAAATGCGATGAATTGATAATCAATAAAGTGGCACGCGAATTATTTTATGGCATTTTTGTTAACATTTCGTAACTTTTTTAGTTTATTATTAGGGTATTTGAAAGCTCTTTGCAACAGTACAAGAACTAAAAATGTTTAATAAACTAGAAAAGAATAGAAAAATCAGCCCGCAAAACCATAAATTTATGATTTGATTAGATTAAAATGGCAATCTTATCCATTCAAAAATTGTTTGTAGGTATAAATGAACTTGATTAAACTATTAAGGCTATTAGGTCCATATACATACAGCAAAGGAACCTATTGTGAATATTATTTTTTATTCGAAAGTTAAAATACATAGCAAAAGCATTTTCTTAAAGAAGAAACACCCTACTTTCATGTTGTCTTCATTTGTTGAGAAAATATGCATTTATTGCCTGCAGTTATTACTAAACATGGAAGTATATAAATACTGATTTAACGACCAAGCCGGAAATTCTACTTTTAAAAGCCTTCACGAGGTGCGAATTAAAAATTTTAGACGAACGAAAATTTTGCACATTCATAGCTTTTGACCCCAAGATTTCATCAAAATTTGAATCGATATTACAGACTTTTCACAAGTTCTATGAAAGGGCGAAATATGTATTGAAACAAATTTGGGATCATTACTCGAAATAAAAAAATTCATTTTAAATATTCTAAAACAAAGTTATTTATTCAAATCTTAACAAATAGACTTAAAAAAGTTTAAAAACAAACAAAACATTAAATTTTTCAACAGACGTAACACTTTAAGGTCAAACACTGTGTGATGTATACAAACTGCTTTTTTAAGGTCTTTTATGCGGGTTCTTAATATAAATGCAAAATTCCAGAGCTGACAACTGCTAAAATTGCTAGGACGAGGATACCTTCAAAATTGAACAATATGACTTTTAAAGATCTAGTAGGACTGGTTTCGATTCTTTGGCGCATTTGAGCATTGAGTGGATGAGCTTCACAAATCCAGTGTCTTTCGGTTTTTCTAAACCCCGCAACAATCTATTCTTCATGACGGCAACAAATTCTCGGTTACTTAGCTGACCATCCACTAGAGGTGAGAAAATGAGGTTAAGATAGAGGCCTAAAATAAAATAATTAAGATACTTACTGTTTTCATCAAATATAGTGAAAACCACATCAATGACGTGGTCCGATAAGTCGACATGTGCCACTGTTTTAGCTACGTGTTTAAGTGTCGCCTGATCGATGGACGCCCCGGCGATATGATAAAAAGTAAGTGCTGTATCAACGTCGTTTATGTTGTTCAAAAAGTGGAAAAAGTCCAAGTAATCGTCTTTTGAAATACCCTTTCCATGGTCTCGAAATTTCCTCTTGACTCGTTTCAATTTCTTCAACTTTTTCTTTTGCGGATATCCAGCATAAGCCAAAAGTAACTCAGCAAAATCTGCTTCTGATATATGACCATCTTCGTCGGGCTTCTTTCTTTGAAACTCCAATGTTAAGATTTCGCGCTGCAATTGATGTTGAAAGTCTAAAAACTTTTCAATTGTTAATTTTTTGTCCAACTTTGGCCCGAAGAAGTAATGAGTAAGAGCCGAGTTAACGCCCTGTAGAATTAATAAAGTTTATTTGAAAAATGAAAAATAGCAGTATAGAATCAATGCCTTAAAAGTGTTTCCGGTATTTGCATGATCTCGATGTCGGCTACCAATACTAGTTTGTTGGCGAACTAAGGTTGCGACTTTTTCGAATTCTTCGCAGTCTACGTCTCCGTCACCATTTAAATCGAACATGCGAAAGGCGATTTCAAAATGTCTCCTTGAGGCTTTGGAACAGAATTTTTACATTGTGTGATTATTGAATAATTAAATATTGAAATATATGTATATGCTGTAGTTAATTTAAGATTATTCTTATTTCGAAATTTGAATTCAGCGCTTTCGAGGATTAGTATCGGATTTCTTATTTTTCTTCACGAAAACTATAGATCAGTACTTTTAACCCAATATAAATAAAATAAAACTGAAAACATTTTCATTTGTTTCAACGTAAATCTTATTTTCACTTTTCAAATAGAAGACTAAGGTTGTTGAAGACAATTTTAAAATTTAAGTAATTTTTTTTGAAAATAAGTAGATAGAGATTTTGTGGGTCTCTGATTTCCAAAATTACATACGTAAAACAGGTTTAAAAGAAAACCAAATTTATTTTAATTTAACTCTTGTTTTTCAATTAATACTAAAAATATGGGATCGTATTCTAAATAGAAAAAACGGAATAAGAAATCAACTACGATTTCAATTTCAAACTAAAATTGTGATTTTATTGTTTGCATTACTTTGTTGCGAACTGTTGCATTAAACGGAAAGTCTTGGAATATGTATGGAAGAGAGGTAATAATTGTCTTATTGCAGAAATTACAAAAACATAATAAAATAGTATTCCGGATGTTATTCGAACGTTACTGAATCGATTTCCATTTCAATTGCGCAAACATTTAGCAACTAATAGAAAATGAAGAATAATGAATTCAGGTTTAAATGATTTTTAATTAATTAATTCAGTTGATTATTAATCCCTGTTAAGACCGACTTGTTATTCAAACTAAGAAGTGTTATCGAGGTACAATCAGAGCGTAATTTCTGCTCGTTTGAATTGTTTACTTCATTTAATGGTTGGTCACCTCCCAAAAGAATTCCCTGCGCTGCAAGGGAAGCTCGAAATTTGTTTAACAAATTCATTCAAACAAAACATGAAAAACTACCTCCTACATTAAGAAAAAAGCCTTCAGTTAAAACGCCGCCGCAGGCTCTTCAGTTGAATGTGAACGTTAATGAGACCCTTCGATGCATGTTAAGAAAAAATAATCTCAGCGGTATTTTTGTTGAAAAAATGGGAAAAAGCGAGGGAAACCCTTTGATGCAAAGGACTTTTAAAAGGACATTAGGAAGGATTTGTCTCTGAAATTATTAATGAGTGCTCGCAGTCCGTGCACATGAAGAATTCGCCGGAAGGAAAGAGCACTCGAAAGCCTCTTTGTGCATTTCCCAGAGGAGGCGAATGTAGTTAGTGATGACGGGACGGGACTTTTTAACACGCAGGTCAAATCGATAATTTTCTCCTAAAAGCTCCACCAGGAGAGGAGCCACCCGAGCACAGTTCAGAGGGGACCGGGACCGAGTTCCTCAGGTCGTCTTGTTTTCATCAGGATTTCCATTAATTTGCACAATTTGCAGATTTTCTTTGCTAATGTTTTCCGATTTGTTATCGAGTGCCAAAGGTAGTTTAAGGCCGGGAATAACTCGTCTCGCAGAACACCTCCCGGAGGTGCGGGGACTCCTCTGAACCCTCCTGTGCCGTAGTCCAGTACTTTTCCACACATAATCCTGGTCCAGTCCCACTGTCGTCAGAGGCATTCAACAAGGTGTTGTTGGTGTTTCTCCTTGAAAGTGGAGAGACTGGTGCTTGTGCCATTTGAGGATTTTAAGGCGATAAGTTCTATCCTGAAGTGTGTAATTGTCGTGATGCATTTTGGATGTTTCTCTTATGGCTTACCAACAGCGAGGAGCGGTCTCCGGTGCGCATAATTTGTGGCTGCTAATAATTTTCACATAATAAGAAAGTCAGAAATCTCGGGTGGAAGCTTTTTGCAATTTTCTTGTTAAGGCGACTTCAAGTGACGTGGGATGTGAACACTTTAAGTGGTTTTAATTCTCGTGAAGAGTTCTTTAATTGCATGAAGAAATTTCAGGTGATACCCAAATGAAAAAATGGCTGTACACAAAAAAATGCACTAATTTCCTTCTCAATAAAAATTTGAGGGAAATATGAAAAAGCGCAGGAAAACGACAACGTAGACCACACCTGCAAGATCAGTTAATAGAAAAATGCTTAAAAAATTATGTTCCCGACGCCGCGTTTATATTTATTTGAAATGTTGCGGAGTTATTCTGTTGGTTGTGTTCTATTTATCTTTTCTTTTCCGCGAATCTCTTCATGCTTACGAAGTCAACAAGGGCAGGAGTATCCTGAAGGACGAGGTAAGTCATTTCCTTGCGAACAATGTTTTTTTATTTTTTTATTATAATTCCTTAGCTACTGTCTTTTTGAGAAATTGTTATATACAATAGGTATTCAGTAGCTCCCGGTGAATTCGGTGCATGGGTTCAACAAGTGTCCTACTTTTTACTACACCGCCCGACTGGCGAGACAATTCTTTATTTTAATTTTTTTTTCTAGTCGAACAAATTTTCCATAGACACTTTCTTACAGGCATTTTTATATCTACATATTTTCAGCTTAAACAAAAAATACTGGTTAAAAGAGCCCGGGTGCCGAAGGAAAATAAATTCCCACAGGAAACCGTTTCGAAGATAACAGCGACCACTAAATCATACTCAACCCTTAATCCTGTCTACGAATATTCGGAAGAATTGCACAGTGCCACCGAGAGGGACTTACTTGCGAGGAAAGCTCACCTCATCGACATTTGTACAAAGGAGAACATAATTGGAGCATACCCACCGAACGCTTGGGAATTTTTTATATCGCCGGGACACAACCTGGTCTGGTGCAATGTGTTCAAAGCAGCCAGTAGCACATGGATGTACTACTTCAACATTTTAGGTAAACCACAGAACATGTTAATAATAATTGTGTTCACAAGTAAAGTTAGGTTTAATGTGTTTATTTTATTGTCGTCGCACTCTTTTTCCTAAAACATCCTAAAGTACATTTTAAACTCTCAACTGAATATTCAATCAATTTTTTATCACCCATTATAGCAAAATTTTAAGAGTTTTAACTAAAAACAATTTTACTATGTTTCACCAATATGCCAACATTCGATTCGAATAAGAAACTACATTTTTCCAATATAGATCTAAATTTTAAAGAAGATTATGCGAAATATTTTAGGTCCACACATCTCTCCTATTTCGAGATTCAAATTTGAAAAATTTAGTTAATGGACCCAAAATTTTCATCCTGCTTATATTAAAACTTGGTTAACAATTCTTGAGTAGACGTGTAAGATTCAAGATTTAAGTAGGCACTTACATCCTTTCAACCTTTCATATATATATTAATCTGAATTTATTTTTATTCGTTCATTAAATAAAAATATGATATGTACATATATACGAGCAAAATAGATATCAAAATAAATAATTTTGTACTTATTCCTCCTTATTCGACAGGTGGTTATGACGCTAAGTACCTTCAGAGGACGAAAATATCTCCAATTGAATTAGCTAGGAAGCGATTCCCTCGTCCAAAAATTCATGAGCTTATGGAAGCCCTGCCTACATCAATATCATTTTTAACAGTGCGTGAACCATTCGAGAGGCTAATTTCGGCATACCGTGACAAATTGGAAGGATGCCGCAACAAGTACTATAAGGTGCTCGGAAGACATATAATAAAAGCCTTCAGAAGTAAAGCTCAGAAGAAGCGCCACAATACTGGACCAACATTTAAAGAGTTTCTTCTATTTTTGATACAAAGCTATAAGAAAGGGAAACAATTTGATGAGCATTGGACGCCAATTTACAATTTTTGCACACCTTGCAGTATTAATTACACGATAGTCGCTAAAGTCGAAACATTACAAAGGGATTCTGAGTATATTATAAGGCAGGCCGGACTTGAACCACTATTACTGGGAAAATTGCCAAAAAATGTTATGAAGAAAATATCGAATCAATCGACTCAAGTTTCTGGGAGCCTCATCAACAAGTACGTATAATTTGAATACCCTCTTTCATATGTTAACTATCTGTGCTATAATCATTTCAAATTATCTCTTTTTACAGATACTTTAATCAAATAGATCGTACATTACTAGAGGAAATATTAAAAATCTATCGTTTGGATTTCGAGCTTTTTGGATATAATGTGACTAAGTACTATGATATTGTGCAACCTCCACCGCCATTGATGCTTACGAGTTACATAAGTTCAACATCTTCCACAACTGTCAACACAGAAGAGATCAAGAAGAAGTAAAGAAAACACAAACCCACACACAAAAAAGCGAAAGGAAGACATTTTAAAGGTTTCATCTGCTTCCTCCGCGAAGTAGAAAATCAAGATGATTACCACTTTCGAGCAAGTAATATGAGTAAACTTTCTTTAAAACCAGAAGGATAAAATGAGAGGGAAATGGTCACATGAATTAAATATTCAACAATCCCAAAATTAAGGAAAGTTTCTTCAATATTAACCCAAGAGTTGTGATTAACTTTGCTGGCAAGCGCCAAATATTTTTAAAATTTGCCTTGCTTTTCTACTATATTATGTATAATCATTGTTGGGAATTTACACGTCTTTTAATTTATTTATAAAAAAAAAAAACTTTAAAAAATTTCCCTGTTACGTTCTCGAAACTCTAATTCCACCCTAAAATCGCCTCTTGCTAGTTCAAGTGAAGTGCCAAATTTCGAAATTAATTGGTAAATATATTTTTTGTCACTATTGGCGACATATCGAGGATATGTAATTCATGTGAGTCATGTTCAACGAAAAAAAATGTACCTAATTTAGCTAGTTCTATATATTGATTCTAGATCAAATTTTCGTCGTGCTTTCACCACAATTAAAGGTTTTTTGCACAAAAACTAGTTTAGCACACAGCAACATTATGAAATTGTTACTCGTTTTAAGAAGAATATTGTGATTCCAAGAGATAAACAAATTACATTTTTTGATAAATATTATAAAATTTCGATGTGAATACTATATTGTCGTCTAAAAGATAGAAACACATGAAAGAACAAAATCCTTGTACATAGGCTCTATCTGTGAAAAACGTATGTGTCTAGTCTACATTTGAAAGAATTTTACGATATATTTTCATGACAATCTATTTAATGAAAAAGAGAAGCACTCAAAGAGTATATTTGTAAAAACATATTGACCCAGTTTGGGTTTTTTTTTTATTGTAATCTTTCTATCGTATTAACATTACCTTCATGTACATACAAATAGCGTTATATTGAATGTCTTATTGGAATAAATTATATGGTGATATAAATAAACTTATGTTTGATTATATAAGAACTTTAAACCGTGGTGCCTGCGGCAGAAAACTCACATTGCAAATATGAATTGAAATGTTAAATGCTAAATACAGCTTCCTCCGTATCGTTTTTTACGAATTTTGCCCTCTTTAATTATATTTTACAGTCAAAATATTCAGGTGTTAGTACTTAAAAAAAAATTACAGGTTTCCGTATTATAAAACAAAAATTAGCGAAAGTTAAAAATATAGTGTAATAGTGAAGTAATACTATGCATACATATATGAGAAGTAGGAACCTAAAGAAAATATAAGTTTTTCCCACATCACCGTCGAAAGTTCATTTTTTTACCCTACTTTTAGGGAACAAAGTAGCGTTTTTTTGCCCTGAAAAATGGTTCACCACGGGAGTAAAAAAGTACATTTTTACCCGGGTGTTTGCCAACCTCGCCTACGGCTCGGGTGGCAATTTTACACCCGGGTAAAAATGTACTTTTTTACTCCCTTGGTGCATTTTTCAGGGCAAAAAAACGCTACTTTTTGTTCCTTAAAAGTTGGGTAAAAAAATGAACTTTCGACGGTGATGTGGTAAAAAAAAGTATGCTTACCACGGGAGTAAAAAAGTACATGTTGACCCGGGTGTTTGCCACCCTCGCCTACGGCTCGGGCGGCAATTTTACACCCGGGTAAAAATGTACTACTTTACTCCCTTGGTGAACAATGTACTATTTAAGACCCAAAACTCTATTGAAAAATTGGTTTTCCGTACGGGTAATTCTGCATAAGTTCGGCTGTTTGCAGATCTTTTCCAAGTTTAAGGTTATGATAACTTGAATAGAGGCGCATCGATTTTCATTTTTATTCTTAAAATTTTTTATAACTCGGGGTCTGTTTGAAAAGTACCAGCCTGATTTGATGAAAGTTTAGTTCAAATTTGATCCAAACCCAACAGTTCAAGGGACAACTTTGTGCAAATCTGATTTAAATCTAGCTAAATTCATATTCAAACTCAACATGACCAAAATCCTTTTCATAGCACATTAATTTCTCTTGATTTTAAGTCGCAGATATTTATCGCCCATTCATTGTAACAAAAACTCACAAATAATATTCAAAGGTCAAAAACAAGATTTGCTCGTTAAACTACTGACTTTTAACAATTTGAAGTGGACATTCTCATTAAGACCACTTAAGATAGTCATCGCTTGGTTTAAATATCCACTTTCATTAACGAGGGCAACAAAGTTGATATTGTTATTGTTTTCTAATTTCGTATTAAAATTATTTTCATAAACAGATAAATACCATATGAAAAGTAAAATAATAACTTACTCGACAAAACGGTGAGAAGGAAAATGTAGTCCGAGAACGTGATAAGTCCATACGATCCCAGCTTGTAGAAAATGCTGTCTCTGTCTAGATTGAGGTCCAGTCTTTCAGTCACGGTCTGCGAATGTAATTAGGAAGGCATTAAAACCGCCGAAAGAAAAAATACTTCTTCTTAGTTTTTGATGGTCTATAAAAAATAGGGACAAACGCGGAAACGATAAAGATTTGAACGACATTTTCCAAACTTTGGGCACTGAACGTGTCAAACATATAAAGAACTGTATAAAATAAATTCTATCATAACACAAAAGCTATGTAAATATGTGCTTTTTTCTAGTTCTACAGTTGCATTTTGGGGTGTTTTACAAACGAGCTTATTTTTCGTTCTGTGTTGCGTGAGTCCGATGATCTCAGACCTTTGAGCAAAATCCTTAAATTCTTGTCCTAGAATTTAAAATTCATTACCATCCTGCCTTAATTTGCTTAAAATTAATTCTGTTATTTTTACGAGTATATCTGTTCATCAAATGCATGCAGGAAACTTTAAACATTTCGAAAAGGTAATTTCTCTACGTTATTCTATCCATACGTTCAGCCACAACCTAATCTAAGTTATGTAATCGTTAGTCGGGACATGATTTTAAAAGTGATTTTTGTGATGAAAAACTGAAACTACAAAAAAGCACACTTATTTCACCATAGCGGCGGGCAATTTTATAGAAATTTTGAACATTTTTGTAACGAAAATTCAATATTTTTGTTCGAGTAGAATAAATAACATCCAATGGTCACATTCATAAACGAAAGATAAATTAGAGAATAATGAGAGAAAATTCGCCAATTGAAAAGCAAATATTTCAGCAGCAACAGAAAATAAGTTCAGCACCCAAAAATTGTTGAAATCTTTTTATGTATGTCGCGCACATGTTTTTTTGTTATGTCGAATAAAAAATGAAAGCAGGAAAATGGCTTTACAGATGATATGCGAAAAGATGGGCTTAAGTCATGCAAAAATCCCTATCTATTGCATTCTATAGAAAAAGTAAATCCAAGCTGGTATAATACAGGGAGGTGATAAGTTAAGAGGGGAATCAGTAAATACCTCTCCCACAATCTGAAAAGATAGAAAATTTTAAAAGAAGGGAGCAGTGTTAGAAAGACAGTGACATAATTAAACTAAAACGTTTTTACATTTAAAGGAAAATATTGTTAGTTTCTGATGGTTACATTTCCCAATGGAAATACAGCCAGCGGAAATAACTCGAGCCAAGAAATTACCTTGGGATCGTAGCGTCGATACTGATCCAGTCCAAGTCCTGCAAATATATTTATAGCAATTTTAAGTAATTTCCCAATCTGATCAAAATAAGATCTAGTAAATAAAATTAATGTTAGTACCCTCAGGTTGCTTCATCCCAGGCGTCATGCTAGTTAGAAAATCCACCGGAGTCATAAAAACCTCGCTATGGTCTGTGGTAGTTGGGACTTGAATAGTTGCAAAGTACCGAAAAACTTTATCTGGAGTAGAGTACTGCCGAATACGATTTTCATACTCAATTATCTGCCAACATTTTAAAGAACGAATGTTTTTATTTCCTCAGGAAATCCCTTATTTGTGGCGGAAAATTTATAACAAAAGTTTTAAAAACCAAGTAGAAAAAATAATATAAAAAATAAACAAAGTTGCTACAGTAAAGACACTGGAGGACATTAAACGAATATTTATTTGTTTTTTAAAGTGAAACTTTTAAGACCATATCGTTGAAACTGTTCAAAAATCGATCAATATGTAAGACCTTTCAAAGAATTCAATGCACAAGCAAAAACGATAACCCATGGAAATTCCAGCATCATAATGTGGTTTTTCGTACTATGCTATGTATGTGTCTCTCCTGAATTCGAACAACAATGTATATTTATGTTAAAATCATTAAAGTGATGTTGCCTTATACATGTAAATATCTAACGAAATGGATCTTCCAGTAAAACTTTAATTCCTAATTTCTAATTCTAGATTCTATAACAAATATTTCATGAACTTTCTATGAGGTTTCATCCATTTGTGAATGACATATACCAACGATGGATATTTATGACTATTTTTTAGTTTTAGTGAATTCGGAATTTATGCAAAAATATTTTCCAAACAGCTTATCCATATGAACTATAAAAATAAGAAGAACAATGATGAAATATTGTTACTTTTACTGATAATTCTGTCTCCAGAATACATTGATAAAATAGCACAACAATAGCCCTTACTTGTTGCCGAATAAAACAAATAACTTTTTACAAGAAATTGTTTGTTTGAATTTTAATCAACTTCGACCCCATTGCAGAGGCCTTGAAGTCTCCACAGAAAGAATTATTATACACAAACTCACTGTATAAATTTAGTGTGTGATTGCAAAATAGTATATGTAACTTTGCTTTGTTATTATAGGTAAATTGCCAACATTTTTACATCCACAACCACATAGTTACAGTTAGTAGCAAATTAGCAGTAGCTAAAAATGTTTATTACCGTCCGGTTGCTGCAATCCGGGTGTAATTGCTCGCAGGAAATCGTCAGGGGTCATGTAGACCTCAGTACCTCCGCTGTAAAGAACGCGGACTGTAGCAAAGTAGCGGAAAATCTTGTCGGGGGTGGAATACGACCTCATTCGGTTTTCGTACTCAATGATCTGCGGCCACCCACAGTGCGGGGAACATAAAAAATCAACAAAATAAAAAGTAGAACAAAATAGAATACATAATTTATTAGAACCTAAAATTGAAGAAAGGGCATTGGAAGAAAGAATATTTAAAAAAAATTAAAATCTCTTCCACCACATTCTATTGCAAGATATGATGCATTTTTACCTTCCGGTCACGAAACCCGATTTTCTCCTTTTTGTTTTTCTTCTTCCCCATTTCGGAACCAATTTGTTGGTCGCCTTCTTCGTCCAACTCAGAGTCGGAAACGTCCGAGGAACCGTTCTCGCCCCCTTCGTCTCCGTCTTGCGCACTTTTTGTCCCACTGAATGCATCTACCGGCGGAAAAATTGCACCTTTTATCCTATTTATGCAGGAAATTACGTAAATCAGAGTTAAAATAATAAAAGGCGATTTTTTTTACCCTTTCCAGTCGAGAATGCTACTGAAGAAAATTGTGCAAATGAAGACGTAAAAGTATTTTGTGATTTTCGGGGTGTTTTGATCCTTATGCCCGAAATTCTTATGACCACGGGAAAACTCGTAGTTGGCACATTTTAATGCGGCTGGACAAACGGCAGCTGCTTGAATTGGGGCCCTGTAGACGCTCTGAAGGTTCCTAGCCAAAAGAGCACCACAGTACCGAATCGAGGTCATTTCGCAGCGTGAATTGAAATTCAGCTGAAAGTACACTTAATTTGGGTACGTTAATAACGGCTATTTAGTGCAAACATTTATTAAATCACCTTATTCAACAAATTCCCGTTTTTCACGACAGCCTTTCTCCGCAACTTCGATTTATCCCATGTCAACTGTCAACCTCTTTGGACTTTGGCAATCAGCTGGAGGGTTGTTTACTTCGGAACGGTGCGGTATTGGGCTATAGCGAATTTCAACGCCGATAAATTAAAACCATCTTTGTGCCGAAGCCTCCGACTCAAATTGGGGTAAACAAGAACAAGTTTGACAACTGTTTGTTGACAAACAAAACAAGCGCCGACTCGGGCAAAAATGGAGGCTACTTCGCTGTGGGATGTTACTAAAATGTGTAGAATTTGCTTGAAATGTGACTCGCAGGGACTCGTTTCCATTTTTAACGTAGCGTTTACTGTGCGGCCTGTCGATATGATTCGCATCCTTAACCTTTTTAAAGTAAGTTACAGCTTTTTATTTATTTACAAGACTGCTCACTCCCTGGATTTCCCTTTTGAATTAAATATGATAATTTAAGAATTAAGAGACCTTAGGGGCAATATAAATAAAATTGTGAATCACTTATTGCTGCTAATAAACTTGCCGTTTTACTTCGCTGGGGTTTTAGGCGAACACTGTGGTTTCAGCCACTCATACAGATTTTACTAATTTATCCAGTACAAGTTAAACTCAAGGAAAACATTTCTTGGATATTATCAAATTTTGAAAAGTAAAGATTTGTTACAAAGAACAAGCATTCCAACCGGCATGTTCACCGCTCTTACTTTCGGCTCTAGTTATAAATAAATTCCTTGAATACAAATTTCGCAAGAATAAATGTAGATTTTTATTTAACAACTTAAAATTTTGAACGTAGATAGGAGATCCCAACTTATGAGGAATTTTAAACTTAAATGAACTAACTATATTTTTTACTAGATTTCAATTAATTTTTGTAAAAGTATGAGACATTGTGCCCTTTTGAGATTTGATTTGGTTCAGACAATCGCCCCGAGCTTCTCTTTCGTGTCGTAATACAACTTATTTGTTGTTATAAATATTTACATAATACTTTTCGTTTACAAAGGTAGATTTAACTGACGGGTTTCCTTCATGTTTATGCCAATCTTGCATTTGTCGTCTACTGGACGCATATAACCTGAAGCAGCAGTGTGAACTTTCAGAAATTCGAATTCGGGAATATTTAAGCACAACAGCACCAGTTTCCTACTCAACTAAAGACATAGAAAGTTTGAAGAGTTTTGGAAATAGGTAAGTAATAAATTCTTCTCCATTTGAAGAAAATTTATTAAATTTTATTTGAAATAGTTCACCACCAGCACAGTTATTGAGTGAGTCGCACTTAGGAAAAGATGAGATTTACGATACTATGGATGTCGTTTGTGATATTTTCGATAACAACAATTCCGAAAATATTGAAGTTGTAGACAGCGTTCTGCAGGATGTTGATATCGATGTGAATAGCCTCTCCAAAGAAGATGATGAAGTTGTTGTTGAAGAACCTTGTCCTAGTTCAAATTCTTTGGAAAATAAAAGGGATACATCTTCAGCAGTTAAAGTAAAGGTTCAAATTCGTATATGCTTCACGTTATAAATTCTATAATGTGGAAAATTACAGGAACGAACAATTAAAAACAAGGCACAATTTAAGACTCCAGAAAAATGCAATGAATGCGGAAAAGTTTTTCCTTACAGTGGGTATTTGGAGATTCACATGAGAACTCACACAGGAAGGAAACCTTTTAAATGCAATGTTAGTAATAAAATCATTTAGTATCTCAATAAGTATTCAATAACTTTTTTAAGGTATGTGGCCGGCGCTTTACACAAGGGGGAAACTTAAACCTCCACCAGCGTATTCACACAGGTGAAAAAAGATATCAATGCGAAGTTTGTAGCAAATTCTTCACAACCTCCAGTAATTTAACGGCCCACAGAAAGAGTCATTCTGAAATGAGGAATTTTAAATGCGTCCAGTGTTTGAGGGCGTTTAAGACGCAGAGGGAACTCAAAAGTCACGAAGGTACGCACACGGGTGAGAAAAACCACATCTGCGAAATATGCCAGAAAGCCTTTCATAAGCAGTCCTACCTGAACGTTCACATTAAAGCGATCCACAAAGGAGAAAAAAGGTTTCAGTGTGGTGAATGCGACAAATCTTTTTCAAATAGTTCCAATTTAATTTGTCATTATAGGTAATATTTCAGCAGTTCTTAAAATTTATTATTATTTACTTTGTTTCAACAGAATCCACACTGGAGAGAAACCGTTTCAGTGTAAGAAATGCAAAGCGAAATTTAATCAATCTTCAGCTCTTGCTAGACATATCAAAATACATTCAAGGTTGTCGTAATAAAGTTTGCTAAAATTTATATAATTAACAGTATTTTTCCCTAAAGAGACAATCACGCACCAAGCGAAATTTCCTCTGCCACAGGAATAGAAGACGTTACAATACCTGAAGTCCTTCGTGAGGAGAATTATTTAGAATGTCAAGACCGTGCTATTGAGCAATGCAATGAAGTTCCCAAAGAAATCTTTGGCTAAAAATCTCAAATGATTCAGCAACAAATCAAAGACCATATGCACTTTAAATGAGTATTATCTTTAATTTTCTACATGCTATATAAATAGGTAAAATGTTACTTAAAATTCGTGAACAATTTCATCATCTTCATGTCGTCTAATTGGGTCTCCTTTGAGAAGTGAAGAAATCATGCTGTAATAAAATAAAATGAAATAAAATAGATGAATGTTTTTGGAGCAACACTCTTACCAGTAGAGATAAATGAAAAACATGATCATGTAGTAGCCCAAATAAATCATGCAATTCCTCAAATGGACCTTAAGAAGACCTCGGCTGTGTATGTCAATCGGATCGTATACGCCCAGGTTTCCAGAAGGAAGACGATATAGCTCGTAGCCCAACCAAGCAACCATTGGGACGTTCATCAGGAAGAGCACCCAGTGACCACCAAAAATAATAAAAATACAGAGGATCGCATGAGCGATGAACTTTGGCATGACCCAGAAATTGAGCCTGTTGCAGCATTCTTGTGCGTTCAAATAATCACATTCCAGATCGGCCAGCGTCAGGATCTGAAAATATGTAATTATGATAATAATATTTGATTGTATTTCGAAAAGGAATTATTCAATACATTTTAAAATTTAAGACAGAATAATACGAAAAGTTTGAATGGTCCTAATTCGATCAATTGGGTGGATTCCAAAAAGGAGTTTCAACAACTGGGACATTAAACTGATAATTTTAAAAAATTAATATGAATTCTTAAAATTCATCCAGCTACAATACAGAAAACGTAGGTGCATAGTCCAAGTGGGACTCTCGCGGGCACTCAGTCGAATTTAGGCTAATTCAATTGAATAATTCGCTGGATTTGCCTTTTAATTCCCTATTAAATTTATTTGCTTCTCTACTCACATAGTAAATAATCAGAAATAAAATCACTCCGAATGTGACGAGCGCAAACGAAAATAGAACTGGATCTGGAAGCATGTCTTGCGATTATCGGTCAATTAGGTCGGTCCAGAATCAAAAACGTCTGAATTCTTTGGCATCGTCGTCAAAGGATTTCAATCAGAAATCGCATTTACAAACTCGGCAAAACACAAGCCAAACAATTCACAAATGACCGATGGTCCTCTGACAGACTGCGATTGTCACTGTGACGTTTTTCGCTCGAAATGGCTAGTAATTTTATTTTCTTCGTTATTTGATATTTAATTTGAATTTCTGAAAGGATGATGATAAGTTAGGGGCTTAGAATAATTTTGTGGTTTAATTCTTAATATTAATAAAGTGAAAATAGATATTAGTAAAGTGAGAATAGTGTGATTTGTATGTAAAGTGGTTGCGAATTCAGAATTTTTGGCGTTATTGTACCTGCTCCAATTAAAATATGAAGAGAGTTCTTCCCCTCGCTAGGCACTCTCTTAAAGTTCTGTGGCAGCTTTCTGCTCGCCTTGGGACTGGCTCCGTTGAGCTGCGGCGGGTCGGGCCAAAGTGGATTTAAATCTCGCAGGTGAAGGATGTCCGCGTCTCGGACTGGTGAAAAACCCTAAGAACTGCAAAAAGGACCCTCCAAGCGCTCGAGGTCACCCGGAACTGTGCAACAGTGCGACTCCGGGGTAAATCCGCGCGACGATTGCACCGCGACCCTGCGCTTCTGACAGGTGCGGGGCGAGTTTTGTTGCTCGTCAGGTGATTGCTCTGGGGCTCCTCTTTTTCGCGAGTGAAATCGACTTGCTGCTGCCCGCTGGCGTTTCGTCTTGATTTTTCTATTTCACTTTTCGCATCTGGGGGCGACAGGCAGCTCGTCCTGGTGAAGGTGGTTTTCCGTGACACTGAACGCGAGCAGAACTGAAGAATCGTTTATTTTATTCCTCGGGAGGGCTTCCAGCGACGGACTCACAAAAACCTCCAGCGCCCCGGGGAGTGCAGAGAATTTGTTCGCGGCACGGTAGAATTTTTGCAAGATTCTCGGTCGGGCGGAGGAGCGCCTGCTGGGTGCAGCCCCAACTTGTTGAGGGGGACTGCTGAGTGGTGTGCCACGGGAGAGCTCCCGAATTCGCAGTTTTCTGCGGTAAACTACCTGAGCCGAAAATTGGTTGAAGAGGAAGAAAAAAAAAACAATTTCTTTTCCTTTTGATTCCCCGACCTGTCGACAGATCTCTCCCGCGCGGTGCGTGTGTGTTCGTGTGTGCGTGTCCATGGACTGCTAATCAGTGCGTTCCCCTCTCTTTGCCGTGTCGCGATTGTTGCAAAAAAAATCATCAGCAACGGCAACACACCACCAGCATCTGAAGAGAGACGGTCTTGGCGGGTCGGACGGGCGAACGGTCGAGAGAGCGGTGAGCTTTTTTTCGATAAAACTTTCCTCCTCTCTCTGCAGCAGCAATCCTGCGTTCGCCATCCCTTCGCGAAACATCAAAGGAAGGCGGCGTGCAGCATCCCGAGAGAAAGGTGCGTTTTTTATGTTTTAGGTTGTTTTATATGTTCTACTTCAACCGAGGGGCGGAGCACCCTCGCAAAGGGGCGCTGCTCAGGTTTCAGCGGTCTTTTTGTGAGTCATCTTTTGTTGCAAAATTTTCTTCAGATGTAATTGAGAAACAAAGGCGTTTTGTTTACTTTTTTCTTCGTGTACCCCTTCGCACCGCTGTCTGTAATACAGAATAATTCTCCCCTCTGTTTTTGTGGCGTTTTTGCTCGCTTTACAAATTTTTCGCATCTTGAAGTCTCACTGTGTTAAGATTGTTGTCTCAAAAGACAAACAGACGTTCTTATCATCACGCACAAAAGCTCACACTCTAAGAAAACAAATTCCCTCGCATCGCAAACAAAAGCAGTAAGAGCAAAACATGAAAATGTTAACTTTTAAGAGAGTTTGGGCGCTGGACTCAGATTGCTTAAGAAACTGGATTGGGGAAAAATACTTTCTTGTATGATATGCTAGATAAAAAGATAAACTTCGATCTGTTCCGCGAATTATTCCTCGAATTGGTGACAGGTGCGATCGCCGAGCGGTCGAGGGACGGGCTCTGTTTACCTGCCGGCGTCGTCGTCGTCGCCGTCGCGAGTAAGGTGACTCGGCTGCGGCTGGCCCATGTGGCGCGCGAGAACGAGGCAAGGTCGCCTCGGTGCGGCGTGATTCGGTTCGTCGGGGCCGACTCTTGTTTACTTCGAACTCCCAGCAGCTAGCGCTCCGCCACCCGTCCCCGCCTTCTGCTGCTGGGCCGATAAGCTCTGCTCCAGCTGGGGGCCCCAGATAGCGGCGGGTCAATGGTCATCGTCGTGACCGCCTCGTTGCGGGGCGCCAGCTGCGAGGGGTCATCTTAAGCCGGCTGGGCCACCCCCGGCTAATCGGGCTTAATCCGGTGTTAGTGCACTAGTGGCTAATTGCAGGTGAGCGGCGGGAAGCCCTTGCTTTAATTGTCCTTTTAGCGTTTTCAGTTATTAAACTTAATCTGGTAATTTAACGGCAATCACCAATAAGACGCAACGAGGGGCTTTTGCGGATTAATTGTAATAAGTCCAGCAATTCCCAGCAAGACTTGCAAAATTGTTCAGATTTATTTCATACCCTTAATTCAGTTGGTCATGAACTCCAAATCTGCGTTCAGAAATAGGGATAAATAAAAAAGGAGATACTGTGATATTTCCTTAATTTAAAAAATTCATTATAGTTAACTTAGCATCTCACCTCGATCGTGGTGGATCTTAATAGGTCCTATACTGAGATAAACTATAGTATGATTAATAATTGCATAAATTTTACCTCCTGTTAAGCACCTTGAAATAGGTTTATTTTCGTTTTAATTTCTTAAATATGAAACGCATTAAAACTATCAGTATTAAACATTTTTCATAATTAGAGAGCTAATAACCTAGAAAAATATGTTGCGTGAATCTTTATAATCACTATATTAATAATTATATAGATTCAGAAATAGCGACCCTTAAAACCAACATCAAATATCGATTTTTATGGCAATGGCTTACATCTGAAAATTTGAAACCATCCGTTTTGAAATCCGCAATCTTGTCCATACTCAAGGACATTACATAGGTACAGACAATTTTATTAATATAGATTTTTTAATTTAGGATTCCGACTACGAAATTAAAAATGTAGTTTTCATTACTTAGAGTTTTTGAAAAAAAGGTGCAAAAAATTAAAGTAAAGCATATTTAAGCTGGAAAACTGGAAACTTAAATCATACATTTTTATAATAAATTATATATTAAGATGAAACTATTAAAACCTTAAACATTTTACAAAACATTCCCCGAAATTAATTTTGCTTTTTTTATTGAATTGAGTTATATCAACAATTTTGTTACTTGAACAATAACAAAATTCCCAACACATAGAACGCTCCGAAATAAAGACTGCAATTAACTATACATGGATAAAATTATTATTTACTCAATGTAACAAATATTTGTTTCATTTTAAATATTTTAACCCTTTTGAGATCATTGGCAAAATTTACTAAACAAGGATTCAATTTTTTTATATGCTAATGTTTCGTTATAAAAAGTCCAAAATAATTTCATATACGCTATAGAAAAAAATTACGAAAGTATACACATTTTTATATACCCTTGAAGTCTTAGTTCTTTACAATCTGTTAAAAAAAAGTAGTTGTTATAATTATGTTATTGACAATTTCGCATAATACCAAAGATAGGTTTTAAAAACAAAACAATTATATTTATCTAATAAGAAAACATAAGTACTGGTAGTTCAATTGAATTTAAGTTTAAAATATTAACCAAATGTTCAAGCACTATTTAAATATGTATTGTTTATTTAAAAAGTTTATGTCGACCTTTAGCTCAACTCAGTAAGAACTACGAGCTTTCCCTATGGAAGACAAAATGTATTTATGTATATTGGTTTTATAGAAATTCCATAGAAACTTAAAACTTTCATCCGCAATTTAAAATTCCAAAACGTTTGCTCCGCTTGTGTTCGAACTTAAGCTGTGGGATGAAACTACAGACTATTGGGAGAATGAATGAATTCTTGGGACACCTTACCTCGAATGGTAGACGAACAACAAAACTTTAAAATTTTGATTAATTTGTCATCTGCGACGAGACTTGCAAAACAACTACAAATACATATAAAAAAGTTAAGAAGAATGAATAAACGAATGATCCGACATTATTCCTGAATTTTTCTTTTTCTTATTTACAAATGTGCAAATGTTGAGATTAAGGAATACAAGAAACTCGAAGTGGAATCGTCTTTGAGAAAACTGGAGAAAAAGAAGTTGAAATCGTTGAGCATAATAATCGACTATGTGCACGTCCAAAGTAAATACTCTCAATAAATCAAACAGTTCTGGCTCTGCCAACATGACTCACGATTTATTGCAACTCAGGAAACTGAGCTGGTTTCTTTCAGCCGCCGAGTAGTCTGTCCAGTTAAGGCCCGGCAAATATTCTACTTTCGGAAAATAACCTCTTGGCTGTATTATTATACAGGGTTTTGAATTATACGGTCGTAATGTCTGGGGTCTTATTTTTTAAATACTGTCTATTATTCTTGCAGAGCTCTTTTTGGTAAAATACGATATTCTGAAACATATGTGGCCTTAAAAGGCTAAACGACTCGGATTACTGCAGCGCATGGTCGTTTCCTTTAGTCACCAGGAAACTAGTTGAATCTGATATCCAAATCAAAATGCGGAGTGAATTGCAGGTTGCCAATTAAACCTCCATCGGAGTGACCAATTACGCCTCTGAGTCCACCTGAGCGGATAATTGCTGCGTATCTTTTTATCTGGTCCATGCACTTATCTGGCCAGACGCAGAACTCGTCTTGCGCCTTCTTGGCAGCTGACTATGAGGTAATCGTCGGCACATTTGATCCGCGAGGCGCTCTAATCGACACAAAAACGCATTGTCCACCCGCCGTATGGAAGAGGCTGGCTTGTGATACTCCCACACCGTACTTCTGCGAACTTGTCCAGAGTCGTTCGAAAGGTCAATTGGGGAGCCTCTCGCCTCAGTGATAACTAATATTTGAGTGGACAGCGCTGCAGTTATCCGAACCTTTGACCTTATTACTGAGGCGTCCCAGAGTGAATCCAGCTGGACGAAGATAAAATATATCAACATATTATACAATATCGCAGTATACGTCACAACGTCGACTATACTCTGGTGTTGTTTGTTTCCTGACTTTAACAGGCTGAATGCAAACTGCTCGTCATTCCCTTTTCTAATAAGTTTCCATTAAAAAAGTTTGTTTTTGCCAAGCCCTGCGTGGCCGCCTTCTGGGAATATGCGGGGGTTCTTCCTATCCTACTCAGCAAATATTTTAAGGGACACACCAGGGAAGGTCCTCTCCTCCTGCGTTGTGGGGCCGCCGGAGACAGTGTGGTCTGCTGAAAGTTTTATCAGTTTTGCAGAAAAGGGTGTGCTTGAAATTCTCAAGAAGATGGAGAGTTAAACACGTCGAGCTGAGACAATTTGCAATTTTAACAAAGTTTCTCGCAGCAAAACTGTCATAATAAAACGGCAAAAAATATGCCTCCAACCCCAACTCCAAATTCTCTTTCTCTTGAAAAAGCATTTAAATTTGAAATAATAATAAGGGCGAAAGACGGTCGACGTTATTGACCTCACTAACCCTTCTAACCAGCTCTTAACACTTCTAATTTGCGCCGATGCTCAACAGCCGGGGCCTTCAAGACGAGGGCTCTTAATTAGTTGAACTTCGCGTAATTAGTTTGCTTCATAAAAAGTACTTTTCTCAGATCAGCCCTCGCTAATGCACTTGCCGCACTTATCTTGAAAATCAGAAAATCAAGTTTTTAAGAGTTCCCTAAGCGAAAGGAGCAGTTTGAAATCAATTTCTAGATGAAATTTCCCCTATTACGCAGCAATTGCGTGCAGGTATAGCACTTAGCGGGGGCGGGAATGGAGACTTTATAAAACTTTCATACTATCAACAACTGAAAATCTATTTTATGTACACAAGTGGTTGAGCAAAACTCCAACTACACTTTTAATTTACCGTGGGGACGCGGACTCTCGCACGGCTAGAGCTTTTCAGATATTATGATCTTAAGTATTGAGGCGTGGACTGAAGCGTTGTCTTGCTGACATATTTACTGTATAAAATACTAGTGGCCCCAGGTGCGGATTAAACATACGTGAGATCACAGGGACAGAATACTTCCTATCGACGACCTTGAATTAATTATCACTTGTTCCATAGCAGCATGAGTTTAATTTATTGCCCTTCTGAAATATAGAGGGCAAGCTATCAACTATAAACGGGAGAAAAACTTCGAAAACTTAATTGAGATTGCTGCTTCGATGATTTAATTATTCCCACAAACGATTAAAAAGTGATTTTAATTGTTTTCTTTTACAGTGTCATAAAATTTCTTACCTCTTAAAATTAAACATTCTATCAATCATATCATTATTTCTGTCCAATAACCTACTTATATGCAAATACTACAGTATGAACTATACAATAATAGTAATATTAATAGCATGAAGCTTGTGGGTTAAAATTTGTAAAAAATATTAGCTAAGGAAATGATTTTTAAATGGTTTATTCGTGTGCCAGAATACTTGTGTCATTACGTTATCGCTGCGTTATCAATTAAAAGCTCATTAACCATTTTAAAAACTGATCTACAGATCTATTTAACTTGTGCGCGTTTTGCACTTGTTTTTACATCCGTTCCCTAACATAACATTAATATATGTAAATCTAATTACCAGAGGTGCACGTTTCCGCGTGAATAAGGAACAATAGTTGTAAGGAAGGTTTACTTCGTATCACAAGCTCGTGTTTAATCTGCTAAAAATAAAATGTACTTTCACGAGCTTTAAGCAGCATTATCTTCTAAAATTTGTATTATTTACTTCATGGAAGCGATTGAGATCTTATTTCATAGTAGAGATTTCAGAAAGTTGCAGGATAATTAAAACAATCCCACCCAAGTGTTACAGTAAACACTATTTTAGCTGACACCATTACTTTACAATAATTTTCTAGGGTAATTCAAAAAAAGTGACGAAAAATTACTTTATACTAATTCTTAATACGAGAAATATTAAACGCGCCATGATTCTTAAATGGGTCTTACGATGACCGAAATAGTCGAATCTAACCTAACCTACATAGATTTATGTTTAATAAAAATTTAAAATTTCTATTAAATCATTCTCGTTATCAATTATGAATTAATACTCACAATTAGTTATCAAATGATTACAATAATCATTTTTGAAAATTTCGAAGAAATGGCAGTTTCTTGCCAATTAAAAATATAATGGGCTATTATTTCTTGTGCTGATACTCCTCCGCACCATACTCTAGCCTTTGAACAGTGTAATCGCCCAAAAGATTGTTGTTGTCCTTAAAGATTTGTTTAAATACCAACTCTTGAGAATTTATTTTATGTTGAGGGTTAAATTGAACCAATTATTCTGAGTCACGCAAAATTAAAACTTTGTTGACTCAACTCTTTTGAGAAAAGTCTTTTAATGCAAAGCATAAGCTCCACTTTTAAAACAATTTCTCACCATAGAAAATCCTCTCTTTTTCAGAAATTCACGTAGGAGGCGTTCAGATGAAAAGCACCGAGTATGAGGTGCCACTAGCTGCAGCCAGCAGGAAGTGAAAGGAGCAAAAAAATAGCAAAAACTGAGCGCAATCAAGTGCAAATTGTTTTAATCGGTGAACAAAATGTCCTGAGGAGAGCCAACCCATCAAAAAGGAGATCACAAGTTCTAAAAGAGCTAAACGCCGTCGAACTAATTGCAGCGCCCACCCACAACCCGTATTGAATTTGTTGTTAAGTAAACAGAACGGAAATCGAGCGAAATGCTGTCGACCGGAACGTACGTGTCCAGCGGAGCCCTAGAGGTGTCCAAGGCCCTGCAGGATGGAGAGAAGTTCGTGAAGTGGGACGAGGTGAGTACCGGAAAATGAAATTGCCTTCCAGCCTCAAATTGCGAAAAAGGAGTCCCTTTGACAGGGGGATTCCCGGATGATCGGGAACTTCGCCTGCAAAGGAGTGAAGCAGTTTGAGCAATTAAACACAAGAGAAATGCGGACCTTGCCGGTTTATTTTTGTCTTTTCAAAATGTTATTTTGCTGGCGTCATTCGGATCAATGAAGGCCGAAACTCGCGTGAAAATCGAGGGGGAATTGGGCTGACCACAAGGAAAGAACCCCCACGAGACTGTGCCAACAAGTTCTGGCTCTCCCTGTCCGTTTAGCTGGACTAGTGGGCCACCTGAATCCCCATTGCAGGCCCCGCCCTTCCCACTCAGAGGGCCCGTGCATATGTTGGTTGGATGCAGATGTAAGCCCCTTTTGCTCAGTACCTTTTTGCATAAGTCGAAGTCTAGAATGGGTAAAATAGCCGTCTGCAGATCCTGGGGATTTAAGATAACTTGGCTTACTTTACCCCATCCGTAGAGCACCGCCTCACCATTATGAATTTTGCCCCGTTCCGGTAGTTCGATTTTGCGGACCTTCGGACTAAATGTGAAAGGTTTTGCAACCGTGATAAGCGCAATGTCGTAAGCTCCGATTCCTCCCCCATACAGCGGATGAACGAGAATGGATGCGACAGTCCTCCTTTGCGTGGACAATTCAGCTAGAAATCGATGCTGGTCTGCATAGATTTTGAACGAGGTGGAGTCCTTTCCGGCAACACAATGGGCAGCAGTTATCACTGTAACTTCGTCGATTATCGAACCCGCACAAAAGTGCCTCAAACGAGATCGCAATGAAACGATATAGGGGGCGGAGTACCTCGCCGCCGAAGCGCCTCCTGTAATGCGATCTGTTGGATAATTGCTGCCTCTGGCAAATCTTACTTGCGTAACTATGCAGAGAATCGAAATCACTTCCAGTTTCATTTTCTGGCAGAAACTGATGATGCTGCTCGTCGGAAAGGGTTTTATAGCAACAAGTGCGTGATAATGCCCCTTATCACATGTAGGGCACTTTTGAACAATGTTTGCTCGTAACTAGGGTCAACCTTGTACTGTGGAGTAACACTCTATTATCTTAATTTCGTTATGCAACTCCATGAAATGTCTTTTTATTGTTTTTAAGAACAACAACAGAAATATCCTCTATTTTATATTTATCTTGGAATAATTAGTGAATATTTCGCATTAATCAACAATTTGTGGCATTATTAAAAAGCACATTAATAAAGCCTTCAATTGCAAGTGATCTAAATGATTAACTCATATGAATGAAGTCTACTTACTTGAAATTAAGCCCGTTCCACTAATTGACTCTACTTGAATTGAAATGCCTAGGATTTATTTTTAATTACATTGAATTTACAAATCGTGGATCAATTAAAATATTTACATATTTTGCTTTAGGAATAAGTTTAATTTATTTTATAGACATTTCTCGGATTTTACTGAGACTTTGTACAAACATTACAATTGCTATCCAAACTATCGAAATTACTAATATTAATTAAGTCTACAAAAGGTTGGCCCGTAAAATTACAAAATAAAGCAAGAGCTGGAATTTCTGCAAAATAAACATTTAGACCTTTAAACCAAAGTTCTAGAACAAAGTTGGTTTTAACAGCATTTTCCCACCTTTCTTCGTCGTTGCAGTGATAGAGGTTTGCACTAGTATTAATAGTAAAGTGCGAATATAACGCAAACACTCGTTTGACAAAAATGTGCATTTTAAGTATTGCCATCGAGTACGTGTTTGGCGGATAGTAATCGGCGTCGTAGCATCCTACAAGTATTAACCTTTTCAAGGAGACTAGCACATACAGTATTGTGCAAAACAAACGCAACACTTCATACTTTTATGATACCTATTGAAAAGCTATTATGATTAAAAGTCGCAAAATATATTTCCTTATTTATTTTATTTCTATAACAAGTTCTAAGGAAAACTAAAGCAAATTCTTTGGAATCGAAATGTAAAGAAGAAGAAAAAAATAAATTTATATGCACGCCTATGATAAAGGACTGTGCAAAACAAATGCAACATTTGTATTGTTTCAATATTTAGTATAATAACCTTTATTTCTTATTACTTGCGCGCACCTCTCTGGCATAGATTTTATTATTTTTGCAATTGTACTTGGACAAATTTGTTCCCATTCCGTTTTTATGGCCTCCATAAGAGCTCGTTTATTTCCAAACTTCTGACCACTAATTTTCCGCTTAATAATGCCCCATAAATTTTCTATAGGGTTCAAGTCCGGCGATTGTGCCGGACATGGAAGGACTTGGACCCTATTTTGCTCAAACCAAGTTTTAACCAACTTTGAGGTGTGTTTAGGATCATTATCCTGTTGAAAAACCCATCGAAGTGATATTTCCTCTTCAGCATACGGCAACATTATCGATTCTAGAATATTTCTATACTTGAATATGTCTATTATTCCTTCAATTTGAATAAGAGGCCCCATTCCCCAAGCAGAAAAACATCCCCAGACCATTATATTCCCACCTCCGTGTTTGACCGATAGCCTGCAATTTTTTAGATCCAGTCTTTTACCCTGAGCTCTATGGACATGTTGAATACCATCTGAGGATATCAAGTTAATTTTGCTCTCATCGCTGAAGAGAACTGTCTTCCATTTGGAAAGTGGCCAGTCGGTATGGTCTAGAGCGAATTGTAGCCTAAAAATAAAAAAATCTAAATTTCTTTCAAAAATTAGTACTTTGGTCATAAGCAAACCTATTTTTGCATGCCGTTTCATCAATAACGGTTTTTTGTCAGGACGAAAAGCACGCAAATTATTTTCAATTGCGCGTCTTCTGATCGTACTCGAGTCTACGCTCAGTTTCATAGATTGTACAATTTTTTTGGAAGAAATGAATGGATTTCTTTTGATCATAGAAACAATTCCCTTATCTTCAAACTGACTTGTTGCACGCGGTCGACCACCCGAATGTATTGTTTTTGTGTGTCCCATTTGGTTATATCTTTTAACAATGCGACTGACAGTACACCTTGGAATATCATATTTCTTCGCAATGAAATTTTGTGAATATCCGCGATTTATTTCACTAATTAATTTTAATTTTAATTCACTATTGTATTTCGTACGCGCCATTCTTCCAAACACTATAAGAAATTATTTAAAAATGAGCAACTACCATTACCTTTGATACAGAACTGAATAAAATGAGCTATACTGCACAAGATCAGTTGATGTCGCATTTGCGTTTGATGGAGTACCGTTTTTAAATAACGGTGAAAGAAGTTGTTGCATTTGTTTTGCACAGTCCTTTATCATAGGCGTGTATATAAATTTATTTTTTTCTTCTTCTTTACATTTCGATTCCAAAAAATTTGCTTTAGTTTTTCTTCGAACTTGATATAGAAATAAAATAAATAAGGAAATATATTTTGCGACTTTTAATAATAATAGTTTTTCAATAGGTATCATAAAAGTATGAAGTGTTGCGTTTGTTTTGCACAATACTGTATGTGTATGTACGTTTAGTTTTTGAGAATTTGAAATTGCTCCAACTGCAAAATAAATTAAAATCTCTTAAAGAACTATTTACCAATAAATCCAAGGTATTATGGCATGGCAGTGATATTTTAGTCTGCTTAAAATGAATCGCAGATATCTTGTTACGTGGTTACAAAAATATCGTTCACTTTTTATAATTACGTTACCAGCGCATAAAAGTTAATCAGTTTTAATGATTACTGTGCTTTAAAAATATAATTTGAAATATTATAGTGTTTATTTTTTAAATTAATTATGGTATAGATTATTTGAGGTCTCATTATCGCTAATACATATGTTTCATTTTCAAGGTGAGCTCTCTAACGACCTTAATACTGTAACATGTTTTCAAGTGAGGATATTAAAAGCATTATTTTTTAATGCATCATAATCCCGTAAGAAGAAATAATTTAAAAATTCTTATGCTAACATTCCCTATATCAATAACAATTTAATTTACTTACATGTTGACCGCCAAGTGTTATTTTATATTATATATAATAATTGATACGTCATTCGCACTACGGCTTTTACAAATTAACTTTTTTTATTCAAATTTATTTTGTAGCCCGATAGTTATACTTTTCCTTCCAGCGAGTATAAATGTGTTAATGAAACGTGAATTTTCTTACACGAAAACAATTTAAAACAGAAGCCAGAAATAAGTTTTATGGTGTTTCACTTAATGTAATTGTTCACGTAATGATAAAATTGCACCAACTAATTTTCATGAAGTAAAACAAAACTATTGTTCACTACAAAAAAGGAAAGGAAGAGTGTACGCAGAAAATGAACCGATGATGTAGTAATCAAAAAAACGAATTACATATTTTTTGTAAAATTGTGTTTGTTAATAGTAATTTTAAATTTTAAATATTGCTATGTTTTTATATGTTATTTTAATTTTTCTGCATACACTTGAAGTCAAATTAAAAGCAAAAACAAGATAGTATTATGTTAAGACTTAGGACTCTATCTGCCTCAAATAGAAACTTTTCAAATGGCTGGAAATCTGAAAAGATATAAATTGATTAGTAAGATTCCGCGGGCCAATTATCACATCTGTAACTGCGCTTTGATTGACAATCATCGTAATTAAATCGGTGGTGAGTACATCGATTTTCACGCACTAGTGATCTAAATTTACGCAGCTGCCTTAAAACAATCCCTTAATTGATGTTGTCAGAGGTTTCCCACGTCTCATGCGGGCTTCCCCGTCACATGCCCCAAAGTTAATTAGTTTCCAGAGAGCTAATTCATTTTTAATCGCCGTTTAGTTTGGGCCACCTCCTGGGGAGCACGGGGGCTATCAGGCCGGCCCCAAGGCATATGGTCGCACACCCATCGAACCTGGTTACCTCCGAAAGGTGTAATAAAAGTGAGGGACGAGCGCCATTGCTCATCGTTAAGCTCAAGAAGGAAGTTCCGTCGGGAGGGCGGGGGAGGACGCGGCACAGAACGAGAAACGCCACCGTTTCCAGGATTTATGGGGAAACTTAATCTGCAGTATTTGAGCTATCCTGCGGCAGGATGACGCGGGGCTAACAAGGAAAAATTGCTGCGTCTAATTTTAGCACAGCTCAACAAGAATGGCCTCATTCGATATTCTTAATCATGTTGAATTGTCTATCCATCCCGGTACACCGAAAGTATCGAAGAAGTCGGGTGATGAGCTGGAGAAATAATTAAGACTAATAATTCGGGCAAGAGCTGGACCTGCGGCTTATCCGCACCAGTTCCGGCCCAGCCAATTGGCCCAGTTATTAATAACCATGCCCACTTGCAAGAGGCAGGCGGCTGGTGTCGCTGAGGACTTCATCTCTCCTGGAGGACAAGTTTATTTCATAAATTATTCAAGTCTGTCCGTCACGTCCATTTCACCTTAAGTCATTTGAGACGACCCGTGCCACCTCCAGGTCTTGATGATTCCTCCAGGAACTTCTCATGTTCACGTTCTTAATTACATCGCCGGGATCCGGCACTTTTAGTGACTAAGGGAGCCGCATTGCGTACGTGTTCTCAGTGGCAGGTAACAAAATTGGTTTAAGTGGGTGTTTTTTAAAATTACCCTTATTTAGTACTACGTATTAGGCTTTGCTACGTTCTACTAATTATTAATAAAAATTTCGAAGAAGTATTAACACAGTAATACTGTAAAGCTATACTACTCCTATTATATAAAATATGATCCCAAACTAAAATTCCATTTCGTATCCTCTCTTTATGAGTTGTACAACAATTATAGTCAGAGATATATGTACATGCATGACTGTGAAACATTTGGGCGTATACCATATCTAATATACTCAAAACGTAATAAAGTGATAGTGTGACTAGTAAAGTTTATAATACTTAAACGTAAAAATTTATTCGTCAGTTTAACACGCATTTGACCTAATGTTTGTTGTTCTATTTGCAACTGGCTAAGAAATTTGCGCTCTTTTAATATCAGATGTTTACAAATGAAAGTTGCTGTGAAAATCAAATTGTAAATCATGAAGGGATCTCTCAGTTATCCGCTCCAGTCCAATGAGTTCTTGATGAATTCTCTACTCCTCCCATGATGAGTTTCAAACTGTCGTAATTTCAAAAGTGCGTGGAATTATAAAAATAAAATGCGATTGAAATTTCCACAAATGTTTGAACTAAAACAATTTGAAATATGTATATCTTATGAAAGAAGTTGAAAAGTGATTCTGGACCCTTTTGAAGAGAAGGGTTTGTTAGCTGACGAAACTTAAAATTGTTTATTTCGCGATAAATGACTCTCGATTTTTAAGCCATATAGCACATAAATATACATATGTATACTTAAATGCGGTGTAGATGTTTGTGAACATTTCATAAACGTTTGCGCCAAGAATATGCATTTCCATTTGGCGCCAAACTTTTAGGGAAAATTTCCATCGTTTTTCAGGAAAAAGTCTGGATCACTTAAAAAGTATATGTGTGTGTGGAAAATAGCATATGCGCAAATTTAAAAGAAAAAATCGTATACTACGCTCTTTGGCATTTACTTTATATATACTTTGTTAAAATTGCGACTTTTGGTTCTTCCCCATCTTTTATGCACAGTGCGATCCTTCTGCGAGGGAATATTCATTCTTTTGAAAGATTGCCACTCCACCACATGGGGAGGTAATCATCGTCATCCGCAGCGCAGCTTTTTCGGATGAAAAATTGCACGGCATTAGGACAGCATGCGTGCTATTGCAACTATCCCACAATGGGGCAACCAAGCCCAGCATAAAGAGCCCCACCGAAATGGGCTTCCTCGACTGGCGCCGCAAATGGGGCCCCAGAGAGCAAGATGACTTGCTATAAAATAAGGCAAGCATCTCCTTATCCTGCTAGGAGATCAGAATTGGACGGATTATGATGCAAACGGAGCAATTTGTATACAGAGAATAAGTTTGCGAAGACTGGTGTCTTGAATAGGGTTAAAAACTATGAGCTCCTTCGCAATTCCTTTGGGGGCCAAGGAGCCAGAGCTAAACACAGACGCAAAACTTGTGCGGGGCTCATCTGTTGCATGCATTTCGGAAGAGGATTTAAATTCATGACCTTCAACTGAAAAGGGTTAATGATGTGACAAACAGCAAATTGCATTCAATTTCTTTGATGTTGGAATTGCACATTTTGAGTATCTATTTTATGTAGAGAGTTCCAAAAAATGGTACGTGGTATTGCGACAAAGAAACGATTTTAAGAAAAATCGCATCCGTTCCTCGTAGCTTTCAAGATAAATGTTCCTTGATATTTTTGGTATGCTCTCTACATTAGGAGAATTTAATTCATAAAAGTTCTTTCATAGTTATACAATAGGAAAGCTTAAACGTTCTTTTATTTATATTTTGTCTTCGCAATTTATGACTTTTAGGTGGAGAATTTAGTCTAATAGTAACTATGTTTAAGAGGAGCAGATTTCAAAGTTAAAAACATTTGGAAAATCCAAAATTCGAGGGCCTGAAAATATGTTGGAAGAAAACTGGAGAAACATTTCAATACAATCTTTCTTTTATTTTCTATTTCGCTTAGAGTTCAAAGTAGTGTTTAAAAACTAAAGGGTTTTATTTTAAAGCATAATTTGTTTGTGCTGTTCACATTTTATTTTGATAATTCAATAACTAAATCTTGATATCTTACCAACAAATAAATCTTGACTACTCTACTTACGTTTTTAGTATTGATAAGTCTTCCGGGTACACACTTTAAAATTCGAACGTAATTAAAAAATAAAGTTAATAAGTTAAGCACAAAATGCAGGTTATTAAAAGCTGACTGAGGTTGTGTTGTTTTTTAAAAGTCGGAAATGGTCTTAATCTCGGTTTATCATGGTCAATGAATAAGGCTTATCTGGTCATAATTAATCTCCGCTGATGAATAAAGCCCTTAGGGTAAATAAAGTGAAAGTTCCATTAGGAAAAACTCATTAATTTTAAAGTGCCCTTATTTCGTAAGCAATTAATAATAATTTGCTATATTTGTTCATCCTCTTTGTTCGAATAGCACTCGGCCTTATGACACTATTCCTGTCCGAAGGACTGTTTCATGTCACTCAATTTTACCCACGATAATGCACTTCGTGTCGGGCGCAGAAGGAAAATTACAAGGCTCGCGTGGAGCCGGATCCCCACAAGGGGGGCCGGAAGGGCTTCGGATATGACGGGCTTTATAATAAAGAATGAATGGGATACGGAGGAAGGAATGAAATTTCCGCGCAAAGGAATGAAATATTGGCAGCATTCAAAGGTCTGATAAATTGGCGCCATCAGTGTCTTTCGAGTTCGGCGCTTGTCCTTTGTTATTTCCGACAACTGCTGATGATGGGGTAATTTGTAAGAGTCAGGCCGATTCGAAAGGAGCGAAACTGGGGCGGCCACTGCACGGCGAGGAGCGCTAATTCACTCTTGAATTATTCTGAATGACTTCTTTTCTTCCGCCGCTGAACTGGCAGTGGATGTGGATATCAACACGCTTATGTTGAATGGGAATAAGGAATAAAGCTGCCAGATCCGGTCAGTGTGATCTATGGTTTTGAATTTGAAATATTGCTGTGTAGATTGCAATTTTGCCGAAAGCGCCATTTGTTCTAGGGAAGCCACAATCCCAAAGCCGATGCACCGAAAAAAATGATACAAAGGATATATACTATATACGAACATAGAACAGGGCAGTCCTGTGTCCACTCGCGCTGCAGGTTGCCTCTAACTTTTTCGTACTGCACTGTCTTGTACGTTGGAACGAGGCCAAAATACCGAGGACAGAAAAGCTGGCATTGTGCCTCTAGCGAACTATCCCCATGAAGACCAGGAAGCGAGAAAAATTAGATTTTATTTACCTTTTTGTAATCCAGTCCACACTAGTTTTCAGGAAGCACAATTCTTTGGAGCCAGAAATGCTTTTGTTTAGATAATATGGTCGTAATTCATTATTGTTTTGTAAATAATACGCCATTTTTCCTCCGAATTACTCCAAGCTGTGAGTCGGCCTAAAAACTCAGAATAGTACAAAGTTATATGCATTACTGGCAAAGGTCTAGTTACTCTAAGGAAATTGCACAAATCTGCCATGAGCCGCATCAAAGGATTCTTGCTTTACACAGAGATAATTTGCTAAAAGTTATCTTCTTCGTTAGGTACAAAATGGGATGTGAATTAAAAAAATCAACAAAATTTAATTTGGGGTTCGGTTGCTGTGTGCAAAACTCTTAATAGCTTCTTCGTCTTGGGTTCGTAGAGCGCATGTACGCAATTGATTTCTGAATTAGGAGACTTTAGTGCGTGCATACTTTGCACAATATGTTAAATTGTTATTGTTATTTATTGATGCTGTATTTAGGCGCCATTTGGGCAGAATTAATATTACTATTCTCTCCATAATTGATTAAATGTTTAATGTACTTATACCTTTTTGGATTATAAGATTTAACAAAGTCGTAATTAATAAATTTGTACACTTATACGGGGATGGTTCTTCTAATTAGCAATAAAGTTGCTACCTCCTAGGTGATTTTCTATTGTTTTGACCATTAATTATTGTTCTCAGGGTATTGATGCGACCTTATCATTTTGCTCCATCTTACCTTTTCAACACTTACAATGTATTAAGGTCCACCACAAAGTTTTGCTCAACAAAGCATTATGGCAAACCCATATGAAACAAAACACGAATATCTAATTTTACGGATGTAAATTACTTTTAAAGAAACATTTTAACCAAGGATTAACTTTGATTGATTTGAGTTTGATAGTCAATGTTTTAAGGATAAGACCTACATGCAGAGCGGTATAAATTCAATTACATTAAAAATACAATTTCTTGTAAAGTAGAGAAAAGTGAAATTGCAAATGCTCCTTGTAATGGAATTGACAAATGAATCAAGTCCATTAGATGCTAAGTAATTGATCACAAACAATTAGAACTCCTCTTAATGGAATTGAAAACTTGTTAAATATGCAGTACTAAGGCATTTATATATCAATGACAAATCACAATTACAAGTAATTGGAATTCCAATGTAACTTAATTCTAAACGAATAATTTAATTTCAACTTCCACCTACATACATATGCCTACGTGAAGAGATTTTTGAGGCAGTGGGAGTCTACGCACTTTTCGACGAATCCTTTAAGGTATAAACCGAAGAAAATTTAATAATAACTGAATGTTATTTAAACCTTATAGTCTTGTATTGTTCAAGTTTTAATATGCTCTTTGTGTGCGAAAATGTTTTTCTAGGAAACCTTTTTTATATATAAAGGAGCAAATTGGGATTCAACATTCAGATTTTGAGATTTATTGACACTTTAAAATTGGGGAAAGCAAAATGATTCCTCAAAATGCTTAAGGTATATATGTATGTATTTAAGAAAAGTATAATTTTATTAAAGTCTTCGTTAAAAGGGAGGAGAGCCAATAGAGAAGTAGATTTATTTTCTGTTTTTTATAATTTATGTTTTGATTATTTTATACATATTTTCTATTATGTGCTCGCATATTTTCCTCTCAAATTTTTAAGTATATTGAGCAAACTAAAGCTGCTTAAATTTACGACAATCGGTGTGCTTTAGAAAAAAAAGTTGTGTGGGTCCTAAAAGGAGTCTATAAATTCTGTTTGTCGCATATTTTATATAATTTATGGACGTAGGTATGGCGGAGGAATGTAACAATGAATTAAGGATTTTTAAATGAGTATATTTATTCGAATTTATTCCCAAATATAAAAAAGTGGAATGATGAACAATTTTCATTGCTCCATAGATAAACTGGACTAGAAGTCTAACATGAGATCCACTCTAAAAGAGAAAATTATAGGAATTGAGAATGTCCGAAAAAGAACGCCACTAATAGCTAATAACTATTAATATCTGTGATTCAATAAGTATTACAGTATTTTATGATACCTACTTTAAATTTTAGAGATCGGATGCGCGAATTTGTGGAAATTTAATATACAACAGAAAGGCCGCGAGATTAAAAATTCTCTTTTCTGATTTTAATATGCAATTCCATCTGCATAAAATTATTCTTGCGAAGACGAACTTTTCGCGGAGTTACTTTTGGTTTGGTATAGTTCTGGGCGTATTTATCATATCATAACATAAACATATTCATCTTCATCTTCATCCTTTCCGTCTTATAGGAAGGTAAGCAATCTTCACGGGGGAAATGGGTCTTCCATATCTTGATGAGCTTCTAAGCTGAAAGTGGAAACTCCGATTACCTCGCGGGGAAGCAATCGTTTTTGAGGAGTGCTCATAAACTAATTTCGCGAAGTTTGCAACGCGACTTAGGCTGGTGGTTTGATTTCCTGCTGGCCAAGGTTATCTACAGAGTGCGGCCGGGAAAGACTTTTGCTAATTAGTCCGGGGGAAATTTGGAATTTGTGATATTTCGCGGTTTCTGCTGAGATTAAATTACGCAGTCGCTTTTATTCGACACTGTCGGCACTCTTGAGCCAAAATGAATGGGGCAATTTGCCGAAGAAGCGAATTTTAGATCATTCCTAGACACTCCCAGGTGCTGCTGGCTCAGGTGATTCTTAAGGCGACAATTAAAACTTGGTGATAATTAAATTCCTCCACCGCAAGAAAATGGGTGGGAGGGTAGCTGCAAGAGTGCTGATAGCGATGATGGGATCTATGATGATATTCCACGAGTCTCCGTCCGCGGCCCCATTTTATACATTCAGGCCTAATTCCTCCATTGTTGCGTCACGAGGCAATTTGTTTTAGGGAGGGAATGGGTCTGGTTGCGTTCGCTACCCGAAATTACTTTGCAGATTCAATTAACTGCCGGGAAGCCATTAGCCGGAGAATGACGGCAATACGGCCGGGGACAATACTGATAAACTATCGGCCAGTATCATTTTTCGCGGAGGCTTCCGTAAAATTATTTCGGGACACGCACATTTCTCTCCCTGGCATGGACGTATGACGTTCGGTACCTCCCTTCCGCAGAAGTTATGTAAATCCTGCGCCGAACGCGGAACGGCCACCGAAAATAGAAACCCTTCGATTATTAACAGTTCATTAGATAAGCAAAAGGGTGGAGTGCCGACGCAGGCATTTATTTATACTCGGAATATTTAGTGCTGTAAGTGCTCCCGCCCTGGTGCCACGGTGCCCCTGGTGCCCCTAGTGCCCCGATGGGCAGGTGAGATTAGATTCAGCCTGATGAAAGCAGAACGCTCTGCCCCGGCCAGATAAACATCAAATCGGCAGCATGACAAGTAAAAATGCCTCAGTTACAATTTTCTCAGGGTCGGCGATAATTCTTTAGGTTTCTTTTTGCGTTACCGAAGAAATGGATTAAAATAGCGACGGCAGCGTTTTATGCAAATTCCGGACGTCTTGTCGCTGTCGCTGACACTGCCCGCAATAAATCGCCGAGTGCCACCGGGCTGATTGAATACTGGCGGGTGATGTATTTTTAAGTTTCTGACCAAAATCCACTCGCTAGTGATTTAATTATCATTATTAATCTCATTTTCCGAGGGTAAACATCGGTAACATCCGTTCATTTGTACAGGTAAAAACAGGTGTTAGGATATTCATAAAAGTTATTTTTCTTTCAGTGTTACTGGCCTTAGGGCTGATTTCACTGTCTGAGCTTGAGATTAGCTAAGAAGCAGACCAAAGTAAAATTTCAAAACGACATTCCAAGTGCGCTCAGGTAAGAATGATTTTCAAGCGTGTTTTCCTGGAAACTGAACTTCTTGAAGTGGTACCAGAAATATCTTTAAATCACTATAATGCTGAATCGATCCGTTTCAAATTTCTAGTGAAGCCTCTTCTCTTCTTTGAACATCTATCGTATATCATATGGATTTTGTATGTAAGCACTTATTTTTTTCTTTTTGATCAAAATTCCTTGACTATTGTAAGTTGGTCCATATGAGGAAGAACATCCCTGCACAGAAATTATACCATGTCTCACGGTTTTGACCGAGGGTCTAGGATCGTTCGTATTTTTCTAAAAACAAAAAAAATATGTTCAGAAGTCGTCGGATTGGTCCAGAATACAATCTTAGATAAACCATTAAAACCGTGATAAAGGGTGAGGAGAAGGACTCTTATTCTCAGGACTATATCCTAACACCTATACAAAATTACTCTATAGAAATTTGGGGATATGTTCGTAAAAGATGTTAAAATCGATTGAGGAAAAAAATAAATTTGATTTTTTGACTGTCTTAACCGAGACGACACCCTTAATTTGTATAAATGCCAAACTCTTTAAAGCGTAACTCGCTGTTATTGCGTAGTTGAAAAGCTTTCACTTGGAGCATTAACTTTTACTGACCACCTGTACTAAAATAGTATTTCCAAAGTCCAACATTTTATATTCAGTTTTATACATCATCGACCTTTAATGCGGAGATAAAAACTTGCTTGGGTATAATCTTTCTATTATATTTATCTCTAAGAGAATTTCAATCCGTCCACCATAATTCGCTGGAATCCCTGGAACAATCTCGAATAGCCCACATGTGTTGGGTTCCCATGAATACAAGAGTCACATCAAGAGTATTAGCAAAAATGTTTTATCCGAGATAACCAATCTCGCAAATGCAAATAACATGCACGGAATGTTCTGATCATCAAAGGGCCTTAAGATTTTCCATAAATGCTAATGGTCCTTTTAGGGACAAAGCAATTTTATATCGTGGCCATGATTCTGAGCCCGCTTTGAGTTTTACTGTCTGTGAAAGTAGGTCGGCTAGGATTTGCGGAGTCTTAATTGCTGCAATTCAAAAGCCTTACTAATAAAAGCAGTAACCGAAATATGTTTCTATAATTATATCCTGGAAGAAGTTCAAAGGGGCTCTTGAGAAAAAGGGATATGAATTCGGTTAGTTGGAGAATTAACAAAGGCTTTGGCTCTTGGGGGGAAGTACAACCCGAATATTGCGGGTGAAGCAGACGCCATTTGGTTACAATCTATTCCGCGAATTGAGTTGCAGCAGCCAATGCAATTAGCAAGTGCATTTGGCCAAGTCTAAACGAGCGCATTTGAGATACCTGAAGCGGAAAAATAAGTGAATTTGCTGCACAGTGATCGACTAAATACTTGGAAATTATTGAATTCAATTTCGAGCGTGCTCAACACAAAAATAAACTCTTCGCCCGAAAGACAAATTGCTTCGTTAAATATTAATAGCTCTTGCCGCTTCCCAACAAAGTTTTGAAAAGCGAACACTCTTCCCGCGGCGTTCGTCCCCACTGCCAAAAATTATTCAGTGAACCCAAGAAAACTTGATATTTTACGAAAGGGTGGGTGTGGTAGAATTAGGGATGATTTTTAGATTTTAGCAAAAGAAGGTAAAAATCATTTATTCTTATTAATTCCGGGTTCAGCCTTGGAAACTTAATTAAGGCACCTGAAAAGAGGTTCAATCGGGCATAAATCTACGGGTCGACTCAACCAAAACCTCTTTCCAAAATTTTTCAGGATCTGAAAGGATTTCCCGCTAAATTCAATGGAAATTCTCCTTTGAATTCTCAAGCAAACTTCTAAACATTTTTCCATTTCTTTGTGACTTTGTGGTGCCCTACCAGAATGTGTAACTTTTTGCCGCAAAGGATTGACTTTCTTAGCAGAATGAATTGAAAAGCTTATTGCATGTGAATAAATGAGCTCTTCCAGGTTTCCATAAAAAAAGACAATAATTTGAAAATTGAAAACAACTGAGTTTTCTTAGAAACAATACAAGGCCATAACTAAGATGAAAGTAAGATTGCTTTCAAAATGAGTCGTAAAATAAATTATCGCTTTGAATAATAAGTTCGTCTTCCTATTAAATTAACAAAACACGAAATTTATATCTTCACACTTAAATAAGATAGAATATATGACGTCTTGTCTAAGTACATGACATCTACATGTAAATAAGGCAGACGTGAGCGATTTTAAGAAAGCAAAAATTAAAAATATTGGCTCTATGCAAGTTTACATATATCATATATCTATTCTTGAAACGAAGTATAAAATGCTTATTTTTTTAATTTAATATTTGTTGAGCCAGGCAAAATTTAGTGTAAGTATGAAAACGATGATTTATTGATTGATAAAAATAAACAGTCATTACACCCTAAATAAAAACCAAATTATTTGCATAGATTTTATTTTTCAATGATGTATAATGACGCCACATGGATACCAAATTTCAAGCAAGGTGATTTAGTAGTTTCGATTTTGCGCCGACAACTATGAAAAAACTATTTTAGGATAAACACTTTCAAAGAAGAACAAATCAAGAATCATCGAGCGTAGGCTGTATTTATTAAATTTTCTAATTATTAAAGGCAATTGGCGAATCGATGAGATCTATAAGCAGCTTAGTAATGCTCATCTGTGCGTACATTACTTTCGTTCCGAAAAATGTTGCATTTCACCATTTGACTAATTCGTGTGTTTCGTCCAAGCATAATGATAGCATTAAAATATTCATAATATGATATTTTTAGCTAAAATTATTCTATGGGGTATATCCTGAACTGCCCTAAAGTTACCCGTAAAAAATTTGATTGATGGCATACATAATCAAATTAAGTAGGTACTTTGAATTTTTATATTTGATATTCACAGGGCTATCTGTGGGGGATGTAAAATGGCTTTAAATTAAGTTGTCTCAATATTGGCCTCACGGTTCCAGAGTAGACTGGCTTTTTTTCTGTATACATATATAAAAACTATAATTTACTCCTGAAAAATGTTAGAAATTACGCAAATGCTAAAGTGATTTTTATGTGCGAGATTTTGATTTTAATTTAAGAAAAACCTTCAAAATAATTATGATCTTAGGGAAAGTGCTTGAAACCTATCCAGAATTTAAGAAGAAAACAGCGGTTATTATTATTGATTAATATTCTATATGCTTTTAAAAACATTTAAAAAAAATAATAATATATTAAAAACTTTTTTTTTGTTTCAAAGGGGGCTGGCTAATCCAACGTTTATACTTTAAACACTTTTTCCTCAAGAGATGCTTTTTAATACGATAACTCGAAGACTTTTCAATATTTTTTACCATTAGGTATTTATTAAATCTTCAGAACTAAATTCTTTATAGTCTATGGAACCGTTTTGGTATTTTATTTTTATGAGTTTAAAAATTTCGTAAAAAACGATATTTGATGAAATATGAGTTTAAAGTTTAAAATGTGAAAATTCCATGCTGTGTTGGAGATAAATATAATTCATATCCAAAATCTTAACAAGTTTCATACATATATATATTTTTTGAACCAGAATATGAAATCATGTTGTCCTGAACCTTAAAAGTTCTTGAATTATTGTTTGAATTTTATTTCTGTTAAGTTCTAATAAATTATTAATTCAAAAATGCTATCATGACTTGAACTGTGCTCTGAATCAGCTGTGCATATTTTAAGTTTCCATTGCTCCGAAGCGGAGTAGTCTGATGTTACTTGGACAAATTTTAATTTATATTTTATGTGTCCATGCATGTATGTATAGCAGATTTAAAAATTAAAGCAGGATTCCATGAATCCATTAAATACCGAAAATCTGGCATATAAACATTTTAAAAGCTTCTTTAGCATTTAAGATAAATGTGTAAAAAAGTCATACTTGTGGCAATGCTTTTAAATTGGCTTTTCAGATAGTAAAATAACATCAAAATAACAATGCTTATTTATTGATGGCGCAAAAGATATATCAAAGAATTAAATGTGCTAGATAAATAAGTCACAGACAATAATGAATGAAAGAAATTACTGAAAACAACATTTATCAGCGGAATTTATATATAGCTTTTTGCTTTATATCTGCTTTATCCTTGCACTTCCGACATCTTTTGTATTTCTCATCGTGAAAAAGTCTTAATTAAAAAAATAAACAGCTTTTATTAGTTTCGACAGGCTCTCGTGATCTCGTGGTCTCTATAGCTAAAAATAACCTCGACATATGCAGATCATTTTTCATATTACAAAACTATTATTTTTTAAAATTTTTAAAAACTTATGTATACTATTTACTAAAAGCATTTACAGTAAAAAAATGTTCAATTATATCAAAACACATTGTAAACATAAAGATTTCGAAAACGAATTTTTTTTAAGGCAATATTTGCCAAGAGATTTTCTTCATTTCTCATAAATTTATAATATTTGATATGATATAAAATGTTTGGCATAAAGAATATTACATATATATCAGCTTAATTGTTAGTTCATACGTACGTACTATATTGAGTTTAAGCAGAAAAATTGAGACTGCTTAGTTTGAATCTGAGAATCTTCCAATAAACAATTTTCAATTCACCATGAGTGGTTTATTAAATAATTCCGATGACTAATCCATTGACTGACGGGTGATAATTGATTCGATATTTTTAAAAAGACTTTTCGATATCATCAATTTAGCATTTTATAAAGGATTCTAAGCAGTTCATTTCAGAAATAAATGTTAATTAGTCTTAAAACCAACAAATTGACTTTAAGACTACACAAACTGAAGAAGCGCACAAGTTGAAAAGAACTTAAAATATTATATCTTTTTGGTTACCAAAAAACGAAAAAATTAATCATTTCAACGTCATAAAATTGAAGATGTGATTTTAAATCAATGCGTTTTTTTTACAATTACATATTTTAAGTATAGTATGTTCAATATACACATAATTTGGGTGTTGTACTGAAACTAAGAGGAACCTTTGCGCATAGGATCTTAAAAAATATAGTTTTATTTTATTATATTTAGTTAAGAACGTGTGGCGAAATTGTATATATGCTAGGTCCCAAAAGGGAAACTTTATTGCGATGTTGGGTTGGGCCCACCTCCTCATTTTACGACATGCCAGCATTAATTAAGCGTACGGACGGGCTCCTATTCTAAAATCTCCATAAGTGGCAATGACCATTGTCATGGTGACCAATCTCATTTCATCCCATTTATCTCCCTTGTATCTTAATCTAACAACATGCGGAATGCTGCAAATTTCCCTGTGGATTTGCCATTTATCACGCTCTCATAAGCCCAGACAAAACATTCCCGTCGTCGAGGGAAGAACACTGTCTGCATGTCTTCCTTGAATGATATGCTCCTTCACAATTTTCTGAACTTGTGAAATTATTAAAATCAAATTTCTGGCATTTCAGAATTTCATGTTTTCGTTATTCTGGTACAAAAACCAATGTTATATAATATTTGTCGTCAATGCTCCTGGAAACGTAGACTGTCCCAGAAATTTCCCTCCGTCGTTTTAGCGTTGCGTTCTTACTAAAACTAAGGACGGGAAGATTCGTTTGCAATTAATCTCCGTCCGCAGGTTAAATTTTCACTAAATAGCTAAAGGACGTCATTTGTTGGTTCTGAATCAAATCTGTGACGCTTTGTGCGGGAGCACTGAGGCCCAGGATTTGCTAATAGCTTTTCAGACGATAGCGGCCCTTGGTCGGTTTTCGCTTTCCTTTTTTTAAGTGGAATTTCTTGCGTGAAGGACGAGCCTTTCATGCCTTTCCACTTCCTTTCAGGGAACACTGTCGGGGAGAGCTGCCGCAGAGAGCCTTTTGTAATTTTCAACTAGAAGACAAACGAAATCAAATGGCTGTCTTTAGAGCTCTGTCGCTTTGAGAACAGTCTTCTGAGGCTCGAGAAAAGTTTTGAGGCTGACGTCAGGTAATTAGCTCCACTCAGGACATATTTTTAAAAAATGCCTCGCTCAGAGCGAGATCCTTGCACGCTTTTCATTTACTTAAAATTGTGCCAATTCAGGTGTGAAATGATAAAAAAGCTCAAGGAGTTATAACAAAGGAATTCACTTTTTTGTTGTCAGGTCAATGAGGTGATGAAACATCTCAGATTTTTTTAGAAAGCCAAAATTGATAGCATCAATTGTTTCGGTGAATAGAAATATGAAGAAGGTACGCCTACTCACTTGTATGGACTTCAAAATATAGTCAATATTTACTAACAGTACTTGCGCCGACTCATTCGTGCGCATTTGTTAATACTGAATATTTTGTATAGACACATATGTTTCTATAACTCTAATGCGAAAATTCGTTTATCTAAATATTATAACAAAATCAATACAGTAGGGATAATCTTGTACCTCGCTAATCAAATTTTATATTTGCTTTGTAGGCCGATTCGATTTAAATTTTAATATTGCTAGAGACCCAAACTCGATACTGATACATTATTACGTGCAAAATGTATTTTTTGTACACCATCTTATACTAGTCTTTAATATTATACAAAATAAAAAATTAAAAGAAAATTTTACTTTGATATACTATACATATGTCACTTTACCAGACGTGCATGTCATTTTCGGCTTTTGATGAGTTTAATAAGATGTTTTTAGTTAGTTTATTTCAAGAAGATGAGATTCTCTAACTCATGGCGGTGTCTGTTGGTATTATTTTAAACAAAGTTTTGTACAAATATTCTGAAAAACAGTACGAAATAAGCGTCCTTTTTCAAACAAATAATTTCTCATTAAAAGTACGTAAGTGGTCAGGAAAATGTACTTATATGTAACTCCTACAACATTTTTCTCATTGTCTTGCTTGAACTTGTCTATAGATTTTCTCTACTGGAAATGTAGTACTTGTAGTAATGCATTAAACTAATTGACCCATGATATTTTATTAGAATCGCACATGCAACAAAAATGAATGATTCGACCTATAAAATTATTCGCTATTAAACCTCGGCCGCTGTCTCGAGTCGCGTGAATAATACCCAGAAATTATGTAAAGTTTGTTTGAATGCCGGAAAGGACCCTAAAAAATTCATAAAGGCAAACCCATTACGAATTACCCCTTTCATGCCGACGATAACGCTAAGTACGGGGCTATCCACATGTGGCGTAAGAGCACGTCAAACAGTTCCGTCTTCCGCTGAAGTGATGTTTTAATTATGCAAATTTAATTAAATATATGTAGCTAAAAGGAAATGCTTATTAATTTGACTCTGTTTGAATTCTGAGGGATTATACCGCCTTATGATAAATTCAATTACTCTCCAATTTTTCTACACACCAAGAGCTCTGACATTTTTGTTGTTTGTCTGTTGCCTTTTGTCTGTAAATTAATTAAGAACCAGAAAAGTTCAATAAGATTACTGTCAGAAATCCACTTCGTCTATCATTGTACAAGTTTTGGTTTTCCAAATTCTTAATGAGTTTAGGCAGCAGCATTTCTTATGATTTTGAGTAGTATACTAATATTAATTATGAAATTTTATATTTGTTTTACAGGACTCCGCTTTTGGTACGCCAGTGACGATGCGCGTAGATACGAAAGGTTTTTACTTGTATTGGATTGACCAAAACAATGAAATGGACTTACTGGACATAGCGACCATTAGAGATGTACGCACCGGCCAATTCGCCAAAAAGCCAAGGGTAAGTTTCAAATTCCATCACATAAAGAGCTTAAATAATCGTTGGTGCCTATATGAAAAATGTACTTTAATTAATATTGCAAAAGCCACCGGGTCGATTGCACGGCAGACAAACTGTTGAGCTTCCCTGTGCCTGTGAGGGCGTAATCCCCGCAAGTGGGATATGGGTGTAATTATTTAATGGAAGAGGGCCGTATAATTGAGCCCTGGGAACAAATGTGTGGCTTGTTCCAACAATGAGGAGACACTCGCTGCATATCCTTTGTCTTCCGGCTCAAGATCCTTCGGGGAATGAACGGGGGCGGACGTAAGGACATCCGGCAACGTTCGCTTGAACGTGCTCCACTTCTCTTTCAAGCCCTCGAGTGCTTCTCGAGTTGCTCCAACCTAAAGCTTCTAAAAACCATCGCACATGTTATGCTCGAGAACCTTTCACACTGCGAGGGCAAAAAGATTTAACTGAAGAAACTGGCTGTTCTTAAGGGTTCAACTAATTAGGGAGTGTGTGTAAAACACTCTGTATTTTCCCTTTTTCTTTTTTAAATCATGACCATTATATTAAAAATTCTGATGCATCAGCTCAAGATCCTATGCGAATATTCCTACGAAAGTAATATAATTTTTAAAGATTCACATTCCGGAATTTTAGGAGGACTTTATTATTTTCTTGATATTTTTATAAATATTTACTACACTATGTATATTTCAAACCCTAGATTTAGGGAGAAAATTTAAATCTAGAGATTGAAATGCATAGAAGAAATACTTGACGAGGATTCTTCAATTGATTGCATACCATAATAGGAAGTAGTTTACAGATTCCATTCCTTTTATGTACCTACTCGTTTTCTGGAATACGACTTTTCGGGGTTGATAAATCAATAATTAATATTATTTTTGTGACATATACATATATACATGCATACAGTATTCAAATTGAGATAACGGTGGAGTTTTGAATCAGCTTAAAGTTAGAGTAAGTGCCTGATTCTAACTAACTTTGAACCAAGTTTATGTTACGCTTACGATGCTTACATAGGTATGACCTTAGCTTTGTTAAACCATCAGTGCGGCCCTATTACTAAAAACTTGAACATCATTTTTCTAAATAAGTGCGTGGACATTTTTGCGTCAATTTCAAATATTTGGTTTTAGGGAAATTAGCTGAAAATTAAAGTAAGTAGTATAGATGAATTCATGATATCTATAATAAAATAAATCTAACGTGACTTATAGACCGATTTAGAAAAAAGGAAAACCCACAACTTTGCTTGGGTATTTATTTATGTTTTTTATGTGTGTGCAGCTAGAGATAACACTTGGTTTATTTTAAAGTTAATTATGAGATTAATTAATTATGTAATTCACATCTGGTCCACATCTGTGACCATGGCAAATAAGTTCCACACGCCTTTTGCCTTGAAGTAATATTTTTTATACAGGCGGCATTTAACTTTGTCATTGGGTTGCCTTTGTAAACTCAAAACAGTGTGTTCGTCCATCCGCGCTGGCCTCTATTATTTAATCAGTTAAACATATATTAATTTAAATAATATCGCAAGTATAGACAATGACGTGCACAACTAATTTGCATATTATATTATAAATTATCTAAAAATATTGGAAGTACAAGCCTAAAAAATATATTTTTTAATGTGTGGCAACTGATTTAAGTAGGTACATTCGTTGAAAGTTTTAGTAAAACCATGTAAATAATTCATTATAATTTTTTCATTTTCGATAATTGACGTAATAAATGCCTTAATTTATTATTGTCTACTTTAATAATTCCGTTGATTTTTTTCATTTTTGATAATATGCCAAAAGTTGTGTGGACTATACAGGTGGTTGAAATCTTTATTCTACCGGCAAAATTTTGCAAAATTCCCGTGAACAATTTATTACATATTGTTTTCGATACTATTTATAAATACCAATTTTATTTCCATTTGTTTAGACAAAGAATAAATAAATAAATTGATTAATAAAAAGAAGCTAGCTGCTATTGAGTATAATTATTTTGGATTAACACTGAAAGTAATGTGATTTTGAGTTTGAAAATCCATTCTCGACTCTACCTTCAAAAATTTGAATATAATTCACATTCTATCGATCAATTCCTATAATACAGGGATACTCGTAAACAAGAAGATTGCGTTCAGTAAAAACCATTCGATAATACTTTATCTGATGTATTATAATTATTTAGTGCACTCATTTTTGTATGAATTCGCGAGCCCAAATTTCTAAGTCAATAAATTATGGTCGATGTATTAAAAAAAATAATCGTTTGTTGCTTCCTAAAAATTATAACATAACCAACAGAAAAACAACTACAACTTTTATATTAATATTAATTTGAAAATTCGTACCAGAATTGTTAATAGGAAATAGAATCACAAAACACATTTAACCGATGACAATTTTCACTTTATTTTGTTTCAAACCAACAAATTTAAATCGAATGATCGAATGCAACAACGAATAAAAAGGTAATTAACTAAAAGTCTTTCGTTAATCAAACAAATCCAAGCAATTATCCTTTTGATTTCTAATATACAATAAATTAACAAGCAACGATTAGTAATAATAAGCAATGAACTTTTAACAGGCAGTGGATATTATATATAACAATTTATGTAGATTGCGGGCTTTCCAATAAGTACTGAACTTATTGTGTCTTTAGGAAAACGTAATTCAGCAAGGCTTTTATTATTGATTTTTTTTATTTTACCATGATAAAGTAAAAACAGTGGTCACCTTTAAATATTTATAAATATTAACATATTTATAAGGTTAAAATTTATAAAAGAAAACAACTTCATTATTATCTTATCTCTTTTACAAGATTTCTCTACCACCCACAGCATAAAAGCCTTTAGAAACAAAAACCCCAGTTCATTAAATTGCCATTGTCCGTTTTTGCACACCCATTACTGCCCACAACGCAAGGCCTTGAACATTTTGGTTGGTATTTTTAGTTCGTTATACATAATTACTCGCAAGGCCACCATTACCCCGTAACCTCGTTTATTGAACAAACCCAGCCGCCGATCGGCAGTGAATACAATTTCGTACCCTTCACCCTGCTCCTAATTTCCAGTCGAAGTAATTGGAGTACTTCAGTACCTGGCGACGACCTTTGGGGCGCAAATTCCCGCAGGATTCGCCGAAGTTACATAATTAGAATGAAAGTAATCAAATTATCGCACAAATATACGTCGGCCAGGCACGGCAGCGGGCTTCAGGTGCCAACAGTCGCGCACCCAAAGTAACTGCTGAAGGTGCCAGATATGCAACCTTGAACTTAATCGATTTGCATGATCACAGGCCGGTTATGGCACATTAAGGAAGCTCTTGCCTTCGCATGCGAGGTTTTATTAAAAACAAAAGAATTTGCATGCAAACCCTCGCTACCTACCACGGTATGCTGTTGAACATCGTGGCGTGTACTGATGTAATATCGCTGTAATTCTCCTCCTGGGGGCGTTTCCTTTCTCGGCAGTGCCGCACATGGTCTTGGAACCTGCCCTGCAATCTTTAGAAGGATAAGGAAAAGCAAAATTACACCGAAGGAGTTAAGGATTTCTTTTAAAAAAACTTGTAGGTATTTGCCACACATGCTGCGCACTTATGAATTCCTTGGAATTTGTAGTAAAGGAGTTTTCATTACCAACATATGATCTAGTTTAATTTAGGCCAGTTGGGTGCAGAAATTATGGAACAAAACATTCTATACACATAGTAAAATCATTAATAACTATGTAGCACTGGATTTATGGGCGTATTATTTAAAAACTACTGAAACAATTTTAATGAACCTTTGGCGATTTTACTTTAAAGGCCCGATTAAAATCTTCAATTATAAATGTTATGATCTTCCAAGGGGATTAATTTAAAAAAAATATTTATCTATGTACACATATTATTAATTTTGTATATAATACATATTATACAATAAGGGCTTACGAGTTAAAAATATTTGGCAATAAAAATACATAATTGAGGCATGAAGGACAACTGATAGAATTAAATAAGCTATTAACACTAATGCATCAATTTTCACAAACAACTGTAAGATGTTAAACACAAAATATAGGATTTCAATTCATTTGCAAAATTATGCAATTGGGGTATGATTTTTCAGAATCTGCGAATTTAAAATTTCAAATCGGTTTAGTTTCATTCTTTTGAACTAACTTCAAGACTACTTCATTTAGTTTTAAAGAGTGTGCACTTATGCTAAGTTGAATGATTTCAATCCAAACGCAACAAGTGAACAACATACATAAAAACATATGTATGTATATGCGAACATATTCCCACTTCCTGCATTTCAATTGGGACGCCTCTCCAAACTAATTACCAAACCCCTAGCATTCTACTGATTAATATATCCGCGTGAACTTATGAGAGGCTCATGAATTATGCGCGTGGCTCGAACCCAAGTGCAGAGCAAGTTGGAAAAATTCTTACATTACATTACCCTTCCGCTGTCAGACTACTATCAATCATGCCTTACTTGATCCCGTAAATCCTACACCCCTTTTACATGGCAGAACGTATGGGGACCTCGTGTACATTCGGGGAACATTTGGGGCTGCCATAAATTTACCTCTCGTGCATGTCATCTGTGAACTACAGGTAATCTCGGCTGGTGCACGATATTACTATATATCTTGAGGGATGTTGTGCCTCCTTGAAAATCCAAATCAGATTGGTGAATTTGAGAGGCTCTTGTGTGCACAGATCGAATTTCATTGAAATATCCCATCTCATCTTTGGGCTGAGTAGTTTTGATTACTTTTAAGAATACTATTCTGATTTATTCCTAGAACGCTATGGAATGTAGATAGAGGTATTCAGCAATGTATTAGAATTTGTTTAACGTATATAAATTAGAATATAAGTTGATTTAAGAATTTTAAAAACGTAAATTATATGTAATAGAAAACTATCTCTTTAGAAGTAACGAGTCCAACAACTTTTCAAAATAAAGTAATAGTAATAGCAATATATTGTAATAGTTGGTATTGCAATCGAAAGATCTTTTACTCAGTTATAAGTCCAAATTGCTAATTATCCGCAGTTAGTACAAATTTTATTTTAGCAATACACAAGTTCAATTTGTTCATTATTTATTATTTTTATTAAGGTCACTTCTTCGTTTCGTGCCTACTAGAAATTTTTAAGTCAAATTTGATCCAATGCCTGTTATGTTATGATATTATGTACATAAAACAAGTCCTGTGACAATGCAATGTAGTATATGTAACATCTTTCTAAATCCAACAAGTGGGCGCCCCATGATGGCAGAGTACTATTTTGTTTACAATGTGATATGGGAATCAAATGAAAGGATTGGACGAGTAAAATACGAAATCCAAAATGGCGAATATTTCCTTTTAAATAAATGCATTTCTTAGAACAATTTTTTTTTCCGTTTATTTCTTTAAGTTTATGTTTACAACATGTTTGACAAAACCTTGTAAAAGTTTGTTATATTTTGAACTCTGCATACAGTTCTCCAATTTTCAAGAAGGTTTCTCATAAATATTCATTTGGTTTTATGAATAATAATTTTTCTTGAATCTAACTTTGTTATTGTTAATTAAATGCTAGAAGGGAAATATAATTTTAACAATTTCATTTCTACTTTTACATATTCATTAGGTCATATGTAATCGAAATATTTTAGTCTGAAACTGGACGTGATTTTAGGAAAGTTATTCATGACCAATGTAACGATATTTTGCTTCGTTCTATATTAAATTATCTTTTTACACTTACTTTTGGGTAAAACACAGTTTTTCAATATAGAATTTTTAATTTATGGGTATACATGTAATGATATATAATTTTGGGTGAACTTTAGACACATTTGATTTAATTATTCTCAACACAACAAAATCAATTTTTTGTTTTAAGAACAAATATAAAGGAATTGGAAAATAAGAAATATTAATCTAAATATAGTATTAATAATAAAATAAATGAAAGAAAACCAGTTTTGAAAATTTTGAATATTAACATAAATGATTAACAATTAAAAAAGCATACATATGTTTAGTTTCACTTATGTGCACACCAATTTGCTTCGTTTTCAATCAAATTGTATTATTCTTACTTCTTAATTAAAAGTTGATTTTAATTCTTAATAGCACTGAATATAAAACAAACATTTAAAATTAAAGCAAATATGTATAGCAGCTGTGGGAGCCCCACCTTTAGCCGAAGAGGATACTTTACCTCACTTTGCTTTCTTGTTTTCTTAAACTTGTCCGTGCGAGTTTTGCTTGAGGTGTTTTGAAGGACGGTTAATGCCCAGGAGAACTCCTTTAGCTTTAATCAGACCCTACAGGACGGCCCTCCACCTGGCGAAAGTGTGTTCATTTTTAGTCATTAATTCGAGGAGGAGCCCTTTCTTATTGCAGTTTCCTTTTATCAGCCGAAGTGGAATGGACTCATTATTTAGCTGAGCTCTAGTCGGCGGGGTCGTCTACCACGTCGAAGGGCGTGTACATAAAACTTAATTGTACCAAAGAGGAAAATGTAGGATGACGGAAAAAAACTGATAAAAAATTCATGAAATAAGGGAAACGAAATTAAAAAGCTTTTGCACCTCATCCGCGACTACCAAACGAACGGGTACTTCCCGGCTGAATATCGTTACAAATTTATGCCTCTATTTACTAGCATACAATGGGTGGACGGCGAAGTCCGACTAGGAGGAGTAACTAGATATCGCGGGAGTACAGCCATATTAAGTTTCAAGGAAAACTCGCTAATAAATTCCTTTTGTGCGTATATGCGAACAAATAGGACGAAATTTGCAGGAGAAGTTCGTACAACTCAAACTACGTACTAGAGTATTATCTTCTATTAATGTTTATTTTTATTTTCCATTGCCATGCTCACTATCTAAACCGTGATTTTAGTCTTAGAATCAGATTTTGAAAATTCTCTCAACGGTTTAATTATCTATCATTCACTTTAAGTTCAAAATACATACCTTAATGATCAAACAAAATTGCACCACTTCCTGTATATAAAACTTTCCCGATTCCGATGATTTTTTCAATGTCAACCGTATCTTTTTCATGGCATTTATAAATATCACTGAATTCACTCTCAAATCACAAATTTCTTAGGTTACTTCTTATATAATAGACTTTGTGTGATATTTAATATTATTCTCGAACTTGTAACGATAGTAAACACCTATTAGTTTGATTCCTTACCTCTAAAACTTTCGTAAAGTCATCGAAATTACCATAAGTATTTTACGTAAAGTGCAAATTCAAATTCAAATATTCTATCATTATATATCCGATATATCACTATTTAAAGTATTTCTCGAAATCCAACTAATTTAGTGGAGTTTAGTTGGATTTAATAATTTAAGTCGACTCAACTTTAGTTTCCATCATCTCAAACTCAAATCGATCCAGCTCCAGGGTTAGCCCTTCATGGCAAGACATTAATACATATTTAAGTTAAATTACTGACTGATTTATTGAGTTTTCATGTTAAACGTCTATTGAATTGACAAAATTCAATTGAAAGATGTTGCCATGAATGGAGCTATGATACTATTTTTGTAGGAAATAACAAAATTTTGTTATGAGCTGTTCATGACGACTTTTAATAAATTAAGGCAAAATTTTCTTTTGTTCTGTCTAGATTTGAAACTAGGTAGATTTCCATCGAAATTACAGACATTAGCAATCGTTTTTAGATGTTCATATTTCTTACTAAATCGAATTTGAATGTTTTTTTTAATAAAACCATAGGACCATAAAGACTTTATTATATTTTGCTTTAAATTTTCGGTACAATAAAACAAAAACGAATAGCTTTAAGTTTATTATTGGGCGTTCAAGAATATATTTTCCTCAACAGAAATGTAGGTATGTAGGTTTTTCAAAATATTTATTTGTTTATGAGAACTTAACAATAATAAAGCTGTAAATAAGAATTTTAACTGTTAGTACTGAATTGTATTATTCCTATTGTATATACATATTTGTAAATAAAAATAAAAATTCACACTTGGTATTACACTTAAGAAGATCTACGGATTCGCATTCAAATGGCTTTGACAAGCACAACAGTGTCAAAACGCCCATCAACGAGTCCTATATTAATAGCATATTTTATATTTGGATAGTTGCAAATAAAGTATTTCTAACCAAGAAAGCCTTTTCAAGTCAACATGGGGTATTCCTAATCAAGCGAACTTGATCCTGATCAGGTTCAGGCAAATTTTTTTAGTCCAGATTGTATCCCCAGAAATTTTACTAGCTCAATTTTTACCCTAGGGAGAATGGTAAGAAAAAAATTTAGTTCGAATTTTCCCTTCTTGTAATTCTGTGTTTTCAAACTTGATTCCGAAATTTTACGTTATTAGGACTACTAGGATATAAAATATAATATGCATATAAGATATTCAAATGATTGCATCGATGTCAAAAAAGTAAATGAATTAGTTTGTAAATTATTCATTACTCATCCCATAATTCATTATATTTCTTTTTATTCTGGACTGTAATGTGGCAGCACGCTGGTTTGGGTTTATAAACATATTCCAACTTATTTTATTACTATTTATTTATTTATTCAAAGCGGTGAGCTAGTCATCATTTCACTCTGAAATTCGCAAAGGCCCAGCCAGGCGCCGAAATCCTGCTGTTCCGAATATGCGGCCGCCCCCATCGAGCACTTGATCAATTTAGCATATGTCGCGAATGAGTTGCCCCGCGAGCATACATCTCACCACCCACACTCGGGCTAGCGCCAGCCGCTCACATGAGGACGCTTATCGCAATTATGGTAATTCGCGGGCTGATAAAGCGGCGGCAGTAGCGGGAACTTCGCGGCAGGTGAGTTATTCCGGGGCAGGGTCTTCCGCCGTGGAGAAAGGGAGGACGGAACCATTTCCACAATTGTGTGAATTATTAATAAATAAATAATTCATAACGTGAGGCGGCGGAGGACGCGCGACGACAACTAGCTTTTCGAGTGCCTTTTGTGACTGCACTGAGCCACACTATTATTAGACGGGCTCCAGTGCGAATCAAAGCACCTAGCCGCGAATCTCGCGAATCTCGCGCTTGAAATAATAAACCTTGACGAGATGATTCCTCGGTCGTGTTTGTCGGATTCCGGGGCTGTTTACTTTGCCGTGCATGAACCGCGGAAATGATTACTCTGAGCCCGCGGCACTGAATGGAGCCAGCCCCTCTGGAGCGCTCTAGGTTGGGGTGGCCGAGCCAACAAATCAATTTCTGGAACGCACCCGGGACAACTGGGGAGACAGAGGATAAATCCACCACCCCCACTTTTGGACCGCGATTTAAATCTGTAACGTAACAGCCAGAGCCGTTCGATTCTGTGCAAATAAATAGACGTCGTTTTGATTGCTTCGTCGCTGTCTTTTTCGCTGGCTGCACCGCATTGCATTTCGTGGGCCGGTTAATTTATGGCCTGCTCGCGATGACCTCATAAGTCGCGCCCCAAGGTCACATCCACTTGCTATTGCTAGCTACGATATCATTCTCGAGAAATTTTCCAGATAGTACTTGAGACAGATCGAGAATTCGCGAATGTGGGGCTTTGTTTTTCAAAGATAAACGAACACAATATATTTTATAATCCAATTGCCAAAATACACTTCATTTCACGCTTATTGGATGCACGATACCTATAAAAGGAATATTATCAGCTTTAATGCTTTATGACAATACGTTACTGTCGATAGCATAAATATTCCATTTTTATTCCAGTGCGCCCGCAAAATAAGTTTGCTGCATACATTCATTGTCAGTTTCAATTTTATGAGTGCCCCTCGTATTGTCAAACTTTTAAGAATTTCATAAAAATAATCAATTTTGTTTGCAGTTCAATGGGTATTTGCAAAATATAGGGTTATTACGAAGCAGCCGTAATTAAAACTATTGTTACGTTATTTTATTGATTTTGCCACTGTATAGATTTATTTGTCCAATTATAAATTGTATTTACAGAACAAATTATCGTTCATTTGCATTTCCAAAATATAATTGAATTTTAACCTTACCAAATGTTCCAATTATTTATTTAAAAGAATATGATAAAGTATCGAGAGACGTTGAATTTTATTTATTGACTAAGATATTTTTCAGGCCGTAACTCAATAGAATAGAGATTTATATGCCAATTTAGGAAAATCCTAGAGTTAAACCCTCTATTGCTATTTATTGGTTGGGATTATTGCCTTTAACCAAAATCTTTCTCTTTTCTCATGCATAGTGTGAATTGACGCATGACAGACACAGCTCTGATTGATTATGTTGTTGTTCATGATGGTAAATCAAATTCTCCTAGCCACCCTTCTTTCGAAGTTGCCTGTTATTATTTTTAGGTTAAAAGAATTCCTACAACACTGATTATGAAAATATAAACTCTATAAAAGTTGCTGTGCGATCTGTTTTTCAAAGTTTAATTTCCCAGATTTTGAACTTTTTACTAAATAAAGTTATTCCATTCAGTTTACATTCTTTTAGAATCAAATCTAAAATATAATTTGATATAAATTTTCTTAAGTGCAGCTACTAAGTACTAAGTAGATTGTTTGTTTGCGTATAACCCACCTAAACAGAAATGTTTATGTTAAACCAAATCCTAACAAAATTATCGTTATCCAGGACATTCAGGAAGAGTGGTGCAAGTACCCTTGAATGCAGCACACAAAGTTGTTTCAAGTATGTCCCGGTGGAATGTATTCACAAAATCATTATCTGCTTAAGTGCGACAAAAATGGGACAGTTTGTATTTATGTAATGAGCAAACTTTTAATGCTAATGAGTCTCCAAGTGTAGTTAATGAATGTTGCTGCTTCCTATGAGCTTGTTTTTTGTTTTTTAAAGTAAATTCTGAAAAATATGTGCAATATTTTACAGTTTTTTACAACATATGTATGTAGATACATATGAATACGTATACTAAATTCACAATTCTTAAGTAGAATTACATTTTTACTTTTCAAAATTAGTAAATGTGTGTGATTAATCTTGCAATTTTAACATTTCTTGTCATTGTATAAAAATATATTGAAGTGGCGAAATTGGAATTAAAGGGATAATTTACTAATCCACACTTTCGTCCTGCGTTATTCGAGTAGTGAATTTTGAAGTTAAACGCTACACGTTATTCTTTTAGTGTGAATTTTAATTTCGTTATTTAAAGTTACATCTTTGAGGATCATAAATAAAATGTATAGATCCATATTAGTTTATACGTAAAATCTGTAAGAGTTTATTTTATAACGAAGATTATTTCTCCTCGTTTAGTCTCTATCTATCACCACCAATTTAAAAACTATCTATTCCCAATGATTAAAGAATTTATACGATCGCATTTAGTAGGAGAACCAAAACGTAAAAATAAATTTTTAGCTACATATTAAAAAGCCAAATGGGGTGGAAACAATTTTATTTTGCTCAATCGAGTGCAATATCTCGTTAAAAAGCACTCAGTTCATACCTTCGTTTAATTAACAGATATCATCAAAACTCGAATGGCAAATTAAATGAAGTATGTAACTATTACCACATAACGTTTAAATAAATAATTAGCGAAGCTGTATGAAACCTCCTGAACTGAAATTAAATCCGTACTTGACCGATTTTTATGTGTTTTTTGGGGTAGTTAATTTTCGATTTGGTTGCAAAATTCAATTCCAAATCCTTTTTGTATGGAAATTATACAAGTGTTCAAAACGTACTATAGTCACAATTCTTTACCTGTTTTTTCCGCTTTCACAAACTCCGTTTGCAAAAACTCTTTGAAGTAACAAAACAAAAGAATGATTACAATAGAAAAAGTCAAACAATTTTTATTTCAATACTAGCTGAAATTTGGCAACATGAAAAAATTTGCTCTACTATTTACAATTTAATGAGGATGGAGGAATTGAATGTGCCTGAAACTCAATCTTTTATTCTGTTTTGAAATAAAATAAAAGATTTTGATTTGGTTTACCATTGAATCCTATTTGAAGTCTGTGTGTTAGGGACTTAGTTTGAAAATGTAGTAATGGTTAGTACTGTAACTAGGCAATATAGATATTAAGTTATTCTGAAAAATGTCTTTACTAGTAGAGCTTTCTTCTTTGAGGTAAGACTGTCTGCAAAAATTGAATGTTGGAAATGTTTCTTAGATTACTTGGAAGTTCTGGTCAAACTGCTCACTAATTGAGTCAAACAATCAGTTGCAAAGAGTCCTTTCTAATGAAAGCATCCCGAGGACGACCCAATGGCCGTCATGTCCTTAGCAAGCTTCAATTAAAGTTTAAAGTGAACAGTCCGTCCCGCGCTGTCCCTCTCAAATTGGGCAAAAGGAAGCACCTGATTTAATTTGATCAGATTACTTTCCAGTTAACTACGGCACGAGACCCTCATCAAATTAGTTTGTCATAGGGGCGGCAGGTTTCAGCTCCAGCCGGGCAACAGCCCGATTCCAGGAGTCCAACTAAAATTTCTCGGGTTGCTGCGGCTCCTCGTCCCCCTCGGGACCGGGAGTCGGTCAAGTCATTGCGTTTGATTTTAATTTTGTGGGCCGAGAGTGTAATGCTAAGTGAAATTTGTGTAAATGAATTTTTAACCGAATCGAAGCGAAAAAGGTGGTGGAAGACGACGCCCTTTATCACCCCGGGGGAAGAACTAATTTATGGCTTTCTGGCATGCCACTAATGGGAGCCATGCCTCACCTTGACGCAGCGACTGTTTGCTCTGTTAATCAATTTTCGACCTGCGATGCCCGGGTGCGGGCGAATTTCGATGGCAATAAAGCGGTTCGACTACCGTCACCATTTTTAATAAGGTTAGGTGTGTGAATTTATAGAGAGGTAATTAGAGTTGCCAGCAGAAGGTGCGGTCCCCAAGGGCAAGTTAAGACGTCTTCATTTTGCGAGAAATAAATCTCAAAAGTACGGCAATTTCGATCTAGGGGTAGTACCGGAAAGGTCGTTAAAATGGTAAATCTTTCAAAAGGTATAGTCCCTGTCTGCCCATACCATTTGCGAAATAAGAAAATATTAATTTTAATTTATCAAAGAAGTAAAAATAATATATGTAAGTCAACATCTAGAAATGAGGCTCTGGCCAATAAATTATGTAGACAAAGGTTGACATTTTTCATTCACTTTATCTTAGCTTTAAATAAGGAGATATACTTTATTAGATCAAAAATGATATTCAAAAAGAATATTCGATTTTAGTAACGCCCTTATTTGACTTTTGATCGAGTTCATTAGTTCGGTCAAAAATTAAATGTTTAAATAAAAATTTATGTTTAATTATGAAACTCAAAACTATACACCTTTTAAAATGTTCTCATTTTCTCATACGGACTCCCATTAAAAGGATTGTTATTAAATGTACATTCAGCTCTAAAACAATATTACAAAACTACTCCTGATATTACATATTTAAATGTTATTTTCTTAAATTGGAACATATTATGTAAGTAACGAAAACAAAATGCAGTGTTCATATGTCTCATATATACATATCTATCCTTTTGAAAATAGTGTAAAAATATTGTAACAACCTTGATTCTTGGACCCATTACAATAAATTTCCTACTGGAAAGTTCGAAGTACGCAGTTTTGAAAAAATTGCAGCTTATGTTTTGAGTTTGAGTTATATTTTTAGTAAACCTGCATGATCCTTCTAACATTTACATATAGGTGATATTCAAAATGTTTGTGAAGATCATACTTAAATAATTTTCTCATACTAATTTTCAAGTTTATTTCATATTTATACTGAAATTCACTAAAAGAACGAGGTTATAAGGTTTATAGTCGGTAGTTAAAATATTAATCGTTTTTTCGAAACTACTTTAACACTAATTTCATTTGTAATTGTAAAGATAACAAAGACACTAATTATACGTATTTAATAGTTGTTTTATTTGGAAAATTTTAATTTTTCAGATACCCGAAACGGAAATATTTTTGGGGAAAAGCCACACCGACATTAACGACTATGTTTTAACAACAATTCTCTAATTTAACGATGTGATTCAAATAAACATTTTATTGCTACAATTAAAATTGTAGGTTTAAGCTATTGTAAGCATTGGGCATCGCACATAAACACTGCAATTTTATGTGCTAAGGCGTATTCTTTGAAATTTACCACAATGTTGAAGGGAAATGTAGGACAATAAACTTTAAAAGTGTTTCAATTACGCAAACTGATTGCTGATTTCTAAATAGAGCAATAATATAAATGCGTGATTATGATTAATATAATACTTAATTAATCCCATTTATTTTTATTTCTAGGACTCTAAGCTGAGGCAGATAGTTACAATGGGATCGCAAGATACACTGGAGGAGAAAACAGTAACCGTCTGCCACGGTCCCGACTTGGTCAACGTTAATTTTATAAATTTCTGCTGTACCAAAAGGGACATTGCCCAGGTGAGTACCTAACAATAGGTTCTTTGATCACAATTCCTCATTTACCACAAGGGATGAAAGAAGTCTATTTTCTTTTTTCCCAAGACAATCACCAGATACCCTCTGGATATATTCAGAGCCTTTGTGTCTCTGCATCCCCATTGGTCCCCGTTTATATCTCGTTGTCATTTGCCTTAGACATGAAAATCGTTTTATCCCCTTTCATCTGTTTGATGTGACTGGGCCATTGCGAGGACAAGCCTATCAAGACCTCGCAATCGCATACTATCAGCGGAAAAGAACTTGGAAGTAATAGATCGCAATTAAGCCGAGTCTATCGACGGGCCTGGCAATTACTGAATCCCGCGGAAAGTTATGTAGGTCGATTATTGCACGAATTAACACTCAGATTTGCGCCCAAGGAGGCTGCGTGATTGTTTTTCATCGCCGCGAACACCACCGGTTGCATGCTAAAAGATCAAATCGCGATTAATCGCGATTAATCGCGAGCCAGGTTTATTTCGCTAAACAATTACACGGCCCATTCACTCCCACGGGCGCGCGCCCGGATCGAGCTCGTAAATCGGGCTGGTCTGGAGCGGCTATCGAAAATGAGGATGATTTGTTTGTGTAATAAATTGGGGAGCTGCTCGAACACTCGGGCCTGCTAATTTACACGAGCGGCCATTGTGGCCAGAGTGTGTTTATCTTGGCGATTTTAGGTGCTGCTTTTATTGCCTCACGCCTAATTTGATTTAAATTGTAAAGATAGCACATCGCTGGCAGTGCAGGGATCAGCGGGAGGCTCCACTGATGGATTATGGGAGCTGAAATCCTTCAACATACACGAAAATGTATCCCCAAACAGAACACTGTATATTATTAAGTAAGACAGGGAATATTAATTTAATCATAATTTTATTTCAAAGAAACAGCTTAAGTAGCCATGACAACTCACCTATGATTCATTGTAAAACTGGCTGCTTTAAATAGTTTAATAACTCAATTTTATTAACACAGTGAAAGGCCATTTACAACTACGTACATACCATTTAAACACTAAAACTACCATTACTCAAACATCACTCAAACATTTAATTTCACTCATTTTTCGCGCCTTTAATGTAATGTACCTTCAAAATTGGAATAATAATGATGAATTGAAATCAATTTCTAAATACGTCGCAATTATGAATCACAATAAATGATGGCGTAATTCTTAATCTGTAACTTTAAAAATTATAATTCACTCAAGGAAGAAATTGAGAATACTTCAATTTAACGCATCTTGGTAGTTCTAGTGTTAATCAATCATGTTACGAGCAGAAGCTAAACCACATAATTTTAAACGAAATATTGAAAATTGAAAGTCCTTCTGATGCTTTACAGCATCTCAATGATTTTTGTCACTCAACGACCTGGTAAAATCTGATATCAGACAAAAATAACATAAATAAAATGTAGGTAGTTCTTTAGATAATACTTTTATAACGCACTGAATATTTGAACCGAGGCTTCCTGTGCAAAAAGTTTCCAGGATTAGTGCGTGATTTTAATTAGCTGAGTAGCTCAACCTTTAACTGCCCCACCGGGGTACCAGATAATTCACCCATTTATAATTTTTGTAGCTAAAATAGTTATCTCTGCAATTTTTGATTTTTTACTCTTATTTAGTACTAATTGTATTAGTCCGAAAAACTCTTATTTACTTATATTTAGAAGGGTTCCGATTCAAGCAGTCAGCACCTTTTCTGCTTATTAAAAGATGCTTTTAGTCGTAGTGGGGTTTTAGTCCTTGAAATTTCTTTTCTTAATTGCTTGTTTGCAAAGAGGTTTGAACAATTTTTCTGCTTGGTGTGCAAAAAATTAATTATATCTTTGTGTTTTTAAGTGTCAGAGCATTACATTTTCAAACTTCGTAAATTATGTTTTCTTACCCTGCCGTATAGCTGCAGGTCAACTTGCTAAAAATAGTTGAATACAAAAACCTTGGCGTCACCTTCGATTTCAAATTGTCGTTTAAGCCAATTCAATACATACTAGATTTTATTTACAGAAACTCTAAAGAATCTAAATCTTTGATATTTTCTGCTACATGACGTTAATTTTAGAATATTGCTTATTGCATGGAATGCTTTTTATTCGAATGCTTGTCGAGAGTAGAAAGGATTCAAAGCCATTTTACAAGGAATGTTATTCGGTCAATGCGTTGGAGCATCGTTGCTCGAAAAGTCCGATGATAAATTATTAAATCGATTATCCTTCTATGCTTTCTTAAGTTGAACTTAACACAATTTCTCATGGCAATTTTCGTTATGTCCCTTAACTGAAAGCATATTATAACATCGAAACAACTTGTGGTATCAAAGTGGCGGATCTACACTTTTGAACTTCAAGGGATTATCTTGGAATTTGGATTTTGGCGCTTTCGAAATTAAAAACTCAAAATTTCGTTTTCCGAATTCGACGACTTTGAGTGAAAATTAGTTGTATGGGTTTTTAAAGTCATTGATTTCGAATGCTCTACAATATTAAATCGAGTGATGTTTTTGGAATTCAAGGGATTTTAATTAAAACTAGTTTAAAGGTAAAAATAATAAACGCGTTTCTTAGTGTAGTATATTAAAATGATGCATGTGATTTACCTTGGTAGATGATTCCACCTAGAATTCCAATATGAAATATTTTATAGATACGAAACGTTGTTTTCATTTTCATTGAATTAAACCCGCAACTCTGTGCTCTCGTGAATCATATGCACCATTCCATATTGATTAAATTTCCCAGAATAGTGAATGTTTTAAATTTAAATAATGTTGTGCGAGTTCAATCAGTATTTGGGAAAATTTTTATTATGAGTAGTGTGAGATTGAGCTTCAAGTTTATTTTCACACAAATAAAATCGTAGTTTTATACTTTTGTGTACATGGTTCATACCTGTTTATATAATAGATACTCAATATTTTAAATAATAGATACTTTTTAGTTCAAACAGCACAAGAAAAATGTTAACAAATGTTCGAGCTTAGCGTAGGTGTTTTTATTTTTATTCAACAATGTGCGAATATTTCTGTTCAAATCTTGTAATGCTACAATAATAGAATATTTTGAAATCTAACCATGTTTATAAATATTATATCGTAAACGATAATTTAGGCAGTTATGATCAAACGTCTTTTGATCTTTGAGAAAATCGAAATGACTGACTGAAGATAGTTATTGAAATATTTAAAACCAAATATAATAAAGTGTACAACCGATCTCGCTTTGATTGAATGAATTCAAGTTAAATATCCTCATTTTTGGGTTAAAGACTTAGCAGTTTTCATAAATTTTACACATCAAATGTAGGTATCATTATTGATTCCTTTTAAAAGGCGCATATTGCCTTATTTTTCAACTTTGAACACATCTTTACATTTCACATGAACGTCAAGAACTGCAAAATACAAAATTAAAGTGAAATTGCTCTTTTCATGAATGCACTTTAAGGAAACGGACTCATTTCAGTTACATAAAGGAGCAGATATTCGAAGTAGAACTAGCAGCAGCAAAATCCCACTCTATTTCACCAATACTAAAGCCCGTGTTTTCCGGAAATTCCAAAACCAAACTCCCATCAGTCGTTTTCAAATGCTGTCGAGCGAAGTGGTTTAGTTAGTGGTTAGACCAGGAAATAGTCTGATTGACAGCAAAATGAAATCCTCTATAGGAAAACACATACATTTGAAGACTAGCAGCAGTACCACTGCCGGTAAATCAATTCACATCAAACCAGCCGTAAATGCATTCAACTGAATAATTCGTCATCCTCTTCCTGAAAAATGTCTGACATCAAGGACGAAGGAATTGAGTAATTTCCACGTGCTTATGAATACATTCACGAAGCAGTACTAAAAAATTCAGAAGAAATCAGGACACGGTATTGTTCAATTTTTCTTTCATTATGCAATTCAGCGCAGATTGACGCTCTCCTCCGCATATTAAGCACCTCTGAAGCAGCTGTTTGCTCCATTCATTGATCAGATTTATTTATTATATTAGACCAGAAGTACACCCAACCGGACTAAATAAAAAATGCATGGACCATATGCGAACTTCTGATCTTGTACCCTTTTTTGTTTGATTCGGAACCAATCACGCAAAGTATTCCCTTTCCTGGAAGATGTGTCTGAACAAAAATAAATTTCTGTTTCCCCACAAACTTTTATATACGAGTTAAACTATCCACTGAAAAATTATGGCTTTTTAACCTCCTACGCAGGGCAACTTCTGACTATGGTGAATTTGATTGAGATTAAGCGACTACTTAAAAGAAATGTCTTGACTTTGATTTGTCTTTATGGCTCGTCGTGTATTGAGCAATTTTCTAGCTCTTCATAGTAATTATAAACCCATTAGGCTAGTAGTTTTATAGCACATTATGACTTCCCGTAAAAGCATTAGACCCACAATACTCTAACGAGGTCACAGCAGCAAAAGCTAATTTCAGCAGTCTCTGAGGGCCCCACGGTGCGTGCCAGCGGCCCTTAGCTACTTCAATTTTCCTTGGAAGCGCGCTATTCCGACTTCACAAGGAGTATCCATGGCCCCACAGACGCCTAGACATTTGTCTGTCGGTATCCTTCTGAAGGACCTGTAACAGCAGGACACTGCAAATGCCACCAGAACCTCTTAAGATTTTAAGTCTTCGCATTAAGTTTCCTTTTCGTTTCGCTCTGGTGTGGGGACATATTTCGAATTCGTCCCCAGTCCTTATTGTTTCACCCCATTGAAAATGCGTGTATAATGAGCGCGCGAGTTTTGCAATTTTTCGAAATGTGTCAATGCCATGGGGCTGAATAAGAGCTTTGGGGCGAAATTGGAACGAAGGTTGTCCAAAGATCCCCGAAGGATTCAATATCATGTACCAAGAAATATTCTCAAAATATTATTTAAAGGGGCATTCCGGTAGAAGATTCAGCAAATTGAAATGTTTGTTAGAGTTCCATAACGAGAAATGAAAAAACAGAAAAAATAGCATCATTTTATTTTATTGTCCAACTGTCGTTTGTCCATCAAGATTTTTTTTCTCAGGAACGGCAAATACAAAAATTAAATTAAAATAATATGACATATAATATATGTATGTATATAATAAATTAAATTTATCATCTACAAGTAGATAAGCCATATTCCAATTATTATGGATACTGTTCTGAATAATTAACGTCACGAATGATTTAATACATAACTGAGAGATATGTATATGAATGCAACGTTTTCCTGTTTCAATTTTATAGATACTGTTAAAATATAGCAAAAATTGAGGAATATAGATCTGAGTAATTACTTTCAATTAAATTGCACTGAATTGTCGTAGTAATTCAGCGGAAACCTGTATTTACAGGATTCGCCACGTTCTTGACCGGGCTTATCAAGGTAAAATTGAAAATGAAAAAATTAAATCGACTATTAATATTACCGATTTACATGGTAAACTGTTTCTGCCGAAAAAGTACCTACTAAAGTATTTACCACGTAAATCCACAACGTGCAAACCGTGTTCATAATTCATATTAAAAATAATGAAGTGTTTTTAAATTTTTTAATTCCACTATAATTAAAATTTGCAAGTTTAAACATACCAGTACAAGTATATAATTCTTACAAAATATGCATTCTAAAAATTGTATGACCGTATTTTAAAATAAGTACACACCTTTTAAGTTTTGTAAAACTCTTGAAACTTCCTCTTGGAAACAAAAATAAACAAACATTGAAAATAATATAGGGTCCAATAACGCTACTAAACAAGAAAAGAGCAATTCAGAATAGAAAAACTACACACTTTTAATTTTTGATATAAAATTCCTTTACGCTGAAAGTTAATAAATTTGATTATTCGATATCGGTTCGCAAGATATTTTGATTATATTTGTAAAACTCATTAATAAGATTTAAATAAATTGTTTTATAACTATACATTCTAGATGAATACTATATTTGACGAAATAAATTATTATCACAAATTATATTTACAGGAACGTCATAAAAAATTCATATCCTTTGCATAAATGTAGCCTCCACGATGAAAAGTTATCTTTTTTAATTTTTTACTTGCAGATAAAGACCGAAAAAGGTACCATACAGTAGATATTCTATCAAAAGCCTTAGAGTAAATTTATACCATAAATCAAATTGCCCCATTAATCAGTTTGGCCATTATCTTTTAATTTATTTGTAAATTATTAAAGTCAAAAACTTTCAGATTGATTGAAAAATTATTGTGCACCAGCGCCAAACAATTCGTTTTATATTTAAAGAATTAAAGATTTACTTATTTGAATATGTATTGTATGTACATTGATAAATTGGCCCTCTAGTTTTTCTGGGACCAATAAGCAGAGAAAAGGAGAAGAGTATTTATTCGAATTGTGTTATATTGAATATAATGTAGTTATAGTGCAAAATCACCAATCTGGCGATTTTCAAGTTTGATTTTTTGATGAAAATAATTCCATGTTGATTTTGAAAACTAATTCACCTCAGATCATTGCAACGTTTGTAATTAAACACTATGCAATAGTTTTCAAAATAATATATGCGAAAGAATTTTTTTATATCATATCATTTATTTAATTTGGTCTTAATTTTATTCCAAACAAATTATTATTAAATCAGAAAAACAGATAATTTAACAAAAACTACATATGTATTCGTATAATGTTTTTCGTTTAGTTATAATTTCGTTCACTGCAACTTCATTTGCGGACACTGCTAATAATTTTGGATTTGAAATCGACTGTGTTGTTAATACTAAATAGTTAAAAATATAGTTTTCTATGAAAATTAATAAAAAAATTAATTTAAAATGAGCAAAAAGGTAAATGTGAAGTACTTAATTACATTTGGTAACTTCTGCAGTATAAGTGCAAAGGATTTGCACTTTTCATATAATAATCATAAAATATATCACGCAGCACTCCCATTTCCAATATTATGGGACAAAAACTACTTAATTAGTTTTCTGCGTGCAGTTGACGGTGATTGGTATTGAATTAACCCCACCACATGCTGGAAACAACCCTAACTATTAATGAATAAAGTGCCCACGTGACATTTTATTAGCAATTGAATCTCACAATCGGCTTTCTCTTGTAGAAAAGGTTATTAAAATATTATACAGCTTTTTCATTTTCCCTATTTAGTTACATTAGTTACGCGATGCATATAAAACCTTCAGTAGATTATTAAAATGTTCATTGGATCGTAAATGAATAGCTTTCAAATTAGTTTGAGAGTATTGAGGTCCAACGACTGCGGCCGGATTTTCTAATTACTAAATGAAAAGAGAAGAGACTCCATCGTCCCCTGGTCGACGGATCTATTAAATTCTAAGAAATAGTTCTCAACTCCTTGCATAGATTTCTCAACCCCTGCGGTTAATTGTCCTTTTTCAGCATTGGACGGAGGAGCTGATGAAATTGGCGTACAACTTGACACAGCTGAACGGTTCGGCAAACACATTTCTGCAGAAGGCTCACACCAAACTTTGTCTTCAAGTAGATAAATCTGGAAAAATTCCGGTGAAAAAGTAAGTCAGCTTTGTCGTTGTTGATGACTTAAAAGAACCTAAAGTTTCTGTTTTTGTATTAAACTTGTTAAAAAGTTTAGAAGCAAATTGTGCAAGGGGTGGGAAGGTCCAGAACGCTTCGTATAATAATTAATTTTAAGAGTAAAATATATTTTTCTGTTTCAGCATCATAAAAATGTTTGCTACAAACAAAGACGACCGAAAGCGGGTCGAAAAGGCACTGGATATGTCGGGTCTTCCCTCGGGCAAGATCGACACTCTGCATCTGTCGAAATTCCAGTTTGAGGACTTTTACAATTTATATAAGAACCTGACCCAGAGGACAGAAGTGGAAAAAATTTTCGACGGAATGTAAGTTAAATTGAACGCAATTTTACATATTTAGTGAAAGCCCAGCATTTTACCTTTTTAGTGTTGGAACGTCGAAGCGTCGCTGCATGTCAACGTCACAACTAGTGGATTTTCTTAATAAGACGCAGAGGGATCCCCGGCTGAACGAAATCCTCTATCCGTATGCAAATACAGCCCGAGCCAAGGAGATTATTCAGGAGTACGAGCCGAATAAATTTAACGCCCAAAAGGGACTTCTCAGTCTTGATGGCTTCCTGAGGTACTTTCGCTTTCTGCTTTCTAAAATAAATTGTAATTACGTTCGTTTGCTGGACAAGCAGAATCTAGGGTACAGGAAATTTTCAAAACTAATTGGAGTCGTGCTCAATTTCTAGGTACTTAATGTCCGAGGACAATCCTATTATGGCCCCTAGTAAGCTGGATTTATGCGACGACATGGATCAGCCCATGTCCCATTACTTTGTAAATTCATCGCACAACACATACCTGACCGGCCATCAGTTAACTGGCAAAAGTTCCGTAGAAATCTATCGTCAGTGTTTGCTGGCTGGATGCAGGTAAAATATTGATGAAGCAGAAGCGAATCAAAATTGCCTGAAAGCATAATTCAGCTCTAAAGCATATTACGTTGAATTAGGCATCAGTGCAATTTTGATAGGTTTCTCAATATGCATTTCAATATAATGCAATTTGTAAAGGTAGTCTAGAACGTTTGATTTACATACGTATTATTTTTTCTTTTAAATTAGAAAATTTGCAATAACCTTAAATGAGACAATGCACATAATGTCCTGCAGATGTTAGTTAAATATACGCAGTATTATACAAAGTTGATAGATAATGATATTTTCGTAAAAATCGATCAACTAGAAAAAGTTTAGTTATCATCACAGAACACAAAATACGGCACCTTTCTCTTTAACTTCGTTTTTTCTATCATGCAAAAAAGTAAGTAAGAATATATCAGATTGCAACACATATTTCATAATACAGTAAAGTAAATTGTTTTAAATTAATTAATTTTTAATAAATGAACTCAAAATGTTGCTATTTAAAAGGATGAGTTTCGAGAAATTATATTGTTTTTCAATTAAATACTGCCAAACGAAATTATAAAATCAAGCTTTTAAAACATCTTTTGTGTAATATGATATGATAGTCGTAAGCTTCATATAAAAGTGTCTTTTAAGTTTTATAAAGAAAATTGTAGACCAAAAATTCCTATAAACTTATTTGAAGAGGAAAATATATTTATTTATATATTATTTTATTTTGAAGGTGTGTCGAATTAGACTTTTGGAATGGTCGAACGGAAGAGCCAGTTATAGTGCATGGTTATACGTTTGTTCCTGAAATATTTGCCAAGGACGTGCTCGAGGCAATTGCCGAGAGTGCGTTCAAAACTTCTGAATTTCCTGTGATATTAAGTTTCGAAAACCATTGCAATCCTCGACAACAGGTATGTGCCCTTGACGAACAAATAATTTTCTAAAAGAAAAAAAAAAAAAAATTCACAAATATATGCTGAGTACAGTACCCGAAGGTAGAAATTGCACTTGTAGCCGTATAATTATAGTTTTAATTTTGAGCTTGCGGGTAACTTTGTATTTGTATCCATGCAGAAATTGCATAACCCTTCCTGTTAAATGAAAAAAAAACTCCTCCACTCCAGCCTGCGGTGCTTTAGACTCCCTGTAATACACGACCTGCATATTTCGCTAAAAGCGCATCAGATTTCCTGAAAATATGAAAATCGAAGCGAACACCGCTAATGGTTTTTACCTGGAATTTCCGAAGAGAAATGCACTGCTGTGGCGCTGCAAGGCAATAATTCACTGCAGCATGCGGTGCACCGCAGAAGTGTACAGCGGAGTCGACAGGGCCATAAACAATTGATCCCCATTCCTGGTCCAGATTCCCCCCAGTTCCCCCCGCTCATTTTACAGTATGCTAGCTGCTGACGTCCGCTATATATTGATATTTTGTAGGCCAAAATAGCTAATTACTGTCGTGATATATTCGGAGAAATGCTCTTAGATAAGCCCATAGACTCGCATCCGCTGGAGCCGAATGTGGAGCTGCCTCCGCCATCGTTCCTCAAGCGTAAAATAATTATAAAAAACAAGAAGAAGCATCACCACCATCACCACCACCACCACCACCACAAGAAGGCGCAACCAAAGCTTACAACTTCGAACTCAGGTTTGTGCCCCTCCCCGTGTTCGGGAGGGCTGTGTAATTCCAGAAGGCGGGCGGACCCACCCTCCGTGGCTCGTAGCGCTTTCGAATCCATTCTATAAATTCACCCCGCCCCTCCCTCCTCTATTGCAGTGGATACCACGAAAGCTCAGCAACAAGTGCAGGAAGATGCCGCCGCGGCAGCAGCAGCAGCAGCAGCGGCAGCAACAGCGGCGGCCCAAACAAACAGCACCCAGGCAGCGAGCCCTGCGGTCCCCGGCAGTGATGACGGTGCAAATCACGCCCCTCCCCTTCAGGTAGGTTGTGGGTGGGCTCCTGGAAGGGTTGCTCCGAGTGAAATGGGGCGGGCGCCCTTATCTAGTTCGATTGTTCTCATTGTCTTATGTTTGCCGTGGCATCAGTCTTCCTGTTCCTGCAGCGCTGTTACAAGCACTGATATCGTTTCTATGGAAATTCCGAAGCTTGCATATTTTTAAAGTCTAAAAGAATCTACATACATACATATTTCGAATTTTAACAATATGACTGATTTTACGGATTATATTCTTGATGAATAATGAGGTATTCTCATCGAAAAAAACCTATTTTTCATTTCATAGTTGTTTCAACCTTTCCGAATAATTTCCCGAAACAAAGTTACAGAAATCTTAATAATTGGAAAGATTATCCGGGTTTATAAACAAACTTTCACTGGTTAATGTTGAGCGTGCTTTTCTCGAAACCAAATTTTTCAAACTTATGTAAGCTACAAATTTTGAACGAAATAGGATATCGACACAGTTTTAGCTTTATTTGAAAATATATATAATTAATGTATTGGAAGTAATTATATCATTAAAATATTTCATACATTTAGCTGCTTTACTCTTCCGCCATTTTGTTAATTTTTGACTTTTTCCAACCGCTTTCATATATTTGCTACAACTATGAAAATTACATATGGTTCCAAGTAAAATACTATGTATAAATTATCTTATTATTACGTTCTTAACATGAATTATTTATATGTATGTATGTACTTTACATAATCATCTATATTGAGCCTGTTATTAATATAAAAAATTTTTTACAAAATATAAACTTAAAGTTTCAAAACATATTTCAATATACATGCACTTATGGCCTTATTTAACAAATTACAACATTATAAAGATTTTGAGCTCTTCACTTAAAAAAGGATCAAATTTTTGCATTACTTCACAACTCTTATTAAACTAAATATTATTCGCAGAGTTATTAAAGACTGAAATTTATTTTGATTCACAATCCTCAAAGAATATTAAAGAACTAAATTACTTTTCCGTTCGTAAAACGAATAAACTATTTCGATTGCATTCCTCTGAATTGCTTTCCATTTATGGAAACCTTTGTGAATGAATCCACTTGAGTTCACTTGCTTTGGAGTCAAGAAATTATTTTGCATTCATTTTTATTATTTTACTGGAAAAGCGTAAAAGAACTACATATTTCATGCTTGTTATTGATGCAAAACTTCAAATTCTTAAAATAGTTCAGATTAATTTTGAACTTAATAAAGAGTGAAAAATGTTTGAAAAATAGACTGAGGGATAATTATTCCTCATCTGTTGATTGAAGAATATAGTTTAATTTAAAGGATCAAAGCATTTATAATATATTTTATAAATTTAAATTCTGTATACCTTCTCAAATATATTTCTTTTACTTTGACTAATACAATAGTTTAGAATTCCTTGCATCGGCAGTCTTTTCGCTTTCACCACTACCGAAATTTTATACTTATCCCTAGATATGAAATTTAAACATTGAAAACTCCATTCAAAAGTTCTAAACACCTTTTTCTGAAAATTGTGTTCGTTAGCTTGTTTTTGTCCTTTTATAATCCCTTTAACCCTAAGGAGATAAATGGAAAAATGAATTAAGTACTCTCTAAAGCACTTTTAAGGATAAATTCTATTCCTCGTGAAAAAGTTCAGATGGGCGGTGAAGCATGGTTCTTTCATATAATGTCTCATAACGAAAAAAAAATAAAATGAAGGAACATTTTTTCCGTTTCTATAGCAGCTCCGTCAGAGTTCAAAGGATAGCACAGGATCGTCGGATACAGATAGCTCCAGTGAGGATGAATCAATTCCAAATGTTGTTCCAAATGTTCCCGTGGGCACTGAAGGTGAAAAACCGCAAAAAGAGACTGAGGCAGGAGCCGAGATTTCTGCCCTCGTGAACTACGTACAGCCAGTGCACTTCAGTTCCTTCGAAAACGCTGAAAGTAAGTTCCGCCTTTCGGTTTCGTGTCCTTTGACGACTTAAGGAAACTTTCTTCCGCAGAGAAAAACCGCTGCTACGAGATGTCCTCGTTCGACGAGAAGCAAGCGACGACTCTGCTGAAGGAGCGGCCCATCGAGTTCGTGAACTACAACAAGCACCAGTTGTCCAGGGTCTACCCGGCGGGCACGAGGTTCGATAGCTCCAATTTCATGCCACAGGTGCGCCAGAAGTGGGATTGGCTGCGTGGGTGCAAGATTTCATAATGTTTCCTGTTGCAGCTCTTCTGGAACGCCGGCTGCCAGCTGGTCGCCCTCAACTTCCAGACACTCGACCTGGCCATGCAGCTCAACTTGGGGATCTTCGAGTACAACGAGCGCTGCGGCTACTTGCTGAAGCCGGAGTTCATGCGGCGGACCGACAGGCGATTGGACCCCTTTGCCGAAAGCACGGTGAGTTGGGGCTGCTTCCCGGAGGGTCCAGGACACCCACTTTAAAGATCAAGTAGTTTCTTTGCAAACATTTTTATATCGAGTTTTATAACAAAGCTATGCAAGTGACGAACGATTTTTGCCATTTAAGGTCCTAATCGATTTAAATATGAAAAAACATTATTTTTTGTAATAAATTTTTAGTTGAACATGTGTTTTTTTAACTTTCATATACGCTGCAATTTACAATGGCACATTTTCTTCGAAATTAAGAAAACAATATTACATTATAAGTCCATGGTGATTCTGCTCGCTCATGATAAAATATGACCTAGAGTAGCAAGCAAACAACATTAAACCAGTTTAAACTAAAATTGCTTAATGACCTTTCTGAAAGGCTTAGGATCATTACCATGTTGAAATACACATCATGGAGGCATTTCTTCGGTTAATCGTCAACCTATTATTAAAAATAATATTTCTGCCGAGTTGGTCTGAAATCGATTTAACATATTTTGCAAGATAGGAAGTGGCTCATTGACTAAATAAATAAAATATTTTCTACGATTAGGTTGATGGTATCATTGCGGGAACAGTGTCTATCACAGTTCTTTCGGCGCAGTTCCTCAGCGACAAAAAGGTGGGCACTTATGTGGAAGTGGACATGTTTGGATTGCCAGCCGACACTGTACGAAAAAAATTCCGCACAAAAATAGTCCGAGACAACGGAATAAATCCTGTCTATGATGAGGAACCATTTGTTTTCAAGAAGGTTCGAGAACACTTTTTTAAAATGAGTAGTTTCAAGATGTGAGTTTTTCAGGTGGTGCTTCCAGAGCTCGCGAGTATTCGAATTGCAGCGTACGAGGAAGGTGGTAAACTAATTGGCCACCGAGTCCTTCCTGTGATAGGACTATGCCCTGGATTCCGGCATGTTATGTTACGTACAGAAGTTGGCCAGCCTCTTACCCTTGCTTCCCTCTTCCTGTGTATAGTGGTAAAAGATTATGTTCCCGATGATCTATCGAATTTTGCTGAAGCCCTGGCCAATCCTATCAAGTATCAAAGTGAACTGGAGAAACGTGCCAAACAATTGGCTGTTTTGACGGAGGACATGGAGCCGGCTGAGGACGAAGTCGCGAATTCATGTAAGATTCCACATATCCTTGTCTTCTTGATGTTGTTCGTATTTCTAGAGGGGGGGCGGATATGGTTGTTAATGATATGCATGTCTAGATGTTGTGTCGATGTTTCACTAATCTGTCCTTAAACGAAACCAGTCGTATTTGTATCTATAGGTCAAAGAAAGGAGCTTCGTCCAGTGGAAACGCTTACAGGTAGTCCAAAGCATCGTGCTAGTATTGCAGCTGCTTCGGCCATTAGTGTGGAAGCTCCAACCGACGTGGATGTTGATGGACTCGTGTCCAACATCCATCCGGTTCAACATCAACATTCGTTGGATCAATCTATGAGTATGTCCGTTAGACAACCCGACACGGGGAATGTTGAAGGCGAAGAAATTATGGCGGAGTCCCTAGAAAAAATCTTAGAACACAAATTAGTTAGGGAGAAACGCCTTGAAATGGAGAAGAAATTAGACTCACTCCGAAAGAAGCACGATAAGGAAAAGGTCAAAGTCTCATCAATGAAGGGAAGTCCCGATGGCACTAAGAAGGCAAAATTTTCTATGACGAATAAGCTGGTAAAACGGTTAAGTAGTAAAAACTTGTAAGTTTCGAACGGGGAGACGCTGTTTAATTTCATTGATGTAAAGGTGTTGGTCTTCTAGGGATTCTAACGTAGATGTTCCACCATGTCCGGGAGAACTGGGCGGTGAGTGCAGCGAGGATAGCGAGGAGCGAACAGGTCTAAACCGAAGCCAGTCAGAGCGACTTTTAATTGTTTGTAGGGAATATTCGGCGGCTTACAGGGAACTCCAGGAAAAATATCACGATGTAATATACGCAACTGCTGAAAAGGTTCTCAGAAACTCTCAAGCTAGTCAAATGAAGCAACTAAAAACAAACCTAGACAAGGTTACTTCTGAAGTTATGCAACAATTGCAAATTGCGAGGAGAAATGAAGTTAAAAATTTGGCCTCAGTTCATAGAGACCGAGATGAATTGGTTAGGCAAGTATTTTATTTACAAAAAAAGAAGAGAGAGGTAGTTTGGGTCTTTCTTCCTTTTCTGATTTTTTAATCGAAAATTTTTATTTACCCACAATTGAAATGACGTCGTGCTACTTGATATGGAATGGATAATTTTGGTTTTAGAATCGGGTTCTTCGAACTACTTCGAATACTTACATTTAAATGTCTTTCAAACATTTTTCTTAATCAAAATAAATTTTTTTTAAACGACAGCAAGGAATAATGCGGTCTGTCCGTCTACCTGTTCAAGATAAATTTCAAAAGGATGTGTTTTCTCTCTACTTTTTAAATTATGGATGCAAAATATTCAAACAGAAAACAAATCTTCACACTATTACTTATCTTTATAGAATGAAACGTGAAGTTGCAAGTTCTGTGGTAGAGAGGGGCGTGGCGGAACGTGTCCGCTTGAAGCAAGCCTACGACAAGAAGACTGAAGAGCTTCAAAGGCAGCATGATGTGGTTAAACAAGCTCTTGCCGATCATAAAGCGAAAGTAAGTAAATAGTTCTCTATTAAAATAAACAAAATGCTTCTATACTATTTTTTAAATATTCTTTTCAGGCAAGGCAGATTTTGGAAAAGGATGTAGACTCTAAATTGTGCGTGTCGTCGAACGGTTTCCTTGTGCTCTTCAACGTGAACACTTCCCTTTCTGCGTTGAACATTAACTTGCCAGGCGAAACCCAGGCGACGAACAACATCGCGAACAACACAGCCTCAATGCCGATGGAGTCGTAATGCGGCGGCCGCCACTGAATCAAAGGGACCGGGTAAGGGCCGCCCCGCCCAGCAGCAGTATTCCCCAATTGACACTAGTGACTGGAGTCAATGAGAATTGGCCTAAAGTTTTTTTGATGTAATTTCGAGTTTAGGGGCATGGTTCGCCATGCCTTCCTAGTTAGCTCTAAGGGAAAAATGTTTCTAAGGAAAAAGGTCACTCCTAGTCTAACCTAACTATAAATGTAGTTTAGTTAATGTAAGAATCTCAGTTTACACCGCCTAGGATTTCTAGCACTCTTATCTATTTGTCGCCGGGCAACTCTTACTTTTTACACAGTACAAATGTAACGAAACCGCAGAATGCTCTAAACGCTGTTGATTTTCTGTTGAACCCCTCGTCGAGGTGGATGTTTTTTTTTTGTTTTTAAAATATTTTAGTTGTAAACAAACCAAACACGCTATAACTTTATGTTTTATTTATGCATTCCTTCCTTTTGTATTATATTTCGAAAATTTCGAGAGTGAGAGTGTAGCATGAGTGTGTATGAATTTTCAGGAAAGAAGGAATCGAATTTCGATTTGTTTTCAGTTTGTCGACGAGCAAATGCCCACCGCTATAAAACGTGTGTACAGAAGTTCCTAGGATAGTTCATTTGTACAACTTGTTGATTTTGTTCGATATATTCTATACTTTATGTAGTAAGAAAAAAATATTTGCAATAATTTTTGGATATATCGAATAAAATGAGCATCTTTTTCTAATCGTGCAAAGTTGTGCGAATGGATTTTTTTTTTTGCGGTAATTATTCCTTCTTTTTGGATTTTAACTGAAAACTTTAAGAATGTCTAGATTTAACAGTAAACAAACAGAAGAAATTGTAAATTTTACTAACAGAAGAAACGCAACGCACTTTTCGAATTGAATGTAATTTGTACTTAAGGACTGGAGAACCTAAATGTAAAAAGAAAATCTAAATAGGAAAGTAGAAGGTAGTTTTATCGAGAATAAGGTAGAAGAAACATAAACGTTGTAGGGCATAGAAGTGTAGAAATCAAATAGGATTAGTCGAAACTAGCCGAGAGACAGCAGTCCGGAGCTGCTGTTTGTTTTAAACCGTGTTATATTCCGTGTACTGCGGGTTTTATAAAACATAAGTGAACATTTTCTTCTTAGTTCCATTAAAGAATTTTCCGACATTATTTCAAAATTGTGATCTTGCACATTTTCTAATTTTTGAGAACGGTCTGTGCTTGTCGACTGCACAGCGGAAGGCAATAAATTTACATTTGAAGAAAGCGACAATCAGTTTCGTCCGAAGAGGAAATGATGTGAGCGTTTGTAAAGATAGAGATTAAATCTGAGTGCTGTTTTTATTGCAGTTTGATATTTATTTTACAATTCTGTATGAAATTGACTACAGCCTTATTCATATAAATTGTGAAACCTACGAAGCCCTCGAAAAGACAATAAAAAAATTCTTAAAGCATTCATTCTCCCAATGGACTTATAACTTAAAGACCACAATAAGAACGGCACCCAGACTGAAATAAGTAAGAAGATTTTCACGAGAAACTACAAATTGCCTTATTCTGAAGAACTAAAAAAAAACATGAATCTTATCAAATGAAATGGTTTTAGCAAATAAAACATTGAAAACATTTAATGGACGGCAAAACCACCTTAGATGTTGTGATTGCTTTTTAGATGTGTTGGCTTTTAACAATAAGAATCCGTTTTAGCCATAATCGTGTAAACAATATAAACCAAAAAGGGCAGCCAAAAATCTGCTCAAAGGTGTTGTACTTCGAAATAAAATTGTTGTTTTGCTTGTGCACTCCGTGGATGTCCCTTGAATTCTACTAAATACATAAAATATATGTTTGCCGATAAACACGTGAATGTCATTGTTAGTTTTTTCAAACTACATATAATAATTTTCTGTGTGTACAGGGCAGAGAGTAGATTCTCAAATTGATTCTACTTTTATCCTGTTTAGGCTGTCGTATAGCAGTAGCAATGTCAAAAACATAATTTTTACAGTATAACATCAAAAGTGTATTGGACAGCGTTCTGAATTTAATTCTGTTTGCTTTAAATTAGGACTTGTAGCTACCGGAAAAAAGTAAGGTCAAGTAACAGAAAAGTTTTCTTGATGCCAGAAGTGGGATTTGTAATATTTATAATGAACTAGGGAATTTATTTATTTATTTATCTATAAATATACAAATTTTACAGGCCATGCAACATAATTTACTTAACTGTTTTTCGAACAAGACCGATAGACTTAAGTTGATTCTGTGTTAAGTAGCGTTAAAAAAAACTGAAAAATGAGCGAATGTTATGTAGATTCCTTGACCCGAAAAATACCTTCTCATGAATAAATATGCGGAAAGGTTTCAGTAAACGAATTTAATCTTGAGCTGAAATTGAAACTCATGAAAGCTTTTAAAAATGTGACTCTATCCGAACGATTATCCTGATTAACGAAAACGCGATAGTTCAATCTCCTGTCCTTAGTTTTATTGATATTTCTGTTTAGGTAAAAAAGAGATCTATTTTTTAAAGAAAAATTCTTACAGACTAAGCAGTGAGTTATTAATATAAAAATATGGATCTTAAGACTTCGAATGAATTATCAAACCAGTAGATGCTAAAAAAAAAAACTAAAAACCGAAACCAAACAAGCTTAATGCTACCAGAAATGTATACGAATTTTCTGTTTGTCTGCAATAAGTATAATACGAAACAATTTTCAAATAAACTTAATTGCATCAAAATAGTTTTCGGTGCATCTTTATTACGAATAGTCAAATTTTCGAATTCATAGTAGGATATAAAAATATTATTGTATACGTTCAGTCACTCATCGCCCTAGCTCTTAGCAACGGATAAATGTAGTTAGTAGACTAGTTAAGTAAAAATTGTTATACTGCGTTCGAAAACGGATTAATTGTGCTTGGTATAGAATATTAAATTATCGGTTCTAACTAATTTTCACATCTAATTTTTCTTATTGTAAAAAGTAAACAGAATTAACTTCAGAACAGCGTAATTCGCCTATTGTAAATATTTCCAGCAACATATACTCATAAATAACGTGGATATAATAATGGGAAATCATGTAACCGTAGAACCATAAGCATATAGTGTTTCAATTGGTTTCTTTTAAAAGATGTCGTCGTAGCCGAAAACATAAACTACATTATTAAGAGCATTATACAATAGATGTGTGTATCCTTATCGTACAGAATTATTTACTACTGTGCCTTCATATTGATAGAAACTGCTCCCTATGAAATTGTAGCAAATAGCATGTCGATGGATGTTTTCTCAAAAAAACAGAAGCAATTTCATGTCCTCTGATTTCTACGTCTTGCCTGTTTTTACGTTGGTTTCGCACTTCACAAGACTTAAAATTCTTCGATCGCGTAGTGTAAAAAGTAAAAAAGTATAAGTTTAGAAGACGTAGAGTAGCTGATAGAAGTTTAGGTGATTTTAAAATAACAAAAATAGCATGCGGCAGAAAGTTGATGTGTGATAGATTGAGTTTGTTCTTGAAACCATAAAGTTCAAGGTTTGTGAGTCGGTTTTACGTTGAAATCAAAAAATTCCCCTTTTTAAAATCGATTGAATGGACTAATTCAAAAACATATAAGTGCTTAAAAATAATCAAAATCGATTTAAAAATTAAATAAAAAATTTTTACTTTGTTTTAATAAATCATCTTGCATTTTCTTGCATGATGTAAATTCGTCCAACAGGAGCAATGGCAACATTCGGTAAATTTACAATTCATGTAATCGACAATTTTTCTCATTCGAAATTAACGAGTATTTTAATATTTTAATAAAATTCTAACGAGTTCGGGTAAGAAAGATTGAGGAAATACGAGAATGGGAATTTCACCATTAACACCTTAATACCACTCGATTAATTAAAACGAGAAAGGTGATTTAGCGTAGCCAATAAGTAATTAATAATTATTAAGGGCAAGCTTTAAAAACTCGTTCTGTGTTTCCCAATAACGCCGGAGGATCTGAATATGGAATCCGTTTAGTAATTTATAATAAAATTTGTAAATACGAGCAATATCGTGCTGTACTATCCGAAGGAAGAAGGGTGAAAACCCGAAAACTTAAAGCTCCATTGGTGTATGTGTTACTACATTCATATGAACTAAATATTTGCTGTATAATATAGACATACTGTTCGTTGTGTTATTATATTCTCGTTGTGATAAAAAGAGTTGAAGATGAACATTTAAATAAATATTGGGAGGAAATATTCAAATTGGTGTTTTTATTTTACTTATCCTCAATTTTTCAAACTTCAATCAATAGCTAAAATAAAAATAAGTGGAACCAAGGAATATTTCTTTAAAAATAAATCTGCGAAAAACAGTAAATACACTCAAACCCTTTTTGTATACGGGGAATAGCGACGGCATAAACAAATATTTTAAAATTTCATTTTTTAAATTTGTATAATTTTTTGAACAGAGCTATGGATTATTAAATCATTTTTGCCTTTCCTGACTCCGTGGAATATAGGATAGAATAACTATTTAGGTAAACCATCAAAAAAACGAAATTTTAGATAACCTTTGACTAATCTTAATATGAACATTTTTTAATTTTTTTCAGTTTACCCTTATTTTTAAATGTCAGTGTAAATAAACATGTTATTTCGGCATAATTGATTTTTGTTTAAATATTTACAGGTACAGGTTTTTCATTAAAAAAAATACCTATACATAACCTATAACCAATTAAATTGTAACGTTCGAAAAATATAACATATACTTGTTACAAAAAAAAAAAAAAATTAACGTGTATGTTTCCACTGTTACCACTACAATAAAAACGTGTAACTCTACTTTTAGAAAAACTGTTCGAAGGTATCATTCCAAATCTTGTTGCCGTCAGCGATTGCTTGAGATTTAGGGACGTCAGTAGGATTCTTCAGGGGATCAGCCATAATTTGGGGAAGATAGATAGATTCGATAGATTTCACTAAAAAATTTAGAAGAGAATTTCGACTCCTTGATTTAATATTGAGACAAATAATACTTACAGTGCGGGCGTCTGAACCGGAATAACGTTTTATGTTCGTGTAGCCAGTCGTAAGCTAATTGCAACCGATGTTTGACCGCACTACCGTGCACAAGCAGAATTCCTTTTTTGAAATATTTGTACAATATATCATACAATACCACTGACGCTGCTCTGGCTATTTTCGATATTTTCTTCATATCTATAAGAAAAAATTTTCAAAGACAAGTTTTGTTTGAAATGTACCCAAACATTTTTAAAATTGATCACATTTTAATTAGAAAGCTAGACATTTAAAAAGAAAATTTGCATTTGGCAGCTACCCTTAATAATTACAAAATTTCAGGAATTCTAGGAATATTTTCAGTATAAACACAAATATTCGAATTATCAACTTTGAAAGAATCAAGAATTGATTAACCGAAAATTTAAAAAAGTATTTTAAAACCTCTTTGTACTTAAATTCTTTTTCAAAATTATAAAACCAAGAACAAAACAAATATCTTAATTTTAATTTTTTTAAATTCCTACAATTTCAAAACTAAAATGTAGTTCTAAATTAAATAAAAAGATACTTAATTTCTTCGTAACTCTCTTTAGGTTTAAATTCATTTGATTATATTTACATTTCGACCATTTGAAAAACTCAATCGCATTGGATTGAAGTCACAACGAAATTTCTAGAGCAGTATTAATCTGCTGGAATATTCGCTCAATAAACTTTTAAACCTACAAACATTAAAAACAAATTTTACTTTATGTAATTACCTATAGTTTTTGGATCCGTAATCCACTGATTGAGCACTAAATGAAGTAGGATTATGAATGTGGACGCTGTTTGGACAAAACAATCGCATGAAGATTGTGACGAAGCTTTTATTATCCAATCCGCGTGGTGGTCAAAGGAATTCCTGATAAACTTGATGTGATTGTAACAAATGTTCGCCAATTCGTTTGCACTTTCGTGCTGTAAGCCTTCATGCTGACGAAAACTGCCTGCCAGAAGTGCTGAATACACTTGGAGTGCACACGAGCCAGGAGTAAATTGTAACATTTTGTAATAATCCGCTGAAAAGCAAGAATTTGCATCGCTTTGTATACAAAGTGTGTTAAGCAAATCCGTAGAATTTGACGAAATTGAGCGCAAAAACTGTGATGTCTCCAATAATGCTTTTCCGGACGGCCTGCAGAATATCACATTCTTGACATAGTTGCTAAGTATTTCTTTTTTTTCCTTTAAATCACATGTAGAGATGCTATTCAGAAGAGCCGCAAAAGATGCAACTAAACCATTGTGATGAAATATTTCCCGCTTAAAAAAATTATTACTAAAAATTAATACTAACATTGATGAATAAATTGTTTTGATTGTTTCTAGTTTTTTATCTGAACCTGAATTTATAGTCAACAAATTTTAATTGTTCGGCAACAAACTCACGGTTGGCTTGCGTAATCATGGTTAATATTTTTACTAAAAATAAATGCAATACTTACCGAATATCCTAACAAATGAATGGCCTCAATAAGAATTTCCATTAGGGTACATTCTTTTGATTTTTCGGAACATAAGTCCACCCACACCGGTGTTAATCGCATACATATTAAAGACAAGGCAGCGAATATTCTCCTGATAACGATGACTTTCTCACTGGGATAAAGAGGTTGTTCCTGAAAAATGTTTCTAGCAACCTCTTTGTGAATACTGCATGAAGGATATTTGTCCAGTTCTTTGCACAGAAACTTGTACTCGACGAAAGAACTGGTGTCGCGATATGGAGGGTATTCTAAATCCTTTACGTAATCGAGTACCGCTGGGATCACAGACTTGCATATTTCCAAAACCTTTAAATTGATTATTAAAATACTCCTTCAAAATCTGGCAAATTACATTGGGTAATTAATAATTCACATGGACAATATTACATTTTTTTTGAGATAACAATGTTGAGACAGTGAGGTTTAATTTTAAAATTTTTTACATACCTTTGAAGACAAGCTTTTTACTGAATGTTGGTTCAGAACTTTATGCGTATGAATCTGAGCTAGAATTGATTGCAGTTGCTTCAAATATCTCTTTAAAGCGTTTTCTGAAAAAACATATTCATGTTACGGTCCTCTTAAGTTTCTTATAGCTACCTCGAAAGCTAAAAATAGTGTCAGGTGATTTTTTAAAAATATCCTCAGGAATTGGCTCATCTAATCTAAGTCTTCTATGAAATTCAGTCGATAAGTGAAGTTGAAGAATAGAAGGAAGGTTCTGGTAGTCCTTTCTTAAGTCACAGATGCTAGCGTTTAGACGCTGAGTATCATTAAGCCTTTTTGTTTTTAGGTGAGATATTTCAACGTTTTTAAACTCCAACTCAGCTTGTTGAAGTTTCAGTTGCTTTTCAAGATCTTCTATTTTATATTGCCATTCTTTTCGAAAAGTTTCACTGTCCTGCATCTTCTCGAGCCTTAATTTATCGTTCATCTGTTTGAGGTGTTCCAATTTATGCCTAAGTATCGAAACCTAGAATATAATTTATAAATTGAAATTGAAATGGGTAAATTTATAGCAACATACCTCGCCTTCTTTCGTTTGTATTTTGTCCGCAAGATCACTAATGTCTTTTGAAAGTTGGTTATTTTTCTTTTCAGATTCATCTAAGCGTGTCCTTAAGTAATTTATCTAGAATTCAAAGGAAATACATGTATATATTTAAAGTACTTCCAAAAAATTAAATAATACATACAAACTGTTCAAAGAAAATAAATGTAACCTTTTGAGAAAAATCTGATTGTTACTTTTTCACGTTATGACTTAAATCAAACAATATAAAATAAAGTGCTTTTGCAAAGGATTTTAAACCTAAATTTTTCTAATCATCTCCAAAATTAGTTTTTGAAAAATATACAATAAAAAAAAATTACTCCCAATTTATATTCAAAATGCTTCCACTAAGAAAAAAATTATCAAATCTTACCCCAGAAGCTATCAACTAATTATTTCTTGTTCAGGCAACTTAGCTGACATTGGTTAGAAAATAAGTAGAGTAGAAAATCACCTGTAACTCCTTCGGGTCCTTACGTATTGGAGCATTGTTATCCTTCGGGACAAAGTTACTGGTGGACGGTTTCGCTTCAAAACCAACAAAGCCCGGTGGTTTGAAATCATGTTCGTTCAACAGTTCAACCTTCTTCAACTTATTGTCGTGATTTGTAACCAAATCTTCGCCGAAACTGATGAAGGCTTCGTCGCCACCTTCAAAGAAATCCTCTAGAATTTTGTCATCCGAATGCTTAATCTGCGTGCTAGTGACGGTCTTTACATCTTTCCTAAAGTTCGTGAATGTTAGGCGTTGTGAAGACGAATTGCCTGCTAAATTTTGCTGCGAAAACTGCTCAAACTCGTCCGCAACTTTAGTTAAAAAAATCACGTCCTCATCATCGTCGCCCCACAGAAGAGAGTCGGTTTCAGTTGGCTTGGGATTTGGCGGCGGATCTTATATTGGATTTTATTAATTTTTAGTCAATAATATATGTATATATATTTTTTTTACTTACGAATCACTTTATTTTTTGAGGACTGAGTAGCGTTGTTACCGCAAAATTCGAGCCTCGGTTTCTTGTGAATTGTGGCGCGAGAGCCAAATTGATTGTGTCGTTTAGACATAGTTATGGAATAAAAGTCTCCGACTATTTACAAATACTGAACTTTTCAAAATGTAATTACAATTTATATTACAGAAATAAAAGAAAAGACAATTCGAGCACATTAAAGAATATTTTTGTTTACATTATGAAGGAACAGATGAAAACAGATACCGCGTACCAAAATCATGTTTATACACCGGTCTCGGTCCGGTCCGGAAGAGGTTAGGAATATTTTGACATTTCAAAATTTAAACAGTCAACTGACTGTTCTCCGTACCATTACTTCAAAATTTTATCGATAGAGGGCTACGTGCAATTAGTTTTTAACAATATTTACTTATTGATGGTAAAATGACACTAATTTTATGTCTCGTAAATTTAACCTGAAAATTTTAAATTATATTAAAAGGTCCTTACTCAATAAAACTATAATTAAATTATTTATTTTTAAATGTTTCTCCACAGTAATTATTGTGAATGAAAATAGTTGCATCAGGCACCCCTTCTAACATATGACAGAGTGTCAGTTGTTCTGACGTTTGTGTTCGGGGCATTGTATTTTTTCGGCAGCTTGTTCGGAGAGCAGCATAAAATTTTAAATGAGTGGTTTATCAGGCAAACAATTCACTAAAGCTATGAAAATCGGTGACCCGGAGACAGCCCCCATCCACCGAAGGCCACACAGGGCGTACTAGGGAACTGTGCGGTTGCCATTCAGATTTTGTTTTTCCTTCAGCAGCCGTGCCGCCGCCGCACCAGCGAAAAGAACACGGGCGTTTATGTTTTCTCGCATCACAGATCAGCTGATTAAACGACGAGCCAGCGATCGGCTTGCGCCAACATCACATTCGATTTGTAATTTTAATATTATACTGCTATGTTCGGTCAATTCAATTAACCGCGTCGTTATCAAATGCGCCGGATTAGCGGAAAGTTATATAACTGATTTTTGGCAGTACTAAAATCCTGTTCACCCGGTTCGACCGCATTTTCCGCTCGTCAAACGACGACAATAAATATTCTCGAAGATATTTCAGTGCTTTAACCTTTTCCGGAGCACTTTGATCGAACTATCGCAAGCGGTGAGAGCGATATCTCCCTTCTGGTGACCATGAAGTGCTAGACGACGCGCAATTCCTCCTCGATGCAAAACAGCACAAATATCAAAGCACAAGGTGAGTTTTCCTAGTTTTCCACATTGCTTTAGATCCACTTATTTCAACGAAAATTGTTCGTCCTCAGCCAACATGCAGCAGCAGCAGTCGAAGCCTACACCCCGTTCGGAGCTCCGGCCCGTCAAGTACGACTACGCGGACTCCTTCTGGTGCACTTACATAATTTCTGTTGTATCTGCAAATATCGCAGAACTAGGTACTTTGCTTTTCAAATTTCCCCGCTTATGATTCAAACCTCTCGTTTTTAGCTACATACCCTCTTGACCTCACGAAAACCCGTCTGCAGATTCAAGGAGAGGCCACTTCTAAAGTGGTAAAGGTAAAGTTGTTGCAACTCCACTTTATGTTTCTTTGTATATCTCGCACATTCATCCCCTTGCACCGTAAAATTATTTTCCTACTTGTTCTATCATATTGTTTATCTTTCTACTAAAATTCCAAGAAACGTGAATTCAACGAAAGGTAAATAGTTAATGTTTGTGAACTCCTTCGATTAGAGAAATAACGAGTTGTCATCCTCCAAAGTCGTAATTAATTCTTAACTCGTTTAGCACACTTGAACGCAAATAGAATTATTATTTCCTTTTGCTATTTTTGTAATGATATAGGCACATTAGATTAGTTGTTTTATTTACAAATTGCAGGAAATATCGACCTGAAATAATATATTGGTTCTTGGGAATTAACATTAAATCATTTAATATTATGCTACATATTAACTGAAATTTCTTCCAACATTTAGTTCAGAATTATGCAGGAAAAAGATACCAACTCTATTTGAATTAAAAGTAAGGCGCGGAAAGATTACATAAAGATAGCAAATATTAATGGGTGCATACAATTATCGATTATTTTGAGAATTATCAAAGTTCGTATATTTGTGAGCATATATGTATGTATATGTATGTATGCACGCAAGTTATGTATGCATACATATACGATTTTTTGTTGTTTATATTTCAATATATTGGGAGAGCACGTTATTCTTCCCTGATTTGTTTTAGGTAGATTTGTTACTATTTATTTATTTAATGTAGCAGATATCATACGAAATGCTACATACCTATTGCTAACCACCACATCTCTCAATGGATTTTGATCAAACTTTGCGAATGCATTTATTGGCTCGATATGGTAGTAATATTAAAAACTTGTTTTTAAGGGGATGCATACTGTATGGAGTAGTTGGAGTTATTTTTGGTTCTTCTAGAAATAAAATTCACAGGTTAAAAACATACATTCTCATTAAAAAAAGGAAAAAAGAACAATTCCAGATCTTTTCGCCGTCTATATCTCAATTGTACAATAACATATCCTTAGTACTTCCTTTAGGTTATTCCTTAAGATGAAATTTCGTAATTTGCTCAAAAGGAATTTAAAAAATTCCTGGCATTGATATTTTTAAAATGGCTTTTTAAGCGTACAGTAGATGCACATATACATATGTATACTTGTACATAACAAATAAAAACTGTGCTCATATTTCTAAATGGTAAAATTAAAAACAAAGTTTTGAATATATTGAAACTCTTGACCTTAGTGGAACAGTTTAATTTATTTCAACTTAAATATAGATGTGTATGCTCGTAATGTGTTTTGTGTCGATTAAAAGCAAAATTTAATTTAATTTTCCTTATGTGTCTTATTTTGTTTTACCTATTGAACATTTCTTGAACCAAATCAGGTTGCCATTAAACTGTATTCATCATCTGTTTAACTTTCGACAGTTTTCTAATGATATAACCTCTAGATGCAATACCGAGGAATGATGGCAACTGCTGTCGGGATTGCTCGCGAGGAAGGTCTCTTCAAATTGTGGCAGGGGGTCACGCCAGCGCTCTACCGACATGTAGTCTATAGGTAAGCTTAAACGAGCCGGCACCTAACGAGAGACTAACCCTTTAATTGATGCAGTGGAGTACGAATTGTAACGTACGACAGCCTAAGGAAGAAGATGGGTGCGACAGTAACCACCAGTCTTCCGATTTGGCAGTCAGCCCTCTGTGGGGTTACGGCTGGGGCCCTGGCCCAGTGGATGGCATCCCCAGCGGACCTAGTAAAAGTCCAATGCCAAATGGAGGGCAAAAGGAGGCTAATGGGCCTGGAGCCCAGGGTGCACGGTGCTGCTCACGCTTTCAAGGAAATCATTAGTCGAGGAGGGATTAAGAGCCTGTGGAAGGGAAGCGTACCCAATGTACAGAGGGCGGCTTTAGTCAATTTGGGTATGCATTGATGCATAGAAATAGGACAATGAGCTCATCAGCGCCTCCTTTTTATTTCAGGAGATTTAACTACTTATGACACCGTAAAACGTTTCGTTATGCGGAAAACAAATTTGCCCGATTGCCATTTAGTTCACATTATTTCGTCGGTGTGTGCTGGATTAGTTGCAGCCACAATGGGTACACCGGCTGATGTGGTAAAAACTCGAATTATGAATCAGCCTACCGATAAGGATGGGAGGTTCGTTCTCTTTCACTTAGATTAATTATAGGAACTGTTGAACGTTTTTATTAGATATTTGATAAGGACAGACATTTTGAAGAATGACATTCCTACGCATACAGCAGTTTGAGGTTTTATGTTATTTATCGTTTAACTAAAGGTGTACTATTCAGCTTTTAGTAACTTATTTATATTTTCATCCAAAATGAAAATTATTGTTAGGGCCCGACATTAAATTGTTTTTGAAAAAGTTGTAAATTAATTTGGTTTTATGTTTCGAAGGCATGGTTATATGAAGATTTTCATTAATCTGTATTCCCTGAGAAAAGAAACGAAGATATTTGAAGCTTTTGCTTTGAAAATCCTTTGTAGAATATAGAAATGTTGTTCTTTAAAATTTCGAAATTTATTAAATACCCAAAGAAAACGTTCAACCGCTCTTATTCTATCTAATAATTGATTGTTTTGTGACTTTTCTTATTATTCCAGAGGGCTTTTGTACAAAGGGGGATTCGACTGTCTCAGCCAAACTGTGAGAAAAGAAGGCTTCTTCGCTCTCTACAAAGGTTTTTTGCCTGTTTGGATTCGAATGGCTCCTTGGTCACTAACCTTTTGGTTATCCTTTGAACAAATTCGTTCAACAATTGGTGCCTCTGGTTATTAGTTTAAGCATATAGAAAAGAAGCTACCTTTACTTGGAATTATTTCAAATAGGAACTTTAAGCAATATAATATTGTACAAACTAAGTTTGAAAATGCAACGGAAATATTAAGAGATTATTTTGCCTGTCGTATGTTTAGTATTAATTAACTTTGGATGTTTGTAGAAAGAGTTTTTTTCGTAAAACTCGGAACAGATCAGGAAAGAGCAGTCTATTATGACTTCACAGCATAAGTGAAATTAATCAGTAGGAAATTTAAATGTTCTCACGGCTAAATTGGCTATAGCTTAATAAATAAATAAATTAAACAAATAATTCCACGTTCCTAATATGTTCCTCACGTCCAACTTAACGCTGCTTATAATTGCATACTCAGATTATTTTACATTTATCCCTTTTTTTTTATACGTTTTTACAATGTCGCGTGTTTTCGAGCTATTTGTTTTAAACACATTTTGATCAAAGAAACACGAGCATGTCCCACCACCAATCTTTTTTCCCATCTCATAATAAACCTTTGGATTTTCCAAGTCCTTTACGAAGTAGAATTTTACTAATCTAAAAAAAGTGATTATTTTTACCCGTGTGTTCATTTTACTGAGCTTCATTACCTGCCTGTAATAAGAGGAGCTGATATATGTACTTGAATAAATAGGAAACTCACTATGAGTAAACAATAGGGAAACAATAAAGAGAAAACCAAGTAGACTTAATCAGTGCAATTGTGTGAAACACAAGGTAGATTTAGTTTCTAATCGAATGAAGACCTGTCTTTGTAAATAATTCAATATTTAAATTCTTGTACTAGTATTTACCTACTTAGTGATGGTAACAATAAATTTTTTAACAGGTACGTTCACCTGATGAATCCTATTTGTAGTCAATCAATACCGTTTTACCTCCTAAAATATTCTTACAGTGAAAGAGATGAAATTCCATTTTTTACATTGTTCTGCAATAAAACACGTTTCTTGTCCGAATTTTCATAGACAATGTCGTGAGAGTTATATTACACAGCACAGAACGATATAAAAGGCGGCTTCGATAGATGTTAATGAACTACAACAGGTAAGCTTTTCAATTATTTATTGCAAAATACAAAAGTTTTATAACAATAGAACTTCTTATGAACTCATGTCTACTGGCGATAGTACCATGTGGCGAACATTTTTTTTTATAAATATTAAAAAACAATCTCATACTTGTATTATAATGCTTGGCCTCAGATAAGCAACAAGCTTAGTAATAAATTTGTTAATTGAAAATAACGTACACATTTTTTCCCCGAGTAAATGCTATAATTAGTAACAAAATAGCTTCGCGAGTTTTGTGTAAAGATATCAATCTACTGTTGTCGTTAACATTTACAATCTGTTTTTTCAATTACAATTGCCACATATACTGCAGAATACACAATCTGTTTATAAAATACCTAATTATAATAAATATATAAGCTAATTTAAATTCGCTCCGGTATTTTTTAAAAACAAGAGCTTATTGTGCACACGCATAAAACACAATGGAAATGCTCTTTTTAAATGTGAGCACTAAATATAAAGATTAAGTTGTTTGGAATTAAAACAGACTGCATTTTACATGAATTCTTTATTCATTAAAGCGTCTCTAAAACTAATTACTACAAAACCAAATAATAGCGCATTGACGTTAGCAAAATTCAATATTAATCTAACGCTTCGTAAAGTTAAAATCGAGGAAAGCAAAGTTATATTTGGGTAGTTGAAACATCAATGAAATCGGCTCATTCGTACCATAATTTGGTGCGGAGGAACGCAAAAAACATTTAAAACATTTTAAGGATCGAACTTATTTTAAATAAATTAGCCAACCGTTGTGAGTTTAAAACGAAATTTTATCCTCTACAAATTTTTATGCGTTTAATTTACGACACTGGGCCGCGCTTAAATGAATTCCATAATTTTACGTAAAATTACTTAGTCTAAAATTAATTTATTTAAATTTCAATTAATTCAAATTAAAATATTAGTACAGTACTTCGCGTAACTGCGTATTATATTATAAACTATTATTTGTGTCATCCCTCCTCAAATATTGTAAGAATAATATTTTTTAAATTTTCTAGAAAACTTACCTACTTCTTAAAACAAGTTGTTACTTAAAAATAATTACGTTCGTGAATTATTTTTAGTAATGTTGCTTGTTCCATATGTTTTAATTGACAGTCAATTTTAGTTATGATATATGTATGTATTAGCATTTTTAAAATCTCTCAGGTGATTAGAATGTAAAAAATGATTTACATAATGATGTACATATGTATGTCTAAACCATGAAATTTAACTGATGTGGGTTTTCTCATTTTCGAACGACTTAATCTTTAAACATTTTAATTTGTTTATTTATTAAACTTAGGCAAAGTATTATTAAAAAATACATGCTTGACTTGGCAATAGTAGTATTACGTCTTTTAGATATCAAAAAATTAAACTTTGTTTTAAAAAATCGCGGAAATGCGTAATCAATAATATTTATTCGCGACGAACGAAATCTTAAGAACGTAAAGTGTAATTTGGGACTCTAACCTTTGGCTTTATAAATATAGAACGTAATACCTTCCCGTTGGAATTTGTAGTTCTACTTAAAGCCTTGTAATCGGTCAGTTCTATGAAATAGTAAAAAACCACACGCCCTGAAGATATGAAAATTGAAATCTTATCAATCAGCCGTTTCTTAGATTTATTACTGATTTTGCAGCGATAGCGAGACAGATCCCAATTGAAAACATTGGACCAAAACAAAGTCCATTCACTTTTTAATGAATATTGTTCAATTAAGCGAAATTGCAAGTAACCGATCGACGATTCCTCCCTTCGAGTCCACCAATTCCCATATGTAAATTATTGCGCCTAACCTCTAGACTAAAAACATTGCGCTTATTTTAGCCGTTTTTTCTGCCATCCCTCGTTTAGTACATACATCGCGAGTACCTACAAAAAAGCTTTAAAAAATCGTTTTTCAGTCAGTCGCCCGATTCTGTTCACACCGTCTCGAGCTTTTCTTAGTGGGATTTACCGAACGCGAAAAATGTTTTTTGGATAAACAGAAACGGCGAATATAAGAGAGCAAGTGTCGCGGTTTTTTACGCGATTTTTTCAGTTGCATAAGTTGCGCGCGGTGGACTAGTGACGAACAATTTCGGCTGTGACTTGTATTGCGGTGCGTAACTATAATTTTGAGAAAGGTAAAAATAATTTTTCGACACAATTTGTTTAAAAAATATTATACGAACGAAATATTTTCACGCAATGAGGCAAAATTATGTGGTTCCTCTTTAGTGATTTTGCTTTATGCTTGAACCTTGTGTAAATATCCCGAAGCACAACACTGCAAATTTTCAAGTTCGGTGCCAAGTTCACATTTTGTTTCGCACAAAGAACGCATGTTTCAGTAATATCTAATATTAACCGACAACGATCGCAAAATTTTGAATTCAAATACGAAATGTCTTTCTTTTTTAAATTGATTTCGTTTTTAATGTAAACTCTTGGTGGTTTGAATTATTTACAATCATATGTAACTTTTCTCTTCTTCAAGAAAGTAAATTTATCTTATCTTTGAATTAATAAAAAAGCAATCGTCTTGAGACATGATTTAATATAGAAGTGCTTTCTCTAATCTGAAATTAAACATACTTGAATAATAATAATAACAATTCTAAGGGTATTCATTTGGCGATATCTCTGAATAGATTCAAAGATATGTCATCTAAAGAATGTAAATGATTTTAAGTTATATCTTCTTCAAGTGCTCAAAAAATCACCGTGGGTGCAATTGATTAACCGGAAATAAAGAATTTACACAAATTCTGGGGAAGCCCGTTTCACTTATGTATTCTGCAACCAAGTGGATTAAATAAATATTTAAACATTCACAAAAGAACTTTTGTATTTAAATTTATTTGAACAACCAAATTCAGTTTTGGGATATTACAGTGAACTTTTTGTACTGTACAGTTGTGAGTCGCTTCATTAAAATGTTTAATTATTGAAAATAATTATATGCTGAAATGCAGCCTGTCCACATTCTTTTCAAGTTTAAGCACTGCTTCTTCATTTTTCAATTATCGCAAACCTTAGTTTGCATTATTTCGACGATTTTAGAAGTTCTATAAAAATGTTAGGCCTATTCTGGGTTCAAGCTCAAACAAGCCGAAAAGAACTCCTATTGAATTTAAATCCCGATTGAAAGCAAAGGCAACTAAAATAAATTCGTGAAAATCTCAGGAATTTTTTTCAAGAAAAGAGCCCATTGATTGACAATTCATTGACGGATATCGTATGCAAAATTTTTGATTGATGTTTAATTGAACGCAAAATTTATTTTCAATACTGAGAAATTCTAGTTGTGTAAAAGCAAATAATTTTATTTCATAGCCAAAGCAAGATTTAGATATTTCAAAAGAAGAAAAAATTTAATATGATGGAAAATATAATTATTGTAAGTTGCGTGTGAATGTTCTAAGATTTATTACTTCATTAAAAAACAAAGCTGCTGTTTGTTGGTCTGTGGCTCTGCAATGAAATCGTAACCTTAGTACATATACCTGGTCTCACGTCAAGTCATTGTTCAGAAGTGTAAAAAAACTGGCAATTGATAAATTGGGTCTTGCATTTTAAAGAGTGTTTCACAAAAATTACAATTTTTATTTTGGCGCTTTTGAATATATATGAGTTTATGTGGCAACGCTCTATTTTGCGACAGAAAACTATTGAAACTTCGATAAACTGATCTTGTCTACTAAAATTTAATAACTTGGAAAATGAGAAAGGTAGTAAATTGAAAAAATGAATATAATTCGCGACAAATAGTTTAGAATTCAAAAAGGGATTGCATAAATTCAGGAAGAGTACATCAAGAAAAAGCACCTTGTTCTTGCGCCTCTTTTAAATTTTGTTATTCTCTACGGTTTAGAAAATTGTTTACATAGAAAAAAAACGTGGCCGGCGTGCGTGAGGTTCATAAATATTGTCGCAGCAATAAAACATTTTAAGCTTTTTCAAATTTCTGAATGAATATCGTTCCCGTCTTTCTCTTTTTACGTACAATATACATACATATGTATATATGCAGACAACAAATACCCCCGCAAAATTCAACAGTTCTATTTTTCTGCTTTGTTGCTATTAAATACGACTTTTTTTTACTGTTCTAAGAAAGAAATAATTTAAAAGAGAGTGTCGAAAATTCTTAAGATATAACTCTGTTTTGAATGGCCACTTTGCTGTAGACATAATTAGTAAAACACTCATAAAAATTATAGATCGAATCTTATACCAATAATTTTAAATGAATTAATTGATTCATTATCAAATACTAATCTGGTATTTTAGATGTTAGAGGAAATTATAATGGGGTGTCAAATTTGTTTGAACAATCTAATTTTGAGATAATTATGCCCACACCTCTTTCTATAGGGGATTTTTTGACGAGTACATTAACTGCAAGTTTACAGATAACAAAATGCTAAGAAAAAGATTATGTATTTCTGTTTTATTGAAGCTTTAAATTTATCATAGACGAATCGAAGAATTCTCAATTTTCAATAGCTTGCTGACAAAAAGCATTATTAAGACGTGATAATGAAAGCTCCTTTAAATTGAAATTTGCCTAAATATAGATAATTTATAAAGTAATTTGTTATATGCATTATACATTATACAAAACAATAAATAGGGCAGCTTTATAAACATCTATAAACATACGAATAAATCAGTCATTTTCAAAAGTTTCTGTATTATGTATGTAAATAGAGCAATGACTGTTCAGAACATACATAAGTTCACCTTCTAGGGTCCTTCGGTTTAAAATTTCCTTTTACGTAATGGAAAGTATAAATGTGCTCTATTAATTGTGTTTTTGATATACGTATGTACACCCTACATAAATACATTATAAAGCAAAAACTTTGCTAAAGACTCGTGCAAAACTTAAATTTTTTAAAACATTAAAAGAGAAAATTGTGAAGTAGCCAGTATTTGTCAAAAAATGTATTGTAAAAATGGTTACGAATTAAAGTTAGATCAATTTAGAATATTTTTATAATAAATTAAAACGAGTTTCAATTTTATTGAACGCGTTAAACATGTCAAGTAATAAAGAATCTAGGTGTTACAAAAACATGCAAAATATAAGTAATTCTAACACAAGATGTGAACTTTACAAATTTAATTCGATAAATTACCACCGGAAGTACAATTAAATGTAACTAAACCCCGATTATGGCACACGTCAGGAAGCTCATTAAGGTTTTGCAGTAACTGCGTTGCGAAATTCAGAAAAATAAATACGACACTGAGTCGATAATTGCAACGTTCAATGTTATTGCCGTTTACTATTCTAGAGCAGCCACTTTTCACTTTTACGAGCAGCTGGAACTTGCTGCACATTACAAAATTGCCTGTTGCCAAGCTAATTTAAATCTTACATGGTAGGAGAATTTATGACCTGTTACAAATATTTTCTATTTTCTATTGTACGTTGAATTGAAAACAAAATTTTGAAATTTGCATAGTACATAGTTTTCATTTTGACGACCTTGAAACCCAAAGATTTTTAAGATGTTTTAAAAAAATAGCATGTTTGGTAAAATTAGATTTATTTTATTAGTTAAAATAAATGTTTGAGATTAATAATTATTTTTCGGTTACGTTAATCCTAATTATGAATAAAAAGAATCCCCGCTTTTTACAGGAGAAATGCAGAAAAACTCGGTCGGTATATTTTAAATTGTCAGTTTTAAGAAAATTTAACCTATACTATCATAAAAGTGGTGATCAATAGTGATGATATAAAAGTACGCCTTTTAATATTAAGAAACTATATTTTTTGTGTTGTCGAATTTGCAACCATTTGGATCATTTTTGTTTCCAAAGCTTTGTGAGAATAATTTACTGGTCCTTTTATAAAGTATCAAGTGTTTGGAGGAGTTGCCTAACCCTCTATATAAAATTTCAGATTCGATACAAAATGTTAATATTTTTTCTGTAATATTTTAACAGCACTACCATGAGTAAACTTATAGACGTTAACAGAGGAACAATCAAAGTTAGCTTGGACGATCATAAGCCAAGCGTTACCCCCCCACCAAGTAGGCATTTTACAGAATCACTTCCTGCAGTTTTTATAATCTCAACTTTATCGGCAACTAATGCGGAATTAAGTAAACAATTTCACATTTTGCTCCTTACTATGATTACACTATGAGTCTATTCCAGTATGTTATCCCCTGGATTTGATAAAAACACGATTGCAAGTTCAAGGAGAACCCGGAGCATTTGGAAAGGTAAGTTGAACTTACTAAGTTCTAACTTTTTAAATAATTTAATACTTAAGTGCAACTATATGGAGTTAAGTACATATCATGTGAATTTTATATTCATTTCTTTTTTTGTATTTTACATTTACAATAATATGATTGATTTTAAAAGCATAATTTGTATATGCAACCAGAGTACATACTTATCTTCCTATCTGTAACAGAATAGTTTTTGCGTTTGATTTGCAGGTCCCTCATCGAGGCATGACAGCAACCGCGATAGGTATTATAAAAGAGGAAGGACCCTTGAAATTATGGAAAGGTATGTCACCAGCGCTGTACAGACATGTTATATACAGGTAATAAATTTATAACACATGTTTTTAGTTAATTGTTATAAAACTCAATTTAAATTAGTGGCGGACGTTTAGCATTTTATGAACAGTTTCGTCAGAAAATAGGACGTCCTCTCAAAATGTGGGAAGCTGCTATATGTGGTGCCATAGCGGGAGGAACGGCACAGTGGTTAGCAACACCCACAGAATTAGTAAAAGTCCAAATACAAATGGAAGGCAAACGTGTATTAATGGGGATGAAACCGCGGTACCGATCAGTGGGTGATGCTTTTCTACAAATATACAGAAAAGGAGGAATCCGAGGTTTGTGGGCGGGTGCTTCGCCAGGTGTAATTAGGGCAGCTTGTGTTAACGTAGGTAAGTAAAAATTAGATCATTTATATCAATTCATATTTATAACAATGTTTTCTCTAAGGTGATTTAAGTACGTACGATGTATCGAAACGCTTTATCCAAGAGAAAACTGGCTTGCATCCAAAAAGTGTTCTACTTCATTTCATTGCTTCAGCAATTGCCGGCTTTGTCGGCGCAGTTGTAACAACTCCAGCTGACGTCATTAAATCTAGGGTAATGAATCAACCTATCGACGAAAACGGAAGGTTAATAAAAAACAACTTTTCACATATTATAAGGCCATATTGATTTAAATCTTTTTACAGAGGTACTTTATACAAAGGACCTTTGGACTGTTTGGGTCAAACAGTGAGAAACGAGGGTATGACGGCCCTGTACAAAGGTTTTCTGCCTCTCTGGATACGGCTGGCACCTTGGGCTCTGGTATTTTGGATGTCATTCGAACAAATACGAAAATTGTCTGGTGGTCCTGCATACTAACATATATTTTTTAAACAAAATGTGATATTGATGTTCAGTAAATGTTCACCTTAAATGTAATTAGCTGTAATAGAAATAAATTGTATAATAATTTGTTTGTTTTAAGGTTCATGTTTTTCCCATGTTTCTGTGAAATTAACCCTAAAATGCTATTATTTACCTATAAAAGTCCCTAATATATGGAATTGTTAGACCTGTACCTCTTCCAATTTAGCGCTGCCTAAATTAACCTATGTTGCCATTTTCATCAGAAGTTATGTTTACATTTACACATACAGATTTAAGATTTTAAACTATAAGTAATATACTTAAATAGAAAGAGAAATTTCAAAAACCAATTAAAACGTCTCCGATGTGTAAGTTCAGCTCCAATCGATTTTAATGAGTTTCGAATTTATCCAAATATAATCGATTTCGAAAGAAGCAGATAAAGTTTTGGATTGAGTTTTTGACGCAAATTGAAGGTACCTGGAACCAAATCCAATGTGCTTTTTTATTATATTATCATAATGCCAAATATCATGAAGCAAACCTTTTTTGCACTTGATCTTTAAATATCAATGTTTAGAAACAACAGAAAACAGAATTTTTCCAAACACATATATCTCTCTTCTGTTCAGTTCCATAACGAGAATAGAATATCATAACTTTTAAAAAGAGGTGCAAATTCATCGTTTATTCAGAGCATAACACGTTTTTTACAAACGAACATTTGATAAAAATATTGGTTCTTTGCAATTACGCAACAAATACTTAATTCAATTAGCACATACAAATGTTTACGATTTTATTAATGTTTATAAAAATAGTAGGTGCATCTTTCACGCTTTACTTCACACTGTTATGATAACTGCTGAAATCAACAATTTCACATGATCTTACTAAATAATTGCTTTATAATTTAAGGTTAGTGTGGAACATTTAAATTTGAATTATATTTTTTCGAGTTCCTTAATTTCACAACTCTATTGGTTCTGCCTAATAATAGTAGAATAAATATTTTCAATAATTTACACGCAAAGTGGTAGTTGGTTTTGTCGTTGCTGGTTTCTAAATTAGATAATAATTTTAAGAAATTAAAACAGACACCTCCAGATGCTAATTTCATTAACATGTATCTAATTGCTTTAATGTGAGTTCATTTTCAAAAAACTTGAATTTCATACCAAAGATTTTTACGGGTTATAATAAAATAAAGAACGAAAGATATTCCGATCCTTAATGTCCTTAGATTGAATCTTTAAATGTAATATTCTAAAATCAAATGAGTATCAACTAGAGACGAAATCAGGGTCCCCAACAAACTTACACAAAGGACCAAATTGAAGAATACATGCATATATGTACATATGTACATATGCGAATTAATAAAACCAAGAAATTATTTTTTTATTTATTTTTATTATGAAAGAGAACATAATATAAGATTTTTAAGTTTTAACAATTAAACTGTCATATCAGTCACGTGTACGTGGCATGCAATATCTGAATAGGTTGCTGAATAAAATTTGGCAGTTTAAGTATCAAAGTAAAATTAACGTCTGTACTTCGTCCTGTTTCCATGTTCATCTTTTATTGTTGCTATTGATTGTTCTCAAGTTTTTCGTTTCACATATTATGTTCAGTTGGTTTTAAAGTAAACCGACCAAATTAGGACGGAATTAAAATTGTTTCGAAATTCTCGTGGCACTCGGTGTTAAATTATTAGTTTTTGTAGTTAATATATCTCTAAGGATATTATTTTTAATTTTTTCTTGGTGCTCGTAATTCATTCTTCGCAACTCTGAAGCCACATAATCTGTAAAGAGCTTAATCTCATCAGACTGCTGTCCCAGGGAGTTAATGGCTCTATTTAAAATTAGGTCTCTGCGTAAATTCTCATAACTTTGCCTTTCTCGTTGCTTTATGTTTTCAGAATCTTCTGTATTCATCGATTCCAAAACATACAGTGACTTTGTATCCTAAAATAAAAGCAATTATTAATCAAGCTTTCGGAACAGCATATGCAATAATTTTTTTAGTCCAAGTGGTAAAATAAATGTGTAGTTTCGAAAATACTGGCCTCATTGAATTTAAAATAGGGCGAATAGTTCCACGTGAAATCAAAAAACCGCGTTGAAAGTAACTATATGTGTAACATGCAATTATTTAAAATAAATGATTACCACTAAAACTGTTTTATGGAATACAATAAATAAAACATAATACTACTTTTAATATATACGGTAATATTTACAATGTAGGCTATGTAGGAGCCAATATTTTGTAATTCCACTGGCACGCATTTTTTTGTCAAAATGATTAATTTTGCTTGAATCAGTTTTAGTAAACTAGTTTACCCTAAAATATACGTTTTTCTGGAAGGAACGGCAAAGCAACTACAGTGAGGGATTGCAAATCCAATTTCTGAATATTCAACATTGTATATTTGCATATCTATATTGATTGCCTACCGGATTTGAATTGGGATCTTCTGCTTGTGCTTTATTTAAAAAATTTAGGGCTTGAAAATATTCCCATTTGGGCTCAGCATTTTGTCTAGAACCAACGTTTTTCTCCCGTTCTTTTTCCAATTCTGCCATGTACCTGCTTCGTAGATTTTGCCATTTCGTGAGAACATCTTTTTGATCCTTATTTAGAATTTTACATATTTCAATTAAACATTTATTTCTTTTTTCCGGATCACGATAATCTACAGAATTTTCATTCCACAGCTCAGGATAGTTAAATAATGTTGATATTAATGTCCACACTTCGTCATTTTTCCAACCGTCCCTTATTTTCCTTACTTTACGGCTCTTCGGCAATTTAGTATCCATTAAACCTTACTAACGAAGTAATAAAGACCATAAAACATAAATTTTACTCCACCCACCCTTCGGCTAAAATTTAAAAATAATTAAGTCAGTGTGACAGCCTAGAAGTAAACACTCCCAGTCAGAGAAATTGATCAAAGGAACGTTAAAATTTTTCCTGTAATATGCCAGTGACTGCATGCACAACGCCACGAAATTTAAATACAAATTTTACAAAAATTTTCTGTCCTAGAATGACCTTTTAATCAAAAACACCAAATTCCAAATTTTTAAGTTCGAAGTGCAGTGAGGGTGTATTCTGTTACATAATTTATAATGGAAAATAGATGGCTTTTTATAATATTTAGGAAAAATATCAACTAATAATATGTGTGTAAACTCATTTGTTTCAATGTTGGTTAAAACTTAAAATTTTACATGTAAAGGAGAATGCCCCGAATACTCTATCGCATTAAGATTCTATCGCCGATTAGAATATCAAATACTATACTATTACTATAAGGCATGCAAAATTTGAGATTTGGAGCATATTCAATTTCACAATTATTGCATTTGAGCAAAACTAGCCTAATTAATTTTAACCAATAGTTTGTGGAATTAATTGAATATTTCTGAAATTGAGAAAACATAAATCTCTCTAATTTGAAAAATATTGGTTACCGTATTGTATCTGCAATTTTAAATTTTCAAATGTTTATGGTATAGATTCGAAATGAGTGGCCTCAAATACTTGTAGCACTAATATTAACTTAACTCATTGAATCAATCAGTATTTAAAAAAAAACCCAAATACTAAATTTTATAAGTATAAAAAATTAAATTAAAATTAGCAGTACTTTCAGTCAAAAAATTAAAAATATTGTATTATTCATTCTATAAAATATAAAATAAAAAATATATAGAGGCTAATTTCACAAGCCACTATCGATCGACCTCGTCGGGTGTGTAAAGTGCGTCCTAATAGTAAATTCGTAATAAAAATTATTCACAGTTGGAAGACGACCATTGAACCATGATTTGTTTGTGACTATGAACTTAGTCACCAGCAGTATACCAGATTCATTCGTAGCAAAAACAGCGATATGACGTAATTGCGCGGGATGAAAGTACCCCTCCTCTGGGTCTGC